>ML780308.1:319869-335178 GCA_009831015.1 Picea engelmannii
TTTTTTAAGGAATGTCAAACATGAATGTTTCTTCCCAATTACAAATGTATTTAGTAATCTCCACATCCATGAATAAGTTTCCATTCTTAGCTTTGGGAAAAATTTCAATTGTCTTAATATCATACCTTTACTTAAGCAATCATCAATTTATAACATGGCAAATACATGATCATTCAATACTAGTAACATCCTACTAGATGAATATTGTAGAAAGTCTTGAATTGAATATACAAACAAGATGTTTATATGTAAGAAAAAGGTAGTATATTTGAGATAAAAAATTCCTGATATCATATGGGTTTCATGTGTCACCAACTTATTAAACCTTGTCCCTTTAACATTTCAAGATCTAATCATGTGATCTAGAACAATAACCTCTCCTATGTCATTCAATTAAAATAGAGGATGCAAGAAATTTGTCCTTGTACAAGGACCAACAAGACCTATCCTTATAACACACATAAAGAACCTACAATGACCCTTTTCTAAGAAGGAACATTGAAATATCCCCATGGTAGTTAAAGCTTTGATTCACATCACCCAACACAACAATATTAGTACAAGTATGCTAGGGAAAGTTGGAATTTTTTTGACAAATACCATGATCTAGTTTAAGACCAACTCTAGGGCACATTGTGTGATTTAGCCACTTACACATGTCATCCTGGATAACATTAATATTACAAATGCATTAGTCAAATAAAACTCACCACTTGGTTAAAATAAACACATCACAAGTTAAGGGTGATTTATACATAATACAAATAATTTGTTATAACTTATGATTCCATGCCATCAATTTGGGATTTATCCTTTCCATGTATCATTAAAATTGTGTAAATTAATCCATGTGATTAGGAATCATGTACACAATTGTTTCCAGATTTCCATATGCCTAGTTAGCTCTTGGATGATTACTTATTAGTTGACACTGGTTAATAATAGATGATGCCTCCCATTTTTGAAAAAATGATGCATAATATGTTAGGATTGAAACAAGCTTTTCTCCACTGCTTGGTAAAATGGAATAGGTGAAAATGATGTTATCAATACACATTCCAACCTCAATACTTTTAAAACAATACTGCATGTTAATGTTTATCCTGTTGTTGTGCATTCACTCTTTGCATTCATCTCTACTTAATCCCAACATATCACATTACGCAGATTATTTTACCCTGTCATTGGTATAGCCTATTAGATATCCTCTTTCTTGCATAACTAATTTTAAACTTGTACAAGCCAATAATAAGATAATCCCATGCCATCAAAAACTCTAAGAATCACCATTGGAGGCAACGATAAAACCGGTCACTACATGGATTTGATAGATATGTAATCCTTCTCAGATATAAGTTGGTGGAAATTTGCATTTTGGAACCTTGCATACTACCCACCATGTCAAGTTACTTTGTTCACTTTTAAAATGTCATAACTAAAGACAAAGTATAGCAATTTTGAATATTTTCACAAATGCACCTTGCAGATAGTAATGCAATCAAGCAGATAGTAATGCAATCAACTGCTACTCTTTGTGGCTTCAAATCCTTTTATCATAATATAATCGTTGTGGAAAACTCTGATCTATTTGGTAAAATATCGTCATATGCAAGTGGTTATACTTTAAAAACCAAAAACGGTCTACAATATACTTGATATAGAAGTAAGATGTATCTAACTAAGTTGAAATACACTTTTGGCATGCAACTATCTATATCTCCGAGAACACAAAAGTTTTGCTAAGAATATTGGGCAACCTTTTCAATTCAAATGACAAATCACAAGGTGTAAGTCAAAATTCATGAAATGTCTATAATATTAAATAAGCTCAAGCAAGTTGGAACTATAAAGGAGTTTATTTAATCTTTTAACCGACACCTTTTTAGCCTTTCATGAAAGCTATGGTAACCTAAATATTTTGTATTTTCATGAAAGAAATGATAAGCTATGGTAACTAATCTTTCTAATGGAGTAAGGATAAATAATTCACCTTTAACCCATATCAACATAATTGTTTAATAGATATCCAAAACTAATAATAAGGGATATACACCTCCTAATAGAGGGAAACCAATCTTTTTCTTAGATTTTCCTCAGTAAGCAGGTTCCAACCATCTTTGGGAACACTTGCATTCACTGCAAAAGCAAATTGGCCATGAAACTAAGTTACATAAGTTCTTTCTAGTGAAAATTGCACTCCAACTTTGAATGGAAAATCATGTTCAATTAGCCTCTTTGCTTCTTAAAAACTCCATCATCTTTACCTTGAATTTGGTTCCTATGGGTTTTAATAAGTCATATTATTACAATAGGTAGAAGATATGGTGGGTTGAATATTTATTTAGAAATAATATGCTAGGCCATAGACCGAAGCTGGAAGAAGAAATCAACCACTTGCATTATATTTGTTAGTCAAGAATGACATAATTTACCTCTCATGTTACAAGGACGTGATGGTAAAACATTTACCTCATAGGACAAAACCAACATGATCTAGATCTCCAGAGATTCAATAGATGCATGCTTGTAACTCATATTATGTTCCATCATATGAAAACACATATGAAGCATGGAAACATCTTATTTGGGCAAGATTAGAAAACATGATACCTCAATAATATTCACTACTATAACGGTTGGAGGTGAAGAAAATAGCCTACATCTTGGCTTTATTTTCCAAAACTTATAAATCATGCAAAGTGGTGAAGACATTATAAATCATTTATATATACAGACAAAACTTTCTTACTAAAACAAATGAATATCCAGGGAAATGTTTGCAATGCACTAGCTAGCTTTATAAATTTAACAAATATGAAGAGAATAAATACTAAGAAGATAAAAATCACCTAACAAATTCAAACAAAAAACAAAGCAAGATCCTTGGAATATCCAAGGAAAGCAATAAATTGACCTAATCAATTCAAAGATGCAAAAAGTATCAAATAGAGCCATGAATTATACATCGGGCCTTTACTTCTAAATTGATGTAATAAATGTTGTTGAATACTAATGTCAGTGAATGGACTAAGAAACTTACCTCTCCTTGAGTTTTAAATCATGAACTCTAGGGCATGGGCCTGGAGAGAAAAAGTAACTGTCAAGCTGGAAATTGATTTCCAAAAGGCCCAATAACACAATGGAAATCATAACATATAGACATAAAGGGAGGAAAAACATAAACACAATGGAAAGTAGAACTTAAAATATTAACATAGTAAAATAAAAGAAATAGTGAGGATACATACCAAGTGTTGTAACATAAATTGACCCAATCAAATTGTTTTGGCTTTTCCGCAAAATTTGCACAAAACCTGCCAATTTCCCGTCACTTCCGATCTAGTAAGTCTCGCTTGCATCAATATTCAAAATGATGAATCCTTGTCTCTAAATCAAGCCTCACACTAGAGAGTTGTCATATTATTATTTTAAATTCCTTATCAAGTCCCGAAGTTAAGCATATTTTCCATATTAAAATCATATGCCAAATTCCTAAGTCACAATCCATAGCTCTATAATTTAAAGGATTCCATCTCGTCATATTATGTCAAAGCCAAAGTCATTAATATATACCAAATACCATTGTGGAGGGCCAAGTGCTAGTTTCCTAAATCTGTTTTTAATTCTCTACATTAGCTCAATGATTGCCACATTGTGAGTGGTTTATCATTTCAAAGACCTTGTGGAGGTGTTGAAAGTTCTACACATTTTGCCTCTTAAATACAATCAAATAATTGATGGAATTTACAAGTAAAGACACATGGAAGGTGAGTTTTCAAGTAAGATACATGTTGCAATCAAATGAAATTTCACCTATCCAAATGTTGAAGAGTAGAAAACATCACTCTTCTTCCAAGCTTTCTTTATTCCCATATTCTTCGAGCCATCTCAGAGGAGGCTCGTTTGTATCAAAGACCCTTCTGAACAGAAACAAAAATCCTCTGTTGAATCTCAATAACACCGAGAGTTTTAAGGAAAATGTAAGTGACAATGTCAATGCTCCCAAGGTATTTTTTGTGCCGACACCTAAAGAGCTAGGGAAGATCACCATGTATTCCTAGGCCTTCTATGCGACTTGCAACATGGAAGGAATTATCAGCTGTAGTCTCACCCACATAGGCGTAACCCCTATGGATCTAGTGAAATGCAATATGCAGATTGACCTTGTGAAGTACAAGAGAATCTCGACTGGTTTTGTTGTTTTTCTTAAAGAACAAAGAGCAAAGGGTTTATTTGAAGTCTGGATGCCAACTCTTCTTGGATATAGTGCTCATGATGCTTGCAAGTTTGGATTTTATGAGTTCTTTAAGAATTACTACTTAGACATTGTAGGGCCTGAGTATGCTTCCAAATATAAGACATTGATCTACTTCGTAGGATCTGTATCTGTATAATTAAATTATTGTTGATATTTCTCTTTGTCCTTTTGAGGCTGTAAAAGTTTGAGTACAAACACAACTTAGCTTTGCTAGAGGATTATCTGATGGGCTTCCAAATTTTGTTAGATAAGAAGGATTTCTTGGTCTGTAGAAAGGTATTGGTCCACTTTGGGAATGCCAAATTCCTTACACCATGATGAAGTTTACATCCTTTGAAACCATACTAGAGTTGATATACAAGCATGTAGTTCCCATCCCTAGGGAACAATGTAGAAAACCTCTACAATTGGGAGTGATTTTTTCAGCAAGATACATTGCTAGTGTCTTTTGTGTAATTATTTTACACCCTACCAACAACTTGGTTTCTTTCCTAAACAATGCTAAGGGTGCTACCGTGGGTGATGTTGTGAAAAAGATGGGGGTTGTTGGTCTCTTTACTCCCAGTATTCCTTTATGTATTGTTATGATTGGAACACTTACTGAACCACAATGGGGTATCTATGATGCTTTCAAGGTGTTCATTGGCCTCCTGACTATTGGTGGAGTTACCCCCCTTACAGTGGAACTCAAGGAATTGAAAAAAATGATCTAAGGCTAAAAGTTCTTCTTGCAACGCAAAATATAGACATAGATAAATAAAATACCATGGAGGGTTGATTCTAGATTTTTGTTTCTTCTAAACTTAGGTGATAAAAGGCCTAAGAATCTCACTCAAGAAGATGCAGGCCAACCCATTTTCCCACATATTGATGATGTCCAAAATACATAACTTGGTTCTAGAGTTGTTCAAGATGCAAAGGACTATGCTAAATTTGATTCCCTTCCTTTATGCTATGATAAATGTTCACATCCTCTTCTTCAAAATTATGTTACTTCTAGAATAGAAGCCTCATATTTAAGCTTGCATCAAAGATTACAGTCTCGATATGGTCTTATTTTTTAGGAAAGGTCCAAGTATAAAAAAACTCTAAAGTGAATTTGATTATTGAATCTTCCATAACATTTTTGAGAGATCAAAATGAAGTACTTAATCTGATCTTTGGATGTGATAACATAGGAGGTTCTTCCACAAATGGAGAAGCGAATACTATGCTTTCTTTTCTTTTTTGAATCCATCATTCAGAATTAGAATTATACTTACATGTTTAATTGATACTATAGTGGTTAGCACTAAAGTACTATTTTTTAATAACACATGCTTACAAAAATTCACTAGTTTGGTTGCACATCTTTGCTTGAAAGTTGAAAGGAAATCCAATAATTTACAACTATGCATATAACATATTCTTTTATATTTTCCTATCAATGTTGCTAGTTTTTCCCTAATATCTTGATAACATAGTGTTTAGTAAACTAGATTAACTTGAAGTATGATGTTGCTTCAAAGGAAAATTGAAAATCAAATGATTGTTTGAAAACAACCAACATACTGACACCCATGAGTTCATCAAGCAGATCCCTTTGATCCTCCCCCATTGACGAAGTAGTAATGTTTGAATTTGAACCTAATTATGCTTGTTGCAATTGCTTGTCCTTTGTATGATAGAAGTGTTCCTTGATAGCTTGTCAAAAGGCCTCCCATGTAGTGAACATTTGGGATGTGGATGTGTCTAATTTTTCTTGAATGAGTTCTACATACATTTTTGAAGCATTTGATTTGGTTTGCAACCAAGCTTATGCCACACCTTCTAGTTGGAACTCAACACATAATAATTTAGTACCTTTAGTCATCCTTGGCTTGGTTTTAAAGTACACAGTAATACTATGTATCCAAGAGTCCAAGGAAATATCATCCATCTGGCCACCATATCTAGGGAGACTGAGGATGACATCCAAGTGGAAGTTGGAAGACACAGAGACTGACTATGATAGTGAAATTTCTTAAAGAGCTAGGAAAATCTTGTGTGAAACACTGGAATAAGGTGTTTCTGAATCCTACGAAGACAACTCACTATGTAGAGGCATTATGTTGAACTGAGTTATAGTTCTAAGGAGTGTGAGAAGAGTTACAATGCACAAGAAACTAGAGGGAGACCAATTTTGTAGCAGATGGATAAGAGTAAACCACGGTGAAAATTGTTCTATGTGGGAGGGTGAACCTCCAAGAAAACTTAGTGTGAGATAGAAATGATTTATCTTAGATGGGTTCTAAGGCTAACAAAAACCAAGATGTCTTCCAAAGAAACCAGATACATTCCTTGCTTGGGTATAAGAAGTACCCAACAAAATAATGTTTCTTCCCATAAATAGATATCATCTTGTGGAAAACAGGGAGAGATGAAATAATATATCCAGAAATGTAAAAATAAAGGATCTGTGCTAACAAAACATTCAAGTGATTATTGGACTATAACTGTCATTGGAGGTGATATTTTATGCAAAGCTATGAGGAACTTTGTGTGGCAGAACAAATGTGCACTTATTTGATGCTAGAGCTTCAAAAAACATGGTGCTAATGAAGGAGGCATAAAAAAATAAACAAAAGATTGCTATAGATGGAGGGAGTGGATCAATGTGTTGAACTTATGCTTATACTAAGAGGGGGGTGGGGTGAACCAATGTAACATACTTTTTAATTTAAATGAGAATTCATCAATCATTCATTAGCTTTAAAACAATACGTGCATGTAAAATCAAATCACAACACACATAGTTTAATTTGGAAACCCTTGTGGGAGAAAACCACAAAAAAATATATTTATAAATGTTTGTAGGAACCAACCTACTGTTACAAATATTGTAGGAACCAACCTACTAGATACACCAATCTCTTCAATTGAGCACCAACTCAGTAATATATTGTGTAGGAACCAACCTACTAGAGACACTAATATCTTCAGTTGAGCACCAACTCAACAAGATATTGTGTAGGTACCAACCTACTCGAGACACCAATATCCTCAGCCAAGCACCAACTCAATAATAAATGTATAGCAATCAATCTAAGATATTCATATAGATATTACTTTTGAATTCATCTGTATGCTTCATACTTCATGCATTTCACAACACCATCATACCCTTAAATTTCATGCTCCAATGCCTCTCCTTGCTTCATACCCCATACATACCTTCAAACCCTAGTCAGATTTAACCTTCATGCCCTTTCAAACCTCATAGCATCATTCCCAGAATATAGTTCTAGACTCCAACATCACAACCTCAAAACAACACATTTTTCAACATCGTATACCTTAGTCCTTTATAGTGCACCCTTACAACTCCAAGAAAACTCCTCTTGTGCACCTTTAGACCCCAAGAATAATCCCTAACTCCTCTTGCACACCTCAGATATATTTCACACACTTGTACTTACTCTTCTTGCTTGGATTATCTTCAAATGCGCGCATCTATCCTATATTTATAGTGCTTGTGTGTTCACTTAGGGGGTCGACTTGTAAGACTAGCTAGGTCGATTTGTACTTTCTAGTTGGGTCGACTTGACATAATATTTCATATCTCCTCATTCCTATGTAGTCAGAGGGAATTATATATACCATTGGAAAGGTATTAGAATAAAATTTTCAATCGTGTATCCTATTCTTCCATTTGAACTATGTATTCATAGTAAAAAGGCCTTCAAAGATAGGGTATCCAAACTGAGCATCAAAAATCCAAAAACAATATTTCCAACAATCTCCATCTTGCAATATTTATCTTAGACATCCATAGTCTCCCCATGTCTTTAAAATTAATGACAAAAATATTTCCAACAATATCCCCCTTTATCACTTATGGAAACCCTTAGTCAATTATGTAATACTTCCCTTATCTGCAACTCTCCTTGTGTCTGCCAATCTTCCTCTGTCTGCAACTTCTCCCCCTTTGACATCAATGGAAAAGGGTTGCTCCCCCTGAGCTTGTGGTTCCCTTTACTAAAAAAATGAGAAGGATATCACTCCCATAAATCATTTTTATCCTTTGACTTCATCAATAACATATACATTGCTCGGGGTTCTATTTACATTTGCCACTAATCTTCTTGAACCTGTTTTCCTTATCTCACTTCCTTTAGAATGAAATGTGAGATTGTAACCTTGATCACACATTTTGATTGACACTTAGAATATTGTGTTTTAACACTTCAACATACAAGACATTTTGTGTTTTAGTCTTTCCATTATCAGGACTAACGATACCTTTTCCAACTATCCTTGTAGAAGCATTATCCCCAAAGGTAATGTTGCCTCCTTTCTCTTCCTTTAGGGTGAGAAATTTGTTTTGATCCCCTGTCATGTGTTTTGAACATCTATTATCATTGTACCATTGGCGTCCTTTGTCTTGAGCATACATTACAAGTCCACAATCTTCCTTCTTTGGTTCTTGTTGCTTCATTTTCCACACCTTTGTGTGTTCTTCTCTATGCTTGGTAAGAGCATCTTCTTCCCTATTTTGTTTAGGAGATTTTATTATGTTTCTTATACAATCACGTATTATGTGCCCGTAGTTATTTCACTTATAAAATTTAGTATTGTAATCCAGTAGAGGAGCAAATGAATTGTAGTTTCTATCAACAAACCCATGAGAACTTTTGGTTTTGTTGCTCACATAATCATTTTTTGAGGTATTATAAGAACCTTTATTTCTATCTCTCACATGATCACTTATTGCATAAGATCTACAATCTAGTGCTTTATGAAAAAAATTATTGCAAGCAAAACAATAACGAAGAAAGAGATTTTGGTACATGGTTGTGAAAGGCCTTCTTGGTGGAACAACTCTTCTGAAATCATTCTTGTTGTTCTTGTAAGAAGAATCAGGTTTTTGTTGGTCATCCTTTCCTTTCCTACTACTACTTTCATTGTTTATGGAGCCTTTGATAATATTAGCATAGCTTTTAGGTTTTTCTTCATTTTCCTTTTCTGATGGATTTGTGACCTTGGTGCTTGCATCTTCCTTGAGAGTCCATTGTTTTTCATCGTAGACAAGACCTGTCTTGAGCAATGGTGACCTTTGGTAACTAATAATATTATCTAATATTTCAGTACTCTTTCCAAACTTCAAGCTTCTACTCAATTGATTAGGTGTTTTCTCTAGTTCCTTTCTTAAGGAAACGATTTCAATGTCTAGCTTCTTGCAATTTTCTTCCTTTTATTTCAATTGGCTTCTCACCACTTCGTCTATCCTTTTTTATTCTTCTAGTTGAGTCTTTAGAATGATAATTGTTTTTTCTATTTCATCAAGATCGTGATCCTTCTTTTCATATTTATGCAATTTCTCTTTCTGTTTTTTATTCTTTCATATTTATGCAATTGCTCTTTCTATTTTTTATTCTTTCATATTTTTGCAATTGCTCTGATACCAATTCTTGAACTTGTGCTTGTACTGATAGGGGGGGTGAATCAATATAAAATAATTTTTACTTTAAATGAGAATTAATCAATTTTTCATTACCTCTAAAATGACAAATGCATGTAAACTCAAATCATAGTACACAAAATTTAATTTGGAAACCCTTGTGGGAGAAAACCACAAAAACTTATCTTTATAAATGACTTTAGGCACCTACTTATTGTTGTAAATTTTGTAGCACCAACCTACTAGAGAAACCAATCTCTTCAGTTGAGCACCAAGTCAATAAGAAATTATGTAGGCACCAACTACCAGAGACACCAATCTCTTTAGTTGAGCACCAATTCAATAATATAGTGTGTAGGCACCAGCCTACTCGAGACACCAATCTCCTCAACCAAGCACCAACTCAGTAAGACATGTATAGGCACCAATCTAAGATATTCATACACAAATTATTTCTGACTTCACTTGCATGCTTCATACTTCTTGCATTCCATAACATCATCATACCCTTAAATTTCATGCTCCAACGTCTCTCCTTGCTTCATACCCCATACATAACTTCAAACCCCGGTCAAATTTAGCCTTCATGCCCTAGTTAACCTCATACCATCATTCCCATAATATAATTCTATACTGTAGCATCACAACCTCAAAAAAATGCACTGTGTAGCATAATAGACCTTACTCCTTTATAGCACACCCTCAAAACTCCAACAAAATTCCTCTTGCACACCTTTAGACCCCAAGAATACTCCCCAAATCCTCTTGCACACCTCAAATCTCTTATTCACATTGGTAATCTCTCTTATTGCTTGGATTCTCTTAAAATGTGCACATCTATCCTGTATTTATAGTGTTTCTACTTTCAATTACAGGGTCAACTTGTAAAACTGGCTAGGTCGACCTGACAAAATCTTTCATATCTCCTCATTCCTATGGAGTTAGAGGGATTTCCATATACCGTTGGAAAGGTATCAGAATAAAATTTTCAACCATGTATCCTATTCTCCCATTTAAGCTAGGTCTTCAGAGTAAAATTCCATTCAAAGATAGGGTATCCAAACTGAGCATCAAAAATCCAAAAACAATATTTCCAACAATCTCCATCTTGCAATATTTATCTTGGACATCTCTAGTCTTCCCCTATCTTTGAAATCAATGAAAATTATATTTACAACACCATGATTGTCAAATTAGGCAAGGGATAAGATCCATATAAAGGTTACAAAATCATGAAAAAGGAAGGAACAAATCCTTGTGGTGGTTGCTGAAGCTAAGAGAGAATTTCCCTGATACCAAAATGATGAGGTGCTAAACACATTTCATTGCAAAATCATTCATAAATCAAACCAATAAATCATAAAATCTTATTCCTCTTTAGGAAAAAAATGTTAAAGTTTTTGTTATTATTAGGTTATTTTCAATTTACTAGATAACAATAGCATAGATAGGATCACTGAGAGAAACACAATCACAAGAGTACACAAGCATTTATCCTGGGAAACCTTCAAGGGGAAGAAAACCCAGCAAAACTTCTTTAATATAGATAGCCAATACAATGCTAAGACAATGAACCAAGCAATACATAAATTCCTCTCTCAAGGATGCGTCTCTCTCTCTCTTCCTTCTTCCGGCAACTAGTAACTACAACTTCCTTCAATACTTGCGCACTAGATGAGTGAGCTAAGTGTGTGTCTAAATGAGGTGTTGGCCTCCCTTATTTATACAATTCTAGCACATGTGGAAGTGTCTCTTCACTGGCAGGGCTGACTTCTTCTTCTGGGTGGTTATAACCACCTTTAATATATTCTAGGGTCTCTTTAATATATTATGGGGTCGACTTCTTATTTAGCCTATTACAATTAGGGTTTGACCAATCTGCAAAAGGGGATTTGGTCAATTACAATGCCCGACATGATCAATCCACAAAAGGGGATTGATCTAATCAATAATAAATATATTTTATCTTTATCCACAAAATGGGATAAGAATATTCTTTCCAGTTACACAATATTTTAACACTCCCTCTTAACAAGAAGGATATTCTTTATCTTTTGACAGGTCACTGGATGTCGACATCAACTAGGTAGCAACATCCATTGGATAACATCATCAACTGGGAAACATCATCAACTGGGTAACATCATCAACTAGGTAACATCATCAATTAGATAACATCATCAACTGGGTAACATCATTAACTGGATAACTGGAGGCATCCACTTTGTCATCTGGCATCATGATCACTGACTGGCATATCTATAAATCATCGGAAGTTTTGTTCTCTTTATCTTCGCGCAGAAGATACTCTTTCTTTCTTTCGTCTTCACCCATAAGATACTTATTTCATATCTTCACATAGAAGATGCTTCTTTCTTATCTTCACACAGAAGATGTTCTATGAGTTTTTCCATTCCTTTTATGTTCTCCCTTCTCTTGTAGTCATCTATCTCACCCATCCACTGGGGAGGACTACTACCATAGCTTCACTTCTAGTCATCCCACATGAACTAGAGAAGTTAATATGCTAGCCTGGGAAAGACTAGACTCCCTTTCCATGATCCACGCAAAATCATGACACAAACCTCAAGAGCCAACTAACCATTCCACATGGTCAAGGTTTGTGTTCCAAGCTACTCCATCCTTGGCTAGAGGAGAGTATCTGCCTGCTGCCCCTTGGATAAACATCCACATTCCTCTCTACGAGGTTAGTCACACCTCTCTCTACGAGGGTATTCTAGCATGTCCCTAGAGTATCCAAAACTCAACACTTGTACAAAGGCCAACCTTGGCAAATTTCTCATTCCCCTTCTCTACGAAGGTCTCTTCTCTTTTCCTTCTCTATGAAGGTCTACCTGTGGGATTTCTCTTTCCTTATTTATGAAGGTCTTTTCTCTTTCTCCTTCTCTACGAAGGTATAGCTATGGGATCAAAAAACAATCTCTTGTGCTTCAAAATATTTCCATGGTATAATACCATGCTACCCATCTACTGGGCACCATCCATCTACTGGATAACTTTCATCTTGATCAAAATATTTGGGCACCATCCATATGCTTTTCTAACTCCATCAAATCATGATCCTTCATTTCGAACTCGGAGACATGGCTCCCTCTTGCACCAAGATAATATCTTCTAATCATCATCCTTGAAGTTTTCTTCTGTAATATCCTGGGTGCCTTTTTGAGTTCGAATATTTTTGTTCTGCATCTTTAGGAGCCTCCTGCTCCTATATAAATATCGGATATTGTCCGGTCTTCACTGACTGTCACCATGTCATACGTCCTTCTCGTGTTGTCGAACTTCTGCAAGTCACGACATAAGTTCTTTCTTCCGAGACTTGTAAACTTACTTACAATTTGATTTCTTTGTCACTCTCATGAGTGATCATACTTGAAATAAATATGTTATCTCTTTATTCATCCTCTTCTTTGATACTTCCTTCATAAGTCTGCATAGGCACTGAAATAAAATGAGGTTAATTAACATTCTCACAAAAAACTAACTTGTAATGATAAAGTATTACAATAAACAAGATACTAAAAATAAACATGAATACTTATCTTTTGTTTTTGTGTGGGGAGGCTTCACAGACTCCACCATTTGCTATCTTTCTTTAGATCAACTATCTTCAACTTAAAGTACATAATCCTTAATTTCTGCTAAAGCTTTCTTTGAGGTAGGAGATTCCTCTTCTTCTACCACATGTGCTTGATACTTTCTTGTCCCTTTTCCTTGAGGACAGACATAAGAAAAGTGTCCCAACTTTTGACAGTTGTAGCATCTGATCTTTGAAACATCTTTCTTCTTGTCTGGAACTCTTACGAAGTTAGATTATTTATGTTTCTTCCTGAGGGAACTTCTTTTGTTCTTTTGAGTTGTAAGAGCTTCCTCTTCATCGACAATTAATCTCTTATATTGGTCTGCAAGTCTAGATTCTTCGTGTGTGCAATCTGCCCATAAATTATCAAACTTGGGTAACTTGCTTCTTGCACACACTCCTTGTACAAAAGGAATCCAAAATGTTGGAAACCCATTTAGGGTTGTGGTTACAAGTTATTTGTCACTAATGACATCTCCAATAGCTGCAAACTGATCTCTGATCTGAGAAACTCTCATAAGATAGGATGTGACAGATTCTGAGTTGTCCATATTCATATTACGAAGTTGATTTCTTAAGGTAAGATTCCAGCTAATGTCTTTGCTTTCATATAACCTACTGAGTGCTTCATACATTTGCCTTGTTGTCTGTAGTTTGGATATATGAGGGATCAAGTGATCCTTTACTGAATCTGACACGATTCTCTTTTCTTTATTTTCATTCTTCTTATGCTTGGCTTTTGATCTTCTTCCTATGGTTCTAGTACACCCACTGTAACATGTTCTAGGAGATCATTCTCATCTAGAATCATTTGCAACCTATGCTTCCAAGATCTGAAGTTTCTAGATCCTTCTAGCATGCCTTCTACCCTCATGCTGGTAGCCATTCTTTCTTGTAGAAGAAACCCTAGCCCTCCGGGCTACAGAAATAATAAAAAAATCAAATTACTTGGATCTGAAAACTGAACTCACCAAAAGATGCGCTGGACTGAGGCGAGTAGCTTGGTGTGTTTAGATTTCATAAAGTCCAACTTTTACCCCTCCAAACTTGATTTGCGGATTTCTGGACTAGTGCTTCTGGTTTTCTGGTACTTCTGGTACACTGGTACTTCTGGTTTTTTGGTACTTCTGGTACACTGGTACTTCTGGTTTTCTGGTACTTTGTGAAAACTAGGGTTTCACTTTTCGGGAGATCTAGCCACTGAAAAAGTGCGCCGAGGATGCCAAAATGTTCCTTGAGGTAGGTCGCACCTTTCTAGATGGATTTGAGGCTGAAAACCTTCTTTAATAAAAAACCCTAATTTTCATGTACGACAACAGTGACGTTTTTCTTTTTCCTGTGAAAGATGCTCTCTTCAACTTAGCTCTGATACCATGTTAAAGTTTCTACTATTATTAGGTTACTTTCAATTTACTAGATAACAATATAATAGATAGGATCACTCAAAGAGACACAATCACAAGAGTACACAAGCATTTATCCTGGGAAACCCTCAAGGGGAAGAAAGCCCAACAAAAATTCCTTAATATAGATAGCCAATACAATGAACCAAGCAATACATAAATTCCTCTCTCAAGGATGCGCCTCTCTCTCTCTTCCTTCTTCCGACAATTGGTAACTACAGCTTCCTTCAATACTTGCGCACTAGATGAGTGAGATGAGTGTGTGTCTAAATGAGGCGATGGCCTCTCTTATTTATACATTTCTGGCATGTGTGGAAGTGTCTCTTCACTGGCAAGGCCGACTTCTTCTTCTGGGTGGTTATAACCACCTTTAATATATTCTGGGGCCTCTTTAATATATTCTGGGGCCGACTTCTTATTTAGCCTATTACAATTAGGGTTTGACCAAACCGCAAAAGGGGATTTGGTCAATTACAATGCCCGACATGATCAATCCACAAAATGTGCAAGATACCAGATATATAAAATATGCAGAACAGAAACGAAATGCTAGAAATAACAGAATAACAGTGAGATATCCAGCATAATCTTCACAATACACAGAAATGATATACGAAATAGCAACAGA
>ML780308.1:350426-381695 GCA_009831015.1 Picea engelmannii
ATACCTACAATGAATTCAATTGAGGTGATGTGAATCGATACTCTACCTGAGTGAGAGTTGAAGCCCTCTAATTCCACCACTATTTTTCTAAAGGGTTTGTCCTCATCACTAATATCACATGTGTTATAATGTTTCATGGGAGGTGGAAAAGTTCTAATGTTGCCCCATTTTCCTTACGATTATGAGGCGTCGACTATGGGGCACTCAAATCACCCCATTTATAACAAGTCAAGGTTCCATGTGTTTTGATCATTTTTTCTGAAAACTAACGATTTGGGTTGTCTTAAGATGATCCAAAACCCATCAGAGAAATATTCCCATTACATGGGTGGAACTATGAATTTCAGCATAGTTCCTACCACATTTGGGGCCAATTTTCTCCAGAGAAGGGGGGCGGTATAAGTGCCCCTTATCCCACACTCCATTATGATGTTAAAATTTATCACGTCATTAGCTTGTTTATTAGTTGAGTAGTTGAACCTTCTAAGGACCTAATGATAGTCTATGCACTCAAAACCTTGAGCTAGAATTTTAGTTCTAATGACAAGTCTTCTTAGAAGGGCATATTTTGGACTTGTTTTGTGATGCATATGTCGACTTACTAATGATGAGTTCCCTGGAATAGTTATATGTTTGATCTCAATCCCCTTCAAAATAAACAAACTTAAGAAGAGATTCAAGATCTCAACGTGATTATTGGATGGGTCGCATAATCCCCAAGTGTAGGTAATTTCCTATATTACCTCGAGATCATGAGTGATCCCCCCTACACCTAATGTTTATTTTGCTAGTTTTTTTTAATTAGTTTGAGAGTTTTTCCTTTATTTTGGATGTTAATGGTGGATTTTTTAAAGGCTTTACATCAATGGATATGGATAAGAAATGAAGGCAAGTTCCACCAAGAAAGGGAAACTTTTTTTATAACATGGTACATGTTCAAAGGGGTTTTCACCTCCCTTTTTTTGCAAGTTCATGAGGTTTCTCCAAGATGCAAAATCTTATTGTTGTTGTTATAGGAGCACCAATGTTATCCTTTTGACTAGGAGAAATGGTGCTCAATTTGTATGTTAGATAATCAAAGCTAATATTGCTCTTCTTTGATCTGAGAGCATCAACTCTCCACTTTGGGAAGTTACCTCTAGTGGATGAGTGGTTTTGGAGAGTTTTCATCAATCATTTTTTATGTAATGATCGAGTAGTTTTGTAATTGCAAGAGGTCCATTCATTAAGTGGTTTGGCACTCACCATCATTTAGTATGGGTGATTTATCTACCCTTACTATATAGTATACTTAACATTTTAATATTAGTTATTGTACATTTGAATAATATTATTCTTATATTTATTTATAATGTTTTTTTCGTATACTTTTAATTATAAACTTTTATTTCAAATAATTAAAGTTATAATTAAAAAAAAAAAATGCTCATTTATATAATATATATTTGACTGGGGGATGGATTTTGTGGTTTTTTTACGACACTTTGGATGGGACTACGACAGTTTTTTTCGGCTTTTACAGAGATGACCGACTCTCCCTTACTTTCCTAGGTCTCCCTGAAACCGTCGCCTCCCCTGTCCACTCCTGTTAACCGCCATGACCTCGAATCTGCCCCCGTCCCCAAGCCACTAGGCCAACCATGGACACCCAAATTCGATTCTGACTCCCCTCCGGGGCTTACACCATCTGGCCTCACACCGCTTGACCAAATCCTGACCCCCGAACCACCGTCTCCATTGTCAGGAACCCTCCCGACCCCACCCTCTTCACCTCCAGGAGAAGACGTTTACAACGGTGTTTTCGACTCTTTCCCTGAGTACCTGGCCATGCACCCCCTCTCTCCTGATAGATTCATCACCATCCCTGACTCACTTGTTGACCTAACCCTTGACTGGATTTCATAGGAAGAAGAAGATCTTAGCACATAAACTCTTAGAAGCGGGTCAGTGGTGAAGGAATAACAACTTGTAGACAACCATGTTCTGGGAACTAGTTTGGGTCCCTCCCCTCCACATGGTTTCATCTCGGCACTCTCAGATGTGGAAGAGCAGCGAGGTTTCTCACTAAATAGGAGGACTCCTTCTTCGAAGGATAGACCAGAGGTTCTGTGGGATGACAGGGCTTTCTACAGAGGTCGACTTAAAAGAAAAAGAAAAGGACCCTCCACCAAAGGAAAAGTGGGAAACCTGCTACTAGGGAGAGAAGTTGGCATGAACAATGTGGTGGAAATGGTGAACCAAACACTGGTTGGGAGAGCCAGTGGCAGATACTTTTCCCATAAAACCATAGTCTCCTAGGTAGATTTAGCTTGGAAAGAAGAGCTGGATTATACCCCTGAAGTCATAGAATTAAGCTGGGATTGGTTTTCTTTCAAATTCGCTAGGCCGGAGGACACAAACTAGGTGTTGGGGAGAAATTGGAGTATAAATTCATCCCTTTGCTGCTAAAGCCATGGAGTCCTTTTTTTTATGCCACCAAGGAAAAAATGGACAAGATTCATGTTTGGGTCTGTTTTCCAGCCCTTCCATTACAGTTCTGGGTATTGGATTATTTCAAAGCCATTGGGAACTTTCTAGGTGAATTCCTGGAAGCAGAACTTTCCTTTGAAAAACAAAACAAAGGAAAATTGCGAGAATACTGGTTAATCTCAATATCAGGGAGGGGTTAGGCAAAGAGATCGACCTCACTTGGGAGGGTTATACACATACACAATTATTAGATTATGAGAATGTACCTTTCATATGTCGACGGTGTCACAAGTATGGGCACTTGGTGGACTCATGCCATCTAACTTTAAGAACAAAAGGGAGTTTCTACTACAGAGAAAAGTCAATTCCACTTCCTTCAGAACACTGCAGAAGACAAGAAGAACTCCTGGAACTCCTTACTACTACCCCGACGAATCTAGGGCTTTCGACAAAGGTTACAGCCGAATTGAACTAGCCAAACCATGTGAAAATCCTTGAAAAGGCGACTGAAGGACATTTGGAGATTACAAGCTCTACTACAACAGATCCAGCTCTATCTCCTAGATCTCCAGGTATTTCTCCTTGTCCCCTCCCCCCAATTACTATTTTAATTAATAATATGTCTTTAGAGGGTAAGGACAGAACGGATGCACTGAAAAAATTATCACTCAATACCATTTTCTTAAACGCTCCCATGTCCAGTCAGGACTTATCCCTAGACGCTCCCCTTCTGGATTCCCCTTCCCTTCCTAAGACACTCATCATCCTCGAAGAAAACTCCTCCTCCTTCTCACAATCGATGGACTCCTCCTCTACTCGATATTTCTTAAGATCCCAAACCAAAGTTGTAGGTGGAATTGGAAAAGAGGAGATTACCTCCTTTGATAAGAGGAGGACGGGGGAGAAAATATTTCCTTTCTAAAGCTCAATCAAAGGTCAGATTGGACCTTTTGGCCGGAACTCAACAATCTATTGAACGGGCACTTAGAGCAGCGAATCCCCAAGGCAAGACATCTTCATGAAGATCATGTTCTTTAATTTCAGGGATTTGGCAGGAACCCATAAAAAAACTGCATTAAAAAGGGTGGTCTTCACTGAACACCCAGACATACTGCTTCTACAAGAGACTTTGGGAATTGGGGAGGAGGTAAAAACAAGCCTAGAATGCTTACTCCCTGGGTGGAGCTTCACGACAATGGATGCCTTGGGAAGATCTGGAGGTTTGGCTACCAGTTGGAAATCTCATAAAATACAAGTTCTTAATACTTGGGGACTTGACTCAGGCATCAGGATCTCTCTTCTACTCCCAACCTTAAAAGAGACAGTCCATTTACTAAACATTTATGGACCTTATCTAGATAGGAAACTCTACTGTGACACCCTCCTCAGTATATCCTTCTTCAAGGAACTCATTATCCTAGGAGGGGACCTAAACCTCTCCTTAGGCCCCTCAGAAGTGTGGGGGGGCAGTGCAATATCTGACCCACTGGCGGACTACTTCAGTAACAAATTTGCAGAAGCATCCCTTTCAGACCTAGCCCCACTCTCCCTCAAACCTACTTGGAGGAACAACAGGACCAGAACAGCTGGAGTGGAAAAAATACTTGATCGTTTCCTACTAACTGACTCTCTTCTGAACAACTCTTTGACTTTAAAGTAGTGGATTGGCTTTGGAGGATTGTCTAATCATCATCTTATCTTTCTGGAGCTAAGACAAGATTCAGAAAAACCAGCTAGCCCTTTTAAATTCAACAAGACGTGGCTAGAAGATGATTCGTTTTTAAATCTAATCAAGGAGCACTGGATCCCCTTCAGTCAAGATTTAACACAGTCAACATCTTTTCAGTTTACTGAAAATTTAAGAAGAATCAAAGAATTTGTAAAACCTTGGGCCATACAGAAAAGAAAAACAGAGGAAAAGGAGTTAAAATAAATCGAAATAGAGCTTAAAAAGTTATCAGACGAAGAAAAATATCTTTTGAGAACTACATAAACAAAACTCAGACTACTACACCTAGAAAAAAAAGAGGATAAAGCTGCTCAAAGAAATCGAAGAAACTTGGAGGTTAAAAAGAAGATCTATTTAACTGGAAAGCAGAGACAAAAATACAAAATTCTTTCAAGCGTATGCCAAAGGAAGGAAAAATGTCAATACCATTTGGCACTTAAAAGATCAAGAAGGAAACTCGGAAACCTCCTTTGAAGGGATGCCACTCTTAGGGAAAACTACTTCAAAAATCTTTTTAAAGCATACAGTCAAGCTACTATAGAGGAAGCAGTCAAAGTGGCACAATACTTCCCAATATTTGTAGAAGAGGAATATAATCATCATCTGATGAGTGAAATTACCGAAAAAGAACTCCTAGAAGTTCTACATAGCTTCCAAAAAGATAAAAGTCCTGGCCCAGATGGATGGACCATAGAATTCTTCCTGGGATGCTACGAAATATTAGGAACATATCTGCTGAAAATGGTGGACGATACAAGAATTTCAGGCCGCATCCCTTCGAACCTAAATGCCACCTTCATTGCACTCATCCCAAAAATAGATACACCAGAGACTCTGAATGAATTCAGACCCATCTCACTATGTAATTGTGCCTATAAAATCGTCTCCAAAATCATAGCTCGAAGGTTCAAAAAAATCCTTTCCAAGAATATCTTGGAACAACAATTTGGGTGTTTGGAAGGGAGACAGATACATGAAGCTATAGGCATAGCACAAGAAGGATTACATAGTATGTAGACCAGGAAACTAAAAGGGACATTACTAAAAATAGATCTCTCAAAATCCTACGACAGAGTAAGCTGGTTGTATATTCGATTACTCTTGACCCACTTAGGCTTTGAAGTTCCTTTTATTTCTTGGATTATGAGTTGTGTTACTACAACATCCTTTGCAGTTCTAATAAATGGCTCAGCCTCCCCCTTTTTCACTCCTGAACGAGGGCTCATACAAGGTTGTCCCTTGTCACCACTCCTCTTTCTCCTAGTTTTAGAAGGGCTCAGCAAAGCGCTCACACAAAGTTTGATTGTAGGTGAACTTTTGGGGATCAAAATCTCTCAGAATCTATCTCTTACTCACCTACTCTTTGTGGATGATGTTTTACTCTTCAATGGTGGGACAAGAAGGGAAGATGAGACATTAAAGGACATACTCTTACTCTTCTCCAAAGCTACAGGGATGCAAATAAATGACCGAAAATCGTCAATCACCACTACTTTGCTTTCAGAAGAAGAAGTTTTAACCCACCAAAACTACTTCCCCTACGAAAGAAGGACTTTAAAGGAAGGACTAAAGTATTTGGGTTTTAATCTAAAACCCAACGACTATAGGAAAGAAGACTGGAAGTGGCTCTTGCAAAATCTGGATAAAAGAATAAATGACTGGAGTCATCGATGGTTGTCATGAGCATGAAGATTGGTATTGGTTAAATCGGTTCTGGAAGCCATCCCTATATATTGGATGTATCTCTCTTGGATCCCTAAAGGAATCCTGAGTGTTGCAAGAAAACTCACCTCCAAGTTCCTTTGGAGTGGCAAATCTGAGTCACATGTAATTCCTTGGGTCCGATGGGAGAAAATTGCCACACCAAAGGATTTGTGTGGTTGGGGACTAAAAAATATCTTCTACTTCTCAAAAGAACTGGCAACAAAAGGATGATGGTGCCTTCTTAATACCACTAGTCTTTGGACCAAATTTATCCGAAAGAAGTACATCAGAACTTTCTCCCTTGAAGCCTGGATAAGAAGCCATCCAAAATCATTAAAAGGAGCCTCGGTAATTTGGAAAGCTATCGTAAAAGATCTTCCAATCATAGAAAGCAACTTAGCTTAGAATATTTGAAATGACAACAAGCTCAGGATAGGTTTGGTCCCTTGGTCAGGAAGTGATGGGAGTCATTCATTCACTGAACAGTTAGTACAGTCATTACATTCCGAGGATTTTTACTACCTAAGTTCTTTAGTGGACCCCAACCGCTCCACACTCTGGGCACAGGGATGGAAGGACCCTTTCATTCTAGGACTCAACGAAGAAGAATCTCGAGAACTGGAACTCTATATCCACAGACTTAAACTAGCACAACTCTGTCTCTCAGACTCTGAGGATGTACTAATTTGGGATGCTACACCATCTGGATCCTATACACCCAAACTGGGTTAATTAAAGTGTCATTCAGACTTGTTATCACAGGAGCCTGTTTGGTGGTGGAACAAACTGTGGAAAGTTAAAAGCCCGACAAAAACCAGACTCTTCATGTGGAATGTCCTTTGTAACAAGGTCTTGACTTGGGATAACCTTTAGAAACGAAACTTCATTGGACCTAGATAGTGCTCTCTTTGCAAAACAGTTGAAGAGTCTTCCACTCATCTTTTTCTAAAGTGCATTTACATCAACAAAGTCTGGTTGGAAATTTCAAAAATGCTAAACTTACAATGCTTTTGGGAAGGAAGGAACTTGGAACATTCCTGGCAGTGGTGTTGGGAAAATAAGTTTTACAAACAACTAAAATCACTCCCCCTCCTGGTCATTTAGAGAGTATGGCTAGCTCAAAACTCCTTTATCTTCAAAGGTGTAACTCTTCCACCAGAGATATCGACAGCAAACAATGTTTCCCTATTGCCTTCCCCCTATCCCTACCCTACTAGATCACTCACTGGACGGGCGCAAGATTTAGTTCTCGACAGGACCTCTCCTTAGGGATTTTTCGATGGAGCCTCTCAACAGACCCACTGTGGAGGGGGAGGACTCCTCTTCCTTTCTTCCTCTTAGTTCTTTGTCCTGACTTCAGGCCTGGGAACAAGAACAAACAATTATGCAGAACTAATGAGCTACAAACTACTCATTGTTTTTGCCATCGAAAAATGATGTCGGAGACTAAAAGTTTATGGGGATTCATTAAATGTTATAAATTGGATAAAAGGAACACAGAGATATTTAAACATAAGACTTGCTAGATTGGTGGAAGATATAAAACAATTACAAACAAATTTTGACTTCATTGATTGCCAACATGTCTACAGGGAAAAGAATAAAGAAGCGGACCAGAGGTCGAAAGAAGGGATCAACTTGGCTATGGGCCAATGGAAAATAATTGAACAACACAATGAACAACCACTTGAATATTGGCATAGTCCTTTTTTGGAACAAATCCCCATATTTTGAAACAACATTTTTAAAGATCGGGATCGTGCACTTGATCAACGACAAGATTATATTTCAAGCATACAGTATGCAATGAAGAATCTTAAACAGAACAAAGTCCATAGAAGCAGTGCAAAACTACAGAAAGCAATATACAGCTATAAATATATAATGTAACTGAATACACCACTTTTTAGGTGTATAAACAGAATGTAATTTTGTTCCTAAAGTAATAAAATTATGTTTTTTTCCAAAGAAAACAAAAATTAAAGTTGTAATTTTAATTTATTTCAAATAATCAAAAATAATTTTTTTAATTTAATATTTTGCGAATATTTTTTTTTTAATTATAAATCTTAGGTTCAATAATTAAAAATAATAAAAACTAATACTTGAAATATTCCAAATAAAAATTATGATATCATTACATATTTATAATCATGTATTAATTAAATTTAATCATTCAAGAAAAATTAATAAATACAAAACATAATTATAAAATATTTAAAAATATTAATAAATTATTAAGCATAAATATTTTTTCTGATAATAAACTAATAATTTATTTATTATTCAATATTATCAATGCTCAAATTTAGGGTTGGAGCATCTATGCTCCTCTTTGGTATTAGAGAATCGACATTTGGTATGGAAACATGTGTGTTCATATTATGTATAGAATCATCACTGCTCTACTTTGTTGAATGCTCAAACAACTTTGGAACACTAATACTTTCAAATATATAACACACATTGATACATATGAATAATTATATATTAATATACTTTATAATTTTTAACACACTAAATTAATAAAATATTTTTAAAATAAAAATAAAAATTAATTAATTAAAAAATCCATAATTATAATAAGCTTGTAATTTTTCCATTTACAATTTTGATAACAATAGTCAAATTCACCTAAAATCAACTTTTGAACACGTAAAATGGTCAGACAATAATTACATTTCCAAACATACATATTTAATTTCACGCACAACAAATCATTTCACTTGAACTATTATTAGTCCTTGCCTCATTACAAACTATAGTTGTCCATACGAAGTCAACATGCATTGTCTTTATATTAGTTATCCACTTTTTCGAAAAACAATCCCAACTTTTTAAAACCATATATTATTTTTTAATTAAAACAAAAATATTTATCGAGTATTTTAAATTCATGCATTCAATTCTTTGATTGATCGAGCCACTATGATGGGACTTAATTGTTCCATGATGTGATGTATGTGATTTTCTTTTATCAATTTCTAGCTTCTTCTTTTTTTTTCCACGAGAAAAAAAATGCTCTTTATATTCATAAGGATATAAAAATATATAAAAACCGTCTTCTCAAAAGACAGATTACAAAAGAAGAAAAGCTTAATGCTTGGCGCAGTCCATGACTGTCAAAGTCTATCAACTCCTATTCACATTTATGATCATCTTTCAGATCAATGGAATTGCGGAATAAAACTGAAAATGATAAATCAAAGCGTGATCTTGATGACTGGTCCTTCATTGCCATCCTCCCATTTTGTAAAACAGATTTGGCCCTGTGGAAGATGCAACGCTCTTTTAGAAAGGGTATCTGCCTCATTGTTTTCCTCTCGGTAATGTGAGTGAATGTGAGCTTTCTAAACAGTAGTCTAGCATCTTTGGTTCTCTCTTTCCAACACTCAAGGGCTGCCACCTGGAAGTCAGCTAGACCATTCAGCCAATCGATAGTAATTTTTGAGTCTCCAAGAAGTAACAACTCATCGGTATGGCGACATGCCAGAATGAGTGAGACCCACACACCCAAAAGTTTCGCCTTCATATTAGATCCCTGACCGCAGTTCAGTGTCCAACGAATGCAAGTGTGGGGGTTTAGGACAATTTTACCCCCGACCTCACAAAGAGCGCCTCCTTGTTGTGACGCTCCATCGAACCATGCCACTGCCCTGTCAATTGGGATAGTCAATTTGTGCCTTATGGGAGGCTGAACCTTTATGGTCTTACCTAATTCGGTCGCCTCAGCAAGTATGTAGCTTGACACTCTTTGAGCTGATGGAGTATGCTCTTTAAAAATCGCTGCGTTCCTGGCCTTCCATACTTGTCAGCAAAGGTGGACAAGGAGCATTGTATGGGTTTTGTTAACACTGAACCAATTTCGTAAGCAACCTTGTACACTGGAGCCCGACCATGAAGTAGTGAGCTTTAACGCCGATGATATAAGAGCCCAGATCAAGTGGATGAAGGAGCAGTGTATAAAGACATGTAGAGTTGTTTCGCTAGAGCATTTGCAGAGGATGCATCGATTCGGGCATGCCCAACCACGATCTTGCAGCTTTTCCCAGACTAGAAATTTGTTTTCAATCAGAAGCCACGCAAATAGTTTTATCTTCAACGAGCATTCATCCCTCCAGATCCTCTGTCTCCAACTAGCAATTAAAGGATTCCAGCTTTTTGAAGCCAAAGCTTGGTATACATTCTTTGCGTTGAGAAAACCAGAACAGTCTCCTCCCTTCCAGATGAGGGTATCCGGCCCTTCTTGTAGTCTCACGCCAGCTTCCTTTATGTGCTAAATGTAGTCGTCCCATTCCAAATTAAACTTGGCATCCAACTGGAGATCCGAGATTTTGAGCCATGTGACACCTAATAGTCTCCCATTTGTCGGAAAGCAGCATTGATTCAAGAAGATGAGACTTTTATCTTGTAGGTGCGCGAGAAGAGGAGAGAGAAAATCTTTTTTGCCTAAGCCTAGGATACAGTCTCTGCCAACTTGAATCAAGCATCCATTTCTTGGTTTTCACGAAATCCACTGTAGGATGATCGGTAGGGTAGAAGAGAGATGTTTCCAGGACTGTGAGCCTGTTGTTGGGCGTTCCGGGGAAAATCTGATCCAAATGTGAACCGGTAGCTGATGGAGATATTTAGCTTTGATTACTCTACTCCACAGGCTAGGTTTTGTTAAAATTCTCCAAAGAGTGTTAGCCAAGAGCGCCCTATAAAAGAGAGGCAGATTTTTAAGTCCCTAACCTCCCATCAACTTTGGTTTTGATATTACCTCCCATCTGCTGAGGTGATAACCTTTGTACTTCTTGCTTCCAGTCCAAAGGAAGGTAAAGATAAGTTGTCGAAGGGTTTTCAATACAGAAACAGGGATGTGGGCTAAAGCCATCCAAAAAACCGGGAGACTTTCCAAGACATCTTTTATCAGAACATACCTACCTCCCATAGAGAGCAATCTGTTTCGCCAATTGTGTATTCTGCTTTCAAATTTGTCTATTAGCCAGGTCAAGTCTTTTTTTGTATAGGCGGAGGATTTTAAGAAGTATCCCAAATATGTAAATCCCTCTGATAGCTCGATGGAGTCGATGCCGAACAACTCCTTTAAGTCTGTTTGCAAAGTGTCATGAGCATTCGAGACCAGGAAGACGGATTTATGGACATTGATTTCTAGACCTGAAACAACACAAAAGGTATTTAAGATAGAGTGAATGATTGTCCATTCAGTAATTTTGGCAGTCGACAAGATCAACACGTCGTCTACAAAAAGGATATGCAGGATATATGTCAGCCCCGCGACTTTTATCCCCTTGAAGTGTCCTTCCGCTTGGCTATTCTTGAGTAGAATGTTGAGTCCTTCCAGGATCAATATGAAAAGTAGCGGTGAGAGAGGGCATCCCTGACGGAGTCCTCTCTCACAGTGAAAAACTTTTGTAGGTTCACCATTGATCAGTATAGAAAGTGTGGCCGAGGAGATACAGCCCAAGATCCAATTGGTTGTAATGGTTCCGAAACCACTTTGTATGAGAATGAGATGCAGAAAGTTCCAGTTAATGCAGTCGAAAGCCTTTTTAAGGTCCAGCTTTAGAAGAATGGATTTTAGTTTTTTTGTCCTTATGCTGTGAATGCATTCTTGTGCCACACCAACGACATCAAGTATTTGTCTCCCTTTTAGGAAGCCAAGTTGTTCTTCAGAAAGTGCCCAGGAGAGAAAGGGTCGAAGTCTTCTGGCAATGATTTTTGAGATTATTTTGTAACAGAGGTTACAGAGTGATATAGGGAGGAAGTCTTTAAACTGCCTGGGAAGATTTGATTTAGGAATCAAAACTATAAAGGTGTTATTTAGCTAAGAGCTTACTCTTCTTCTGATTCTCGCATCCTCCACGACATCCAGAAGATCCTGCCACATAAGATCGAAAAAATGGAGGTAGAGTTCAACCGACCAGCTGTCGGGACCTGGACTTTTTCCCTTCTTAAAACCTTTGATGACCTCTAACAGTTCCTCCTTTGTACATGGATATTCTATTGTTGTAGCCTCCTCGGCTGTGACCATCTTTTGGAAGATGCTAGTTGTTTCTATCTGTGCTACTAGTGAAGGTGCAGGTGTTGCCTGGAAAAATGCTTTAAAATGATTGAAGGCTGCCAATTTGATGTTTGCCTGTGTTTGATGTAGTATGTCGTTCTCATCTTCTATATCCCAGAGGTGATTTTTTGATCGGCGAGAGCTAGCAAATCGGTGAAAGAAGCGAGTATTTTTATCCCCTCCAGCCAGCCAGAGCATTCTGCTTTTCAAGCGCCATCTCTCCTCGTCTTCCTGAAGATATTTATTACGAGCTTCCTCTAAACATTGAATTCTATAGTCTAGATTTGCGCGACTATGGTCCTGTAACTTATGTTTTAGAAGGTCTTCCAGCTCTTGATCTATATGGTATAGTTCAGCCTGTTCTGCTTCCTTTTTATCCTTTAACCAATGTATAGCTTGTGATTTTAATTTGGAGATTTTTCTGATCAAATTTCCTTGGGCGTCTCCAGGAACAGTAAGGGAGTTGTCGTTCCAACCCGATTTGACCAGATTGTTAAATGAAGTCTCTCTTAGCCAATGCGGGTTAAATTTGAAGGGTTGTCCAACACCAAAATGGCTATCCCCAATTTGTAAACAAATTGGCGCATGGTCAGATAGGAAAGGGAGATTTACCCATGCGCGTCCGTTGTAGGAAGGAAAGAACAGCTCCTCTGCAATTAGAAACCGGTCAAGTCTTTTAGCAATTCTAGCTGATCCCAGGCGGCCATTTCTCCAAGTGCACAGGAGCTCTGCTGGCTTCATATCAATCAAGGCGTTTTTATAAAAAATATGATTAAAAAGCTCATTAGTGGGTCAATCGACGCCTTTTCTCCCCACATTTCTTTTGGACTGGTAATTAAATTAAGATCTCTCGCGATGATGAGATTCTTTGCCGCCAATAAACCAATATCATCAAGTTGCTCCTAGAAAGATTTATGGTCCACACAAGGGCCATAAACGTTGAGCAAATTTATAGAAGTTTTTAGTTCAAAACAGGTCCCAGAAAGTAAAATACCCCCTGGACTAAGCATTGGCGATAGGTCGAAAAGGGTTGGGTCCCAAGAGGCCAGTAGGCCACCCGAGTTTCCCACAGAACTTGTTGCACAGGCTAGCCATCTCAGTCAGAACTGATGCAAAAAATCTCTAGCAACAGAAGCGTCCACCAATGTTTCTTGTAGGAATATGGTTGACGGTTGAATCTTTTCGAGAAGTCTTCGCATGGAGGCTTGCTTCAGGGGTCCTCCAACCCCTCTGATGTTGATGGATAAAAGGATCATGATTTACCTCAAGCTAGGGCTTTTAAACTTCTAAGCGCCCCTTGAGTTGGAACAGATGTGGTAGTGACCGATGTCGACGATCCAACGAAAGTTCAAGCCCAATACCTTTTGACCAAGTAGGATCCAGATCAGATGAAGTATTCGCTCTAGAGGATGAAGGGAGATCAGAGCGTAATGTGGTAGGATAAATAAGAGTGTTCCCCTGGTAGGTGTGGATAGGAATCGAATCAAAAGGAAGGGAATTAGCAGGGGTAGGATCCAATTGTATGGTGTTTAGTTGGATTTCGGATTGGGTCGGCTCTGTGTAGCCAGCTAGGGAGAAAGATCCTGGTGTATCTTCAGATTCTGTTGTAGGTTGGGTCTCCGAGTCTCTTGTAGCTAGGTCCAATGTCAATAGTTGTGGTATATGAGAGGGGTAAGTAGTGTTGGTAATGTCTGGTGGTGTAGGCTTGGGTGGGTCTGGCAGAGCAGAGGAGGGTAAAGGTGGAGAGACCGGCTAGGATGGAAGAGATACCTCGGGATCAACAGGCATAATATTGTCAGTCTGCTCAATGACGAAGAGCCTATCCCAGCTTGAGAAGGTATTGTAGAGTGATGGACAGTAATGATGGATCTTACCCACTAATGTGTCGTCCGATGGAGTGTATTCCATACGGGGACAAGGAACCTCCTCCGTTGGTTGATCGGGTGGAGATATGTAACCATTGAAATTTGTCTCTTCCGCTGGATCCAATACAAAATCGGGAAGGGGGAACTTTGAGCAGTCCCTTCTCAGGTGGCCTGTTCTGCGACAGAGAGAACAACGAAACGAAATGCCTAAGTAGTCCAGGCGCTGAGCATAATGTTGACTACGCCAGTCTATTTCCAAAATTTCAGGAAGTCCAGCCTGGATATCTATCTCCACATAAATCCTCGCCATACTTCTGTCTGATGCCGCTAGGGAGTTTAAATCCACCTTTAGAAAACTTCCTAGGGATGCTCCAATAAGTTCGAGTGCTCGCTGGTTCCAGAGTTGAAGAGGGAGACCTGGAAGGAGGACCCAGATATGTCTGTGGCCGAAGAACTCCGTGGAGGGGTTAAAGCCAAGTCTCCAATGTTTAAGCATGAATCTTCCCCTGTCAATAGCCCAGAATCTTCCCAGGATCAGGGCAGTGTCTTCTGGTGTCTTGAAGATAAAACCTAGCCATCCATGTTGAAGTAGGTGTATCTTGGGCAGGTAGTCGAGGAGTGGTTTCCAACTATTTGCAACCCAAACATCAAGATTCTGCTTACATTTATCTTTGTAAGCTAACCTCCCCACTAAGGCGCACAGGGCTAGGTTGCAGGCTTCTGTAAGTCCAATACCCATACCAAGTATGAGCTTGGGATGTTTTCGTTTTGGTTTCCAGACCTTTTGTGGGTGCTTACGTATGCCTGGATTTTTGAAGGATGGGAAACCCTCCGAGATCCTACTTCCTGTTTGTAAACTTCTCACCCTGAAACCTCGTTCCTGTTGTTCTGTTCCCTCATAACTACTCTTTAGTTTTCCAGATGAGTGAGCTTGGGCTACTTCTAAAAAAGTCTGAGAAGTCTCGACAATCGCAGGAGATACAGAGAGGGGTGTCAGGTTTGCAGAGGTGGTAGGTTGTGTAGGTCTAGAGTTCAAATGTAGAGGTGCGCCAGAACGATTATTAAATCGGAAATGGTTATTGCAAATGTCATCGATCGAAGCAAGAACTTCCGGGTGGTCCCATGGGTCTCCCAAACTCCCTGCAGAGGGTTCTGAGCGCTTAGGCTCCATTAAGCGACTTCAAAAGATTCCAAACAGAGACTAGGGAGGAGAAGACGGGAAAGACTATTGGAGCAGTCCAGAAGGAAGGGTAGATTCCCTCATCCTATCTGGCAAGACATGTGAAAAGCAGAAGGAACTAAAAGTGAGAGGAGAGCATCATTGCATCTCGGGGAGTGAGTCAGATAGATCAGATGGGAGCCAGAAAAAAAATAGTGTATCTTGGAAACAGCAAAGCTTAAACAAAGTTCAAAAAAACGGGACAGAATCGTGGGAGAACTGTCAGAAGTCAAGAGGATTATGACAGCAACTGCTAAAGTGATGAAAACGCCCTGTTAACTAGAAAATACCTCCCATTAGATGCCAAGAGATGGAAGGAGCAGTCCGTCAGTTCAAAAGGAGGCAGTCAACGAGCGCACCGAGAGTTCACTAATGCCGAGAAGTAGTGACAACTCCGAACCCAGACAGTAGGAGGGGGGTTTCTGATTGTGTCCAATGCACTACGAATGCCAAGAGCAGAGTCTTTTGTCTTTCATGGGCGCCAAAACTAGTTCTGGTCACCAGATTCAAAATCGCCATCGCCTGCCCGCTCCATTTGCCTCAATATCTAGCTTGAGATATGATTTTTAAACAAATAAATAAATTGAAAAAAATGTAAATGGCTATGTACATTCATATTAAATTCTATGTTATTATTATAGTTGGTTTTTGGGAAGGGAAGGGCAATCCACTTGGTAGGTTACATTGGTTACATGGAATCACCACATGAGGAATTTGAATAGTTTTCCTTTGTAAATAACCAACGCATCCAATGCACTACTTAGAATAGCTTCCCATGTAAACATTCGATTTACCACATAACTATTATATTTTAACATAAACTCGATGCAATTCCATTCTATGAAGAGATGGAAGAACAAAGCAAAGATACCTTAAGGGTGAACAAGGTGGCTCACCTGAGGTATTGTGGTCACACAATGGGAATTGGATGCCATCATCCAAACCTTACTACTTAATGCAAATCAACGTTCTTCTGCAAGTAGTAGCATATGAAGCTTTGGAAATCCATAGTGTATAAGGTACATGAGTGTCGACTAGTTCTAATCAGTAATTAAAAAATTGTCAACTCAGAGTCAGACTGGACCGAGTTGATTGAGCAAACCCTAAACTGGTCCAACTTGGTCGTTCTAGGGACTCAATCGACTGGTTGGTACCGAACCAGCTGAGTCAAGGCTTGACTCGGATGGTTTAGTACCAAATCGGCTGAGTCAAGGCTTGAATTGGATGGTTCGGTACCAAATCAATCAACTCAGCTGAGTCTGTACCTTCTCGATCGAGTCAAACCCTCAAACCCACTACGAACTGTAGGTGAAAAAATAATTTTTTATTAAATTTTGGTTTCTAAAACCTTAAAAGAACCCTCCTAAACCCTAAATGAACACTATAAAGATAGTCCCACCCCCTCTATTTGCCTCACATAGCCACACTTCTCTCATTGAACATTTGTGAGCATTTGGAGTTGGTTTGGCAATGATCTTGGGTTGTTTTTGGTATACAATATATGTTATGTAAAATGATAAATATGTTCCTAGGTTTTCAACTCATTAAATTACAGATCTAAAATCAATTTTTGAAGTTTTGTCTTTCAGCCTTCTACTAGTTTGAAGTTTTAAGTTTTAAGTTTAAAGTTTGAAGTATGAACTTTTCATGTAAAAAATTTAAGATGGGATTTGCTTCTTACAATGTTGCATATTTGAATTTGCAGATTGAAATTTTACCATGGTTTCCACCCTAAGAGTCAAAGGCCGATAGGGGGGGAATTCATAGGTTGAAATAACACTTAGATGGTAGAAGAGGCCAAGTTGCCCCATGCATGGCCCCATTAGAGGAGATTGGACAAATTAGATCGGAATTGAAAAATCGGCTTGCAAAATTTGAAGAAGACAAGGCTAGGCAAAAGGAGATGGTTGTGGCATGTTTTTCAGACTCTAGAGGCGATTTAGAGGCTAGAGCCTCCTTGATTATGTATTTTGTTGCGGATATGTCTCACTGCCAATTGTTATGATGTTATCATGTTATGTCACTTTGTTCCATTTTGAAACTTTTTTTTATATATTCACCTTTACTTGGTAATAGGTATATGGCATATGCATGAACAAACTTTACATATTTGGAATCTTTAAAATATATTATTTTTATTAAATCTAAATATTTTGAGTATTTTTTAGTAAAACCCAGTCATTGAAATAAAATCGGTTCTAATTACTAACTTTTCAACTTTTTTTTATTCACATTGTGGAGAAAAACTTCATTTACAAAAATCTTTCTATTTTGTAGAAAAAGTATGTTTTTTTTGTTGTACACATAAAATTTTATGCGTTGCCTACCAAAATTTTGTATCACTTCCCATGGGCTAGAACTTGTTGGGAAATTTTAAAATATCTCCTTATAAACTCTCATCTGGTTAGTGATTCTACATTTTTATGTGGATACATGTTTGTATAGGGATGTGTTTTATATCCTAAAATTAAGGTCGCGGTTTAAATGTTCCACGTTACGATGTTTGGGGTAGTGTAAGTGATGAGGGAGTGGCAATTCATATTATGAGAGGTCACGAGAGAGGTTACTGGAGGAAACTTTGCAAAGAACGGGTGGCTCCATGATTTTCTATGGGCACAAACCTCTCGAATCTAATCTTATGGTTTTGACTCTTTTTCAGGTATATTATTAGTTTAATTTTGTCGGAAATCTAGCTAGAAATTGTTGGATATGTAGATTTGAGTCATTATTTTCAGAACGTTGAATCCATCCATACATTCAACAATACAATTTAAATAACATAAAATTGTGATTTCGCTCAAATCTATATCTCTTAATTCCAACAATGCCAAAATTAAATAAATGTATAACATAGATAAGATATATTTATACATAACATAAATGAAGTATAAATCACTACCTTTACTAAAACTTACTAATAATACAATTATATATCACAAAAAACCATTTTAATTTGTATTTACTCAATTTATAAAAATATCAAATATTTAAAGATAAAAACTTGTTCAAATTACGAGATGCTCTCACACTGCTTCCTAAGAGAAAAGTGTCTACCAATTTCACCATGGCGGCTTCGTAGCGACCATACTAGCTTATTTACACCAGATCATCAATGTTATGGAACATGTCTAGTAGAGGGAGTAATCTATGAGAAAAAAAACTGAAATCAATTAACAATATTAATATTCCTCAATCAATATTGGTTTGCATACTTATGCTCCCTAATATTTAATTTCAGTTTTTTTCAATAGTTTAATTAAATTAGTCTTTGCAATCTCATCAACCATTATGGAAGCTACAACGTATAGATTTACAATTTACATTTGCATTGTTGTGTCCATGAAACCTTTTTTGGTTTTTTTCCATGTTTTTGATGTTTACAATTAATGTATTCTACATGACTAATAGGTTTATTAGGGGAAAGAATATAACAAAAAAATAGAACTTCTAATTGGTGTAAAGTAACATATAAAATTAGAAATTATGGTGAACAAAACTACAGTACTTAGTTTGTACAACTTGACTGGGCCTAATGGTTAAGAACATATATTTATTTTAAAGAAGTTATAAGTGTTCAAATCCAGAGGGGGTAGGATATGTATCATGTCCCATAAACAAGAGGATCTCATTCACCAATTTAATGTATAGCAAATAAAATTTCAATATCATGTATAGAAAATAAAATTTCAATATCGTGAAATTAACTTACTTTCAACATATATAAAAACTACATAATATTGAATGGACATAGAAGTGGAGGGGGGCGATGGACTCTTTATTTGTTATATCAACTACGATCCGCAACTGTAGTTAGACACATACGTTCGACAGTCTTCTCCCCAAACTTAGCGGTCAGGTCTTAAGCGCGGTGGTTTACTCGGAGGTCCTCAGGTGGTTTTTTCCTCGGATTTTTTTTTCTTCAGTGCGATGTTGTATCTTCTACGGTGTTTCCTCCCTCAGTTTCTGGCTTGGAAAAAGAGCGGTGAACGTGGAGATTCAGGGAGTCATCATGGAGAATTTACCAAACCATGTGGCCACCAGAGGGGAACAACAAAGCGGGGAAGATTTTTGGTTGGAAACAGGTGGAGGTATGGGGTTTCACACAGAGGAGGAAACCTCTATTAGTCAGGCTTTACACCCGGCTCTTGACGAAGAAACGCCTTCACTTTCTGGTAAGTCGATACAACAATCCCTTTTTTCGCCCGCTTTGAGGAATGAGAGTTTTGAAGGTTTCTTTGGGGCTTTCCCAGAGTTTTTTCCTCTGGTCATATAGACTTTGAAGGAGGAATTCCTCCCTCTCTTAGCCCTCTGGATGATTTAGCTTTCGACTGGATCTCACAGACACAAGGAGGGTTTATCCTCTCTCCACCCCTTTCTAGTCAGGAGAACGTAGGATGTGGGTTAATACCTTGTGGGTCAAAGGCCTACCCAGATACATGTGTGGAACATGGTAGATTGGGGAGTCATTGCTCATGACTCCCTGGTTATCTGGTGGACCTCACAAAAACAAACTCCTCCAAGGGATTTATTTTGGCGCATCTTGAAGCTGAAGAACAATGAGGTTCCATCTAGGAAACAGGGGGTTTCATACCATCAACACAAAGGACTACAACCTTTTCAAAAGGTCCCTGGGAACAAAGGAGAAAATCCAATGCGGGGCAGAGACAAAAGAGGAAAGGATTAAAAACTGAAGGAAAAGTGGGGAATCTCATGCTCGGGGAAGAGGTAGGTATGAACCATGTTATTCAAATGGAAAACCAGGCCCTAGTTGGCAGGGCTAGCGGTAGATCCTTTGTGCACAAAAATATCATCGAATGGGCACATTCTGCTTGGAAAGAGCATCTTGGCTACGTCCCCAGAGATCATTGAATTAAACAGGAACCGGTTTGATTTCAACTTTATTCAACCAGATCATGCAAAATGATTTATGGGGAAAAAATGGAGTGTCAACAACTCCCCTCTTTTCTTAAAACCTTGGAACCCCCTTTTTGATGCTAGCGGAGAAAAATTGGATAAAATCCCAGTTTGGGTCTGTCTTCCAGCATTGTCGCTACAATTTTGGACCTTGGACTACTTCAAAGCCATCAAAAATTTATTGGGGGATTTCTTAGAAGTGGATTTATCCTTTGAAGAGACAAAACAAAGGAAAGTATCAAGGATTTTAGTCAATTTGAATGTTAGAGAAGGACTAGGCGAAGAAATTGATTTAAGTTGGGGAAGCTATACTCACTCACAAATTTTGGATTAGGAAAACGTCTTGTTTAGATGTCGAAGATGCCATCAGTATGGGAACTTGGTGATGAATTTCCATCTGCCTTTAAGAACTAGAGGAATAACTTATTACAGTGATAAGGGGAAGAGAGTTATTCAGGAAGAGGAAAGCAAACATACAGGTACTATAGATGTTGAAGCACAAGATTCAACAGACTTAAAGCGACCTTCAGCTGATCCCAAAGAAGTTCGTCGACAAGGTTTCCTTGATACTCTGGATGGAAAAGCGGTGGAAGGATCCAAGCCTACAAGCCTTATAAAACATGAATCGAGAAACACAAGGAATCTGGTCATGAGTAATCCTTTACCCCTTTCTCCTCCTATTATTGTTTTAATTGAAAATCTTACTCTAGAAGGCAATGAGTGGTTGGAGGCTCTAAAAAATCTGTCCATAAATTTCGGGCCCCCTCCATAGACTGAGAGAGGCTCGAACCCTTACAAGACGGGTTTCCCTTCGGGTGACCCACCTTCCCCAAGGCGACTCTGTTGTGCATAAGATGACTCTTCGTCATCCTCCCTATCCACCGAGACTACAACAACTCATTATTTTCTTAGATCACGGAAGGAAAACAAACCCTCGGGAGGGATGGGAAAGGAAGTGATCACGTCTATTGATAGAGGAGGCCATGGGAGAAAATCACTAATTTCAAAAGTACAATCCAAAGCCAGGATATACCTTATGGTTGGTAAACAACAAACAATTGAAAGGGAACTTAGAGCAAAGAGGCCCTAGGTAAAGGTTTTGGGATGAAGTGCACGTCTTTCAACTGCAGGGGTTTGGCAGGTGCCCTAAAAAAACCAGCCTTGAAAAGGGTGATTTCTTTGAAACACCCTGACGTTTTGCTTTTACAAGAAACCCTGGGGGTAGGTGAAGAGGTAAAATCTTGTTTGGAGTAGCTACTTCCTGGATGGAAATTTGAAACATTGGATGCCTTGGGAAGATTAGGGGGTTTGGCAATAGGATGGAACACCCAGACAATTCAAGTCATAAATACTTGGGGTATGGACTCAGGTCTTGGAATTACTATTCTTGCTCCGGAGTTAAGGGAAGACCTACATATTCTAAACATTTATAGTCCTTATCAGAACATAAAACCTTATGGTCAAGGTTTCTGTGGTGAGAGTTATGTTCAGAATTAATCGGAAGAACCACAATATTGTGTTTTATTTGTCGACGTTTTGGATCCACAACAGGATCCATCTTCAGGACATAATATATTGAAGGAAAATACAAGAGAGGAACCTAGATTAATACTACTTGGTTGAGTGTAGGAAACCTAGAGAGTCGGCTCAGTGAAAATCTTAGGGTTTATTAAATGATTTTCATATTAATTAGTTAGAAACAAGTTTATTTTTAATTTTTAATTTTTAATTTTATAATGTAATTGGTATTATAATAATGTTATAAGATAGTATTTTAGGGACTCTCTTTTTGCTAAATCCTTTCTAAAAGATTACTTGGCAATATTAGGGGGATATCTAAACCTCTCCCTGGGACCTTCAGAAGTGTGGCGGGAACATGCTATAACTGACCCTCTGGCAGATTATTTCAGTCAAAAATGTGTTGAATGCAAACTAATTGACCTAGAACCCACCTTGCTCAAACCAACCTGGAGAAATAATAGGATAGGGGATGATGGAGTTGTTAAAAGGTTGGATCACTTTCTGATAGATGATTCCCTTCTGGAAAAACAACTAACTTTAAAACAGTGGATCAGATATGGTGGTATCTCTAATAATTACCCAATCTTCTTGGAATACAGACAAGGAACAAAGAAGCCAGCCAATCCTTTTAAATTTAACAAGACTTGGCTGGACGATGACTCTTTTTTCAATCTTGTAAAAGAGAATTGGATACCCTTCCACCAGGACAACATTCATATGACAGCCTTTCAATTTGCAGAAAACATGAAAAAGATCAAAGAGGTAGTAAAACCCTGGGCCTCCTAAAAAAGAAAAAATGAGGACAAGGAACTAAAAGAAATTGAACTGGAGCTACAAAGATTTTGTGAAGAAGAAGGGGGGGTTTTGCTACTCTTGAGTCAAAAATTGCACTACTACACCTGGAGAAGAGAAGAAACAAACTACTCAAGGAAAAGGAAGTTTCTTGGAGACTAAAAAGAAGAGCTATCTGGTTGGAAAGTGGATATGAGAATACAAATTTTGTACAAGCATTTGCTAAAGGAAGAAGGAATGTCAATACCATTTGACAGCTGAAGGATTCTGCAAGAAATCTAGAAAACACCTTTGAAGGTATGACAAGACTAGGGAAAAATTACTTTCAAAACCTATTCAAAGCAGAAAATCAAGCATCCATATAAGAAGTGGTCCAAATGGCTCAACTTTTTCCCATATTTTTAGATGAAGTAGACAATCGACTCCTGATGGAAGAAGTAATGGAAAAATAACTAATAGAGGTTCTACACATCTTTCAAAAAGACAAAATCCCGGGTCCAAATGGTTGGACTATCGAATTCTTTTTGGGTTGTTATGAGATTCTAGGACATGACTTGTTAAATATGGTAGAGGACACCAGGACATTAGGACGAATACCACAAAGTCTAAACTCGATCTTCTTAGCACCGATTCCAAAACAGATAATCCAGAGACCTTGGATGACTTTCGCCCAATCTTAATTTGTAACTGTGCTTATAAAATTATTTCAAAAGTAATTGCAAGAAGAGTGAAAAGAATACTCTCAAAAAGAATCTCAGGAGAAAAGTTTGGATTCTTGGAAGGAAGACAAATTCATGAAGCCATAGGTATAGCACAAGAAGGTTTTCACATTATGAAGACAAGGAAATTAAAAGGTACAGTGCTAAAAATTGATCTCTCCAAAGAATATGACAGAGTAATATGGATTTTTATTCACTTATTACTTACACATTTGGGTTTTGCAATCCCTTTCATCATCTGGGCCATGAACTATCTCACTACAACCTATTTTGTTGTGCTTATTAATGGCTCATCCTCTTCCTTTTTTCCTTCAGAAAGAAGTTTAAGACAGGGATGTCTGTTATCACCCCTACTTTTCCTCTTAGTTGTTGAAAGACTTAGCAGAGCTATCTCAGAAGCAAAAAGACTGAGCTCTTTCTCCGGAATCAAAATCTCACAAGCTCTGCACCTTACTCACCTTCTCTTTGTGGACAATGTATTAATTTTCAGTGGAGGATCCAGAAGGGAGGCAAATACTTTAAGGAATATACTTATTCTTTTTTCCAAAGCAACATGAATGAAAATCAATGAAGGAAAATCGACCCTCACTACAAATTTACTCTCTGAAGAAGAAGGTCAAACTCTTAGGCTTTACTTTCCCTTTGAGGAAAAGAAACTAGAAGATGGACTAAAGTACTTGGGTTTTTTATTAAAACCAAATGACTACAGAAAAGAAGATTGGAAGTGGCTATTGAAGAAAATGGATAAAAGACTAAACACCTGGAGCCATAGGTGGCTCTCACGTGCGGGTAGACTGGTTTTGGTCAAGTCAATTTTGGAAGTTATCCTTATTTACTAGATGTCCCTCTCCTAGATCCCAAAAGTAATACTGGAAGAAATAAGAAAACTCACCTACAAATTTATGTGGAGTGGTAAAAAGGAATCACATGTAATCCCATGGGTCCTTTGGGAAAATATTGTTCTTCCAAAGGCTCTTGGAGGATGGGGCCTAAAAAATATTTTCCTCTTCTCCAAAGCTCTTGCGGCTAAGGGAGGATGGTGTATTCTAAACTCCACTAGTATGTAGACTAAGGTAGTAGTGAAAAAATATATTGAATTGATTCTCGTGGAGACTTGGATCAAAAGTCCACAAAAATATTTAAAAGGTGCCTCGATGATTTGGAAAGCGATTACAAATGCTTTCCCGGTTATATAAAATGGACTAGCTTGGAAGATAGGTAATGGCCAACAATTCAGACTTGGAAAAGATCCTTGGCCAGGCAGTGAAGGACAACATATACTCTCTAATTAGCTTATCCATCATTTGAGCAAAATGGGTATTGAATCTTTAAACAACCTTGTTGATCCAAGACTTACCACTTTATGGTCACAAGGTTGGAAGGAAGATAACGGGCTGGGATTGGGCGATGTTGAACTAATCGAACTGGAAAGGTACATAAATTTAGTAAATATATCCCAGATAAGGCTCAGGAATTGTGCGGATGAACTGATATGGGACTCGACACCTTCAGGGATCTACACACCAAAGCTGGGATATCTAAAATTAAACTCAGATTTGGCACAATGAGAGACCATATGATGGTGGGGAAAGCTTTGGAAGCAGGAAATAAATTTCTCTGGCCCAGGATGGTGTACTCTCTGCAAATATGAAGGATAGTCTACATTACATCTCTTTCTAAATTGTCATTATACCATCAAAGTGTGGACTGAAGTTTCCAGACTTTTATACATACATTGCAGCTCGTTGGGGCAAGATCTGGAACAAGCTTGGCAAATTTGGTGGGCATCCAGAATTTACAAGAGCCTTAGAGAGCTACCATTTTTTTATCATTTGGGGAGTTTGGTTGGCTCGAAACTCTCTTATATTCAAAGGAGTTCCTTCGACACCGGAGATCACAGCGGCTAAGAGTTTAGCCATTTTGTCCTCTTTTCCCACCCAGAAGGTTAGAGTCAAATCTAGACAGTCACAGGAGGTCGAGATTGAAAAATCTTCTCCCTAGGGTTTTTTGATGGGGCTTCACAACACAATAGTTGTGGGGGAGGAGGAATGCTCTACTTTTCAAAATCCCACTATCAATCTATGAAATTTGGCCTTGGGATGGGAACAAACAATTATACCGAACTAATGAGCTTCAAACTTCTTATTGCCTTTGCCATTGAAAAGGGTTGTCACTCCTTTAACGTTTTGGGGGACTCCTTAAATGTCATAAATTGGATAAGAGGCATACAAATATGCACAAACACAAGACTTGCTACCTTAGTGGAAGATATTTTTAGATTACAGACATCATTTGACTCACTTATTTTCCAACATGTCTACAGGGAGAACAATAAAGAAGTGGATCAGAGGTAGAAAGAGGGGGTTCATCTAGCTATGGGCCAATGGAAAGTAGCAAAATATCAAAATGATCAAGCCTAGGAATATATGCACCAACCTTTTTTGGAATGATCACATTTTGCAGTCTCAATACAGATTCAAAAGATCATCTTTGTATACAAGTTGTAATGAATATGAACATTATGCACAAACAATCCAACTTAGGGACTCGTTGAGCTACATACAATAGCATTTGAGCATAGAATCCTTAAATGGATTAGAAGACTTTTTGAAGACACAACTGCATAAATATAACTCGAGCTACATCAGTAGTAATCAGGCTATAGACTCCAATGTAACAGGAATACACCAATAAGTGTATATGCAAAATGTAATTTTGTTCTCAAATGATGAAATAAAATTACACTTTTTTTCTTTGGAAAAAAAAGAAAAACTACAAAATACATATTAAAACTTTAATATTAAAACAAAAAACAAGAATTAGTTTAATTAGTTCCTTTTTGTTTAGCATATTTGCAAAACCATGTCTTACACTAGTTTAACATTTGGAAAACATCATATCACAGTTTTACACTTACACAATTCATTTTTTTTTAAATGACGATTGAAAATGATTGATAATCGATATTTACAATTGACTAAAGATAAAATGATTTAGTCGTTGAAAAACACGAAGATTTATTCTTATTAAATTCACACATATCATAATATATGCATATTCTTATGACTTATTTAAATATTTTCTAAATTTATTTAAATTATATTCTTATAATTTGAGTATTTTATTAAGTTCATGAACTAAAAAATGTTTTTACATGATGTCAAAAATATGTTCATATAATTCTTAAGAACATAATATCAAAATCGTGCTGATATAATCTTTTAAAATATAATAATATTTTTTTTCATTAAGTGTATTTTTAAAAAATTATAATTAAAAAATATTATGATAAACTACAAAATGATAGGAATAGTGAAGAATAAAGTGGGTCAAAATTTTGGGGGTGCGGAGGAAGATGTGATAGAAAACAACGATAAGGATAGTGATAGCTAATGTTTCACCCTAGTTGCATTGTCATCTCTATGGCTCCTTCAATCCTAAGAAAGGGAATGCAATCGCCAAGCTCTCCACTCCTACTTATGACCTCATCTTTGACCTTCTAGCTATGCCTTCCCATGCAAATCTTCATCGTCGTCTCTTGAAAGGCCATGACCAATCTCACCCAACAGACTACATGTAAGGTAAAGTATAAGATCCCATGTGCTTCAATAGAATATTAAACAGTGGATCTCGGGTTGTTGATTCAACCCCTTTTTCCCAATGCTCCAACCTCATCCACAATGAATCCAACACTATTGTAACACCTTATTTACCCCCATGATTGTATCTATGCTAAGACTTCATATAGTGTGATTATGAAGCATGTAATTATGTTTTTGATTGATAGAAAACATATGACAATTGACTGAGAGGGAAATTCCTTGAGCACTAGCCATGATGTCACAGGTGGGATTGGTGAAGTGGAATTGGTGAGGTGGATTGGTGGAGGGGAGAAGCTTCAATGAAGAAAATAGGAAGCTTGCTCAACATTCCAACCTACTCTTGCAAACTTGATTTCATCACCTGCCAACGTACTTGGATCTGCATAGAGCCACGTGACCAGTTATGGGTATCATGATTGGTGGTTGAAACAATTATAATTGCTAATAGATCTAATTTCTTGAAGAGGCAATTGTCAACTAAAAACCTGACAGAAGGACACCCTTAGATTTCCCCTTCAAATTCAAATCCCTGATTGGAGGTTGTGTCTCATAGTAGTCACGGAAATCTCGAGGAGTATGTGTAAGAAGATACCAAAGGTGGAAAACCACCATACATACCACACACGGGAGAGGAGGTGCACATATGCGGGACACAAAGGAACATATTAGGTATACGCTAGAGAACTTGAGAAAATGAGGATGGGTTCCCACAAAGAACCACAAAAAAATAGAGTGAGTCGTAGACTCATAGTTGAACGAGGCAGTGAGGAGGAGACTCACATACTTAACTTTGAGCACCAAAGTTGTTGTGAAGCTAATTCTAAAGAAAATAGAAAGCCTTCCCAAGAGATTAATGATCACCCTAGAACAAAGGATACCCAGATCCAAATTGGATCAATAGAGGACTATGGCTTGGTGCTGACAAGAAAGAAATCAACAATGTTAAGGGGAGGTCATTGAGGGACTGTATAGCAGAAAAGGGACTCCCTTGTCCAGAGGAAATCCATTTGGGAGGGTGCATGATAAACCCGTGGAGCTCTCGAGCTCAGTGGGAAGAGGGTAACTTCTGTTGTCGCCATTAGAGTGAAGGAGACTAACCTTTCTCGACCATTTGCCTGATTGGATAGTTATCTAAATCAATCCCCTTGTGGTATCATGGCTTGGCATAGGGGTGGAATGTTGTAGAAAGGCACTTTGCAACATAGCCTAAGCTTGGGAGGAAGGCTTCCTCTCTCAGTCAGTTGGTTGGTCAACATTTCATTTAACATATAAGTGTTTAACTTGACATGTTTGGATGTATGATCAATGATGTAAATGTGTTGTTTTCTGGTTTAAATGACAAATGTGAATGTATAGAAGGAATGGTTGAATTCTTGAGTAAAATGGAGTAGTATGTTTGCTTTCATTGTTAACCTAATAGGCCAATATAAGAAAACAAGTTGTGCAAGAGTATGGTGTATTCCCATGAGATATCCAAGCCCCTGAAATGGAAATCTTCCATGACATAAACCTTCACTGGATGTGAAATGACAATAATGGGTTTAACTTTGTGGGACTGCAAGTCTTGAGAGGAAATCTTGTAAGATATGAATAAAATCTCCACACGGGATGGACAAGGAGTGCCCTGGTGCCTTAAATGGAAATCTTGCAAGATATGCAAATCCTCAATCAGTTTCGGGGTGAGAATACCTTATCCTGTTACAGTGTGAGGATGAGAGTCAAGGTGGTCTAGTGTATCCTTAAGAATGAGCTTTGAAGGACCCAAAATGGTTAAGTCTTGATTAAGACTGTTACTTTGAGGAAAACCAATGTTTTGAGTCGGGACAAATAATAGTCGTTGATTCATAATAGTGATCATATATGAACCATTGAATGGATGGTACTACCATCCGAGTGACCAAGTGTGGAGTTGTTAGGAGACTCTGATTCAACAAGGACCATTGATATATCAGAGAGTGGTATCAGTAAGTTTTGGACCATTGAATCCAGTTATGAGTCTGTCGGAAGAAGGGCTATGAGGGTCCTGGAAGGAGAGCTTGAGAAAGGAGTCTAACGAATTGAGATCCCAAGAACCATTAATATATCGAGAAGTGTCCCGTGAGATCTCAACTGTTGGATCTAATATGGATCGACCCATGGAGATTAACCTTAGAATCTTAATTTTTGTACGGTTGCAACCCCTAAGTAAACCTTGACTGTTAGATGAAGTGAACAAGGATCGTCTGATCTGTCATAGTGAGCATCGTCAGAGTGATTTGGTCAGAGTGGTTCATGACACTTGAATGGTTGTGTCCCGATGGTGAGTGACTCTGAGAGCTAGCAAGAGTCATTGATCAAAGAAGGGACACAATGTGATCCTAGCTGTAGGATCATTGTGGGCCCCACTTGATCACCTAATGAATGGTTGAAGAAATGGGAGATAATTTTTGTGTAGGTAAAAGGACTGAGGGGATCCAGAACATTGGTCTCCAAGTCCGAGATCCATTGGATATGTCGGAACAATCCATCGGAATGGAACTGTCGGAAAGGAAATTCTAGGACAATAATTTGTTATTATGATGGGAAAGAGTCTGAGTCTATCTAGATCATTGATATGGTGATAAGGGGTAGTGTTATCCATCCGATTGAGGGCGTACAGGTCCATAGTCAATACAACAAACTATAGGGAAGGATTTTCTTGGTAGTTTAGGGGTTGAATAAGTAAGAACTCTCACAATAAATGTTTTGATAAGAGAAGTATTCACTTAAATAGTGATGGACCAAAATCAAGGAGAGTAATCCCGGTTTATTATCTCTCATATAGAGAATAAAATTGAACATCCCACCATCCTAAGAGGATTAAGAGATAAGGTGTGTTACAACCATCCTTCAATGATGCAGTGTTAAATAGGAACCCTATAGAGAATCATCAACCCCTTAGAGTTTGAATGGTAAGTGAAGTGTAAACACCATCCATCATAGTGGTTGAAGATGTAAATGAGTAGTCCAATTTATTGTAAGAGAAATTTTTGGTATGCATATTCAATGCTCTCTCACCAAAATTAGTCAATCGACATCAATGGATCTCCAAAACATGGAAACCAAAAATAAAAGAAGCTTACATCTACCTAGGGTGCACAAAAGGGTTCTTCATGTGGAATTTGATCTCGTAGAAGACAAAGACAAGATCCTCTACTCCAACCCTTTATTTTGGGGAAAATCGGGACTTTACATGAATATCTGGACTCTAACATATGACTTGGTAGTAGACACAATCTCCATTGCCCCAATTTGGGTAAGAATGTCAAACCTTCCTTTTCACTTATGCAATTCTAGTTCAATATAATAAATAGGAAATGCATTAGGAAAAATTCATTTTAGGAGTGTCAAAACACAACAAAGGCATGCCACTACCTCTGCACGCATCTTCCTGAACATGGAATTTCCTAGCAAACTTCAAGCTTGTAGTTAAATACTACACCTAGACCCACCCTCTCAACTATGAAAAAGTTGCTTTCAAATGTAGGGCTTTCTTCAAAACATGTCACATTACACCCCACTTTGCTAAGAGAATTGGGAGATAAAAAAATCCTCGGAGGGAACCCACCTAGTGGGTTGGGGAAACAAAAGAACACCATCTAATCAACAAGGAATTCCCAATAATAAAATATGTCTAACAATCTTCACTCTCCCTAGGAAAGGCATCAAAAGTTCCACCCAAGATCACCCCACTCCCTTGAGAGAACTCACCAATTAAAGACCCATTGCAAGAGATATTAACCTTGGTCTTAAGAAATCAAGTAGGGTCGAGGACAAATCTGAGCCTCTCCCTTAAGAATATCCAACTATCATCCCCACCCCCTAAAAAGGGTGGGGAAAGCTAGGTGGATTTGGAAGAGTTAGAGGAGGAGGTCCTAGAAATTTTGATGTTCAACATACCCTTTCTAATGAGGAGCATAAAAGTGCCACAAATCTGGAATAATGTGATTTTGTCAAATCATGTAACACCTTATCAAGACAAGAAAGAGGAATGAATCGTAGTCTCTAAGAAGAAAAAAATCAAACTGCTCCATTGGATGATGAGCTATGTGACTAAACACTAATACATGAAATTATTTAGCTATCCATTGCTTCTACATTCAGTTGTGTTCCTAGTTTGTTTAAATCTACTCTTGTAAACCAGGTTTTGAAAGAAACTTTGGTAGAAAAATAAGAATCACAACTTGATACTCTCACAACCTCGGTAGTGCTAGAATATTCCCACAATGGGATCATCCTATCACACCTTTATGTGATATACATTGTATAGGTAAATCTATGTTTTTTTACTCAACAATTTCATCATTTCAATTAAAAAATGAAACAAAAGTAAAAACTATGACAAAAGTGGACGGGATTGGGAATTTTAATGATGAGCTCTCTTTTTGTAGTTCAAGATTTTCCCTAGTTTCCATATTTCCCCCAACCTTATAAACTCTAATATATGCTCATTTTGGAGGATTTGTTTCCACCCTCTTGTTTTTCTAGTCTCATTGCATTTATTTTTGGATATAGTTCTATATGCTCCCCTCCTCACTCATCAATGTGTGTGCCTCTTTGTTTCATTGTGAAGTGAAGGATCCCTCTCCCTTGACGAAGGTAGTGCATTTTCTTAGCACATGTGTTGATGCACAACATAGTGATGCCTCT
>ML780308.1:429446-442548 GCA_009831015.1 Picea engelmannii
GTATTCCACAAAATACAGCAGATATGTCATAGTTAGGAAAGTTGGCAAATCTGTGGATACGAATTTTGTAACAGAAGTCTCAAATTTCAAAGAAACTGGATTTCGAAGGCCTACCAATGCCTTTTTTTTGTACTACAATGGATTTATCCACACCTTTTTAATACAAATTTTCCCAGTTCTTGTAAAAAAAAAAACAATACCATCGCAGAAAATTGACCCTCAAATCGAAAAGTGATGTTATCGTTAGCACCCTTTTTTATTTTTGGAGTTCAAATTACAACTTAAATGAAACAGTGGCCCCAATCATTGGTACTATCACGAACAAAGAACTTCAAATTGACTTGTAAATCCAAAAGTAGTATTTTATTTATTAATCAATTTTAATTTATTTTTTAAATTTACTTAAAAAAAATAAATTGAAAAGAGAAACTGCACATGCGTGTTTATTTTTTTCTTTAAAGAAAAAAAAAAACAATTTTTTATATTCTTTGTTTTAAAGAAAAAAAAACGTTTTTAGAGAAGAACAAATTTTTCTATAAAAATCACATTTTTTTAAAATGAAAAACCCTTTTTTTAAATAAAAAATCATCTTATTTAATGAAATAAAAAAAAAATTAATGAAAAAAAAAACATTTTTTTAAAAAGGTTTAAAAATCAAATAAAAAACAAAAAAGAAACCAAAAAAATGAAACATTAAAAACAAAAATTTAAATTGTTTTAAAAAGAAGCATTGAATGGGGGAGGCAGGTGCGGGAGGGGTTCTATATGGCCCTAGAGGAACTCATAAATTAGAATTATATTGGAATCTCATGGTAACCACGAATAACAAAGTGGAGGCTTATGCAATCTACCAGGGAATTCATTTGGCAAGGCAAAGAAATATTTCTCATTTCAACATTGTTGGAGACTCCAAAAACACCATTAGATACTTTGTCACTAACTCAGCTGGACCTAAGGATGTTGGCTTGAAGGTCTTTATTGAGCGTATCCGGATCAATGTATTTAATCTCTCAATTCAATTCTACCACATACTTTGTGAAAATAATGAAGAAGTTGATGAAATGGAAAACATGGCCATTGGTCTAGCCCCCAGTTCTCTAGGCCTTTGTGGGGTGGTGCGTTTAGCCTCTCCTCCATAATGTTAAATCCTTGGAAATCGGGTGAGGCCTATTGGTTCTGTGTGACAATTGTCGTCACTTTCTTGCTAACACGTGGAAGGCTCGTGAAGGATGACATGCAACAATTTTTTCAGGTTAAAAGGGTGATGCAGATAATGAGTTTCATAGGTGGGAAAGGTACTCTAGTTCGTGGGTGCAAGCAGAGATCCTGGGAGATAGTACGAGTTGAGTACAAATTCGTTCCCAGCTCAATGGATATGACACTGGATAGGAAAGTCGCCATAATTGAAGAGAATGACTGGGAGGAGGAAGTACATATCACATTGGCACATTTAGACTTTGTTTTTAGCTGGCTCGAATGCTCACAAGGTGAACTCATGGGAATTAATGTGGGAAGATATGGTAAGGTACGAGATGCATGTATAAAATTGATTTGGAAGGGATGCTTCGTTATTAATTCTGAAATTGTCATCCTTGAGTTTATATTGTTAGTTGGATGTTCGTTGGTAAGGATAGTTTGCAAATTGGTAAGCATTATCTTCGACTTTTCTTGGCCCTCCTAGCCATGGTTTGGTCTCATTTCTAGGAGTGGCAGGCCTGGTGGATCGTTTGCTAGTTGTGTGAGCTCTTCGCTCTTTCCTTCATTCTATTTTCGAAAAACTCTAGGCAATTGCATTGACATGGAGAACGAGATGAATTATAAGACTCAGGATGAGAACGTGTTAGATAACAATTTTTTATAAGACTCAGGATGAGAACGTGTTAGATAACAATTTTTTGGAATCAGTTTTTGGAATATTTTTTAATATATATATTAAAAATATTTTATAATAATCAGTTTTTTAGTATAAAAATTTATAAGAATGAATTAAGTACATTTCACAAGCTCGTTATAATTATTCTTGGATTAAGCAATTTCAATTAGAGGATATTTATATAGTCAAAATTGCTAAAACTTATACCTAGATCAAACCACAATAAATATCCAACTTATGAAAATGAGATAGCTAAAAAAACAAACGTGTATTTGGTATGGGAATAGCAATACCCTCACTTTACCAACCACCAAACTATTATTGACTATTCATCATTTTTAAAATTAACCACATTCATGAGAATTCAAAATTAACAATGCCTTTTTCGTAATCTTTTTATTTAAAAATAATAAGAAGAAATAATCATCTATATAAAATAATAAACTTTTGATTAAATATCATAAAAATATATAATGATATGATCCATAAATATAATTAAATGTAAAGATGGATAAAAGTGGACGATATTATGTTTTAGTGGATGCTTATTCATTTTGATTTTTCGAATTTGTATTTTATAATATTGTATTTATAATAATATATATTGTGTGATAATAAATTGTACAATATAGTATATAGTTTGTATTTTGGAATAGTGTTTTTAATTTTAAAGTTTCTTTCTTTTTTTAAGTTATTACATATTAATTGTGAGATTTAGTTTACGGTCATGTATGATAGTTCTAGTATATTATGATTTTTATGTTAATAGAGTGATTACAAAGTAGTAACTATTGTACAAATATAATGGTTGATTGATTGATGGTTGAATATGTATATTTGTTTGTCAAATCTTTCTAGTGTAATTAGATTTTAATGGTTTCATTATGTAAGGTGGTCAAGGTTCAAAACTCGTGGTAGTTAGGAGGATATACCCAAAAAAATTCAGCCATGTTAAGGGTTGGTGTGGCCTAGGCCGGGTGAGATTTTTGGGTGATTTTAACGGCTTAAATGCCCCTGGGTGGAGGTTTCTTAGACCACAGGATAGTCCTGCAGGTAATGGGCATGCTAGAAAAAAAAACAAAAAGAATATGTATACTTTCTTAGCATGTAAATTTCCAAGCATTAGGTGATGGTTGTCCTATGTTTCTCTTAAATAAATCATATTTGAACTTTATTCAACCACATAAATAAATATTTCTTAGCATTCAACAATCACACATATAGTTGGAAATAAACGATGGAAGCATAAAACACAATACACGAAATCTAACCTTCAAAATTGGTTTATCATTAAATACTCCAAACTTACAAGAACACCTAAAAAATGAGGTTTTATGCATGTCGATAAAGAAAACTGCAAAACAGATCTGAGAATCCTATTTAATTGGTGTGTCTGTACGACTATACAAAATCATTGTTGCACCTCTATGTTTCAACTTGCAATCATTACAGATTGATCCTCTCGTTGTTGCACTTCTTTCTATCTTCCTAGACGTCTTTCTTTGCCTTCGAGGAAAATTATCCTTGTGAATATTGAGTGTGTCTTTACCCTCTACCTTGACTTGTCTTTATACTTTAGCTGAAACCCTAATCTCTTGGTGAGATCAACGGTTGAGATTAGTATAAATCATTAATGAAATAAAAATGCACTTTATTCAAGTTAACGACTAATTAAAAGACTTTCACTTTATAAATAAAGTGAATTACAAAATAGATTTGACTTGGATGACTTCATGCACGTTTGACACAATACTTGTGCGGAAGTTCCTATCTAAGCTACAAACATCAGCATTCCCTCTTAGCGAGGAAAAAATTCCACACCAATCCAAGTTTTTCATTGAATGATTCAAACTTCCCTTTTGATAAGGGCTTAGTCAAAATATCTGCAACCTACTGATCTACAGGTACATACTGGAGATTTCACTACTCCTCACTGAATCTTGTCTTGAATGAAGTGATACTTGATCTCTATGTGCCTAGACCTGTCATGAAATACTAGATTTTTAGAGAGTTTGATATAACTCTGATTATCATATTAAATGACTTTGGGATCCAATTCCTGATCAAATAATCTTGCTAGTAACTTGCGAAGCCATATGGCTTCACAACTAGATTTATTGGTTGCAATATATTATTCTTGTGTTAAGATAAGTGTCACTGAAATCTACTTCCTGCTAAACTAGGATATAATCGTTGATCTCAAGCTTAAGAAACATCCTGAGGTGCTCTTCCTATATGTTGCACTCTCTGCCAAATATAAGTTTGTATACCCCTGCAACTTCACCTCTCCATCTACAAGATATCTCATCCCATACTCCATTATGCCTTTCAAGTATTTGAGCACATATTTTTTTGTTACCTAAGACTCATGCCTTGGCTCCATCGTGAACTAGCTCAAGGTGTTCACTGCAAAATATATATTTAGCCTATATTTGACCAAATACATCAAGGAACATATCAACTACATGTACAACATGGGATCCACCATATATAAATCTGAAGTAGTGACCTTCAGGTTAGTGATAGTAGGTGTGACCACGGGTTTGTAGTCCTCCATTCAAAATCTCTGTAGGATTTCTACTGCATACTTACCCTACCCAAGGAAAATCTCCCTTGGTCTCTGCCAAACCTCCAACCTCAAGAAGTAATGCATCATGATAATGTGAACCTAGCTACCATATCTTCATTGCATCGTGCTATGAGCTTCTCTAATCCTGTAAGGAACAGGTCATCTACATACAACACAAAAATGAGAAGATCAACCTCAACAAATATGAAATACAAGTTGGGATCTTATTCACATTTCGTGAAGCCCATACTCTATATGTATCCATCGATCTTGGAATACCATACTCTTGGTGCCTGCTTGAGTCCTTACAAGGTCTTTTTAAGCCTACAAACATGAGAATCCCTCTCATTGATCTCAAAGCCCTGAGGTTGCTCTATGTACACTTCTTCCTCAACTATCCCATGGAGGAAAGTTATCTTTACATCCATCTAATGTATCTTCCATCTCATAATGGAGACTAAGGACATCATTACTCTAATGGAAATGTACCTGGAGACTAGAGAAAAAGTATCCTTTTAGTCCACTCCCTCCTTCTCGGAGAACCTTCTTGCTACAAACCTCACTTTGTACTTATCGATATCACCATATATGTCAGTTTTTATCTTGTAGAGCCACCTAGAACTCATCACTAACTTCTCCTTCGAACTTGGCACAATGTCCCATACATCAGTCTTCATGATGGAGGTGTACTCCTCCACCATGGCACCGTGTCGTAACTATTGGCGTGATACTTCCTAATAACTGGAAGGCTCGAAATCTATGATGCTTCTCATCAATGTCATGTAGTTCAAAAACCTCTTTGAAGGTATTCTCTCCCTAAATGTGTTCCTAGGAGCCTTAATGAACTTTTGAGCATCCTTGAATATATGAGTGAACCATTGAGGTATCCTGGTAGAACTAGAAGGAGCCAATGAATCCTCCTCCACACCTGAAGGTTTTTTCCTTGAACTAGAAGTCGTTGGTGACCCAGGATCAACCTTTGTAGCTTCATGCTCCTCATCCTATGTCAATGGAATAGGCTCATGAGACTTCCTGGAAGCAAACTCCTCCTTGAATTTTACATCACTGCTTATGATTTTCTTCCTCAAGTCTAGAGTGAAGACCCTATAGGCCTTTGAAGTCTCAATCTAACCGACAAACAAACCCTTCACATTGGAGATGTTACCCCCCCATCCTAGGGGTCACTAAGGAAATGATGTCTCAAGGCCCACATGTAGAAAACATGGAGTGTCGAAAGCCAGATGATCAACAGAGCTCAAATTGAGTAGATAGAGCATCTCCTCTCCACCACGCATCACCACACATCGTCAGAAATATAGCAACATATTCCACACCAGCTTCGTCCACTGGAGAAAGAAGATATTTCTTCATGAGGTAACAACTCCAATGTCATGGCTACTGACACTTTAATATTTGAATCATTTGAGCATGTTGCAAAGAGTGTTGTCTTGATTATGGAATGTTTGCTTAGAAATTATATCTTTTGCCTTATTTCACCTTTGTGGTTGACATGGTATATGTTGAGGAAAAGGTATGAATTACCTTACTCAATCATTTTCAGATCTTGCCTAGCTAGGAAAAGATAGTTGGGAATGCCACCTGGGGTTTTATAGCCTCAAAATATTCGCCCAATCCGCAAGTATTAATTACAAGGATTGAGGTTGATTTATTAATGAAAAAAATGTTGCAATATAAAATAAAATTTATATAAGTTATTGTAATGTACATAGATTTTGCGATAAAGTAAACATGGAGATCAAAAAGAGAAAAGTAACCAAGTCATAAATACACATATATGAGACAGAATAGTAATCTGATTTTATTTCATTCTAAGGTATCAAAAGTGTTTTTCTCTTTACAAAACCCCTGTGAGGGCATGGACCAAAGTCTGATTTAGAGATCCCCGATGAACACCATACAAAAAGACTCTGACAGTAAAGTAAAACTGAAATTAAATCTAGATTAGCATGCCACAAACTGTTGTCATTTTGACTCTGCAAGATATCATTTATCAGCCATGAAACTTAATTCACAAACAGAAAAGAATACACAAACTATCAAGGATGGATCAACATCTATAAAACAAGCATATGAAAAGTTTGGTTCAATATTGAACCTTGTTGTCTACAATAAGACCATGATGTCAAAAAGAGAATTATGCTTTGAATAAACTCGGAAATGAATGAAAACTGAAACTATCTCATGCAACTAAAGAGAAAACCTTAGTCTTGTTCTCTCCTTCTATTATTTGTTTGTTTCTTCTTCTCATTCAACTTTTATTCTTTCCAAATAAGTTGAACTAGTTCAACTACTTTCTTTAGTTAAGTTGATTTAACTTAACTAATTAGTTTAGGGGAAATAAATAATAATAATATATTTAAGGGTCTTAATTAATAATAACTAGGTAGGTGGGACCCCTTGTGACTATCATTATTTCTTCCTTTTAAATCATGAAATATAACACACAAAAGATAATCATTTTCACCATATGCCACCCTTGTAACTTCCCTGAATATCTTTCAAACTGGATATTTAAATATCAGAAATAATTTATATCATATCCAAAAAAAATATATGTATCCACATTATCCACAAAATATCAAAAACATGGCTTGTTGTCCAAAAATGTTGAAAACCATTAGCATTGTCCTCATCAACTAAATTCATATAAAACATAATTTAAAATCTTTATTTGCCACTTTGTGAGACAATTTTCTTCTTTTCACTGTTGTTTCCCTTAGACTTCTCTGCAGTAGCCCATGGATGATTGGACCCTTGGGGTTGTATCTTGTTGAGCACATGGGAGAATTCATCCTTTAAATTAAGTCAGGAAGACACGAATTTTGAGGAATCAGTGGAGGGAGAAGAAGGGGAGGCAGTTGCTTTTCCCTTGTCTTGCATAGGTTGGGGAATATCAATTTTCAATCTCTTACTAGCGTGTGAAGACTGAATTGGCGAAGCAACACAGGGAAATTTGGACATTGGGATTAACAAGTGGTGGTAAAGGCAAGGACATAGTGGGCCAACCACGATGGTGAGAGACATGTTGGTTGACGATCTCTTTCCAACCGTCATTAGCAGGGACTTCGGGCTACAGAGACACATGTGGAGGAACGGGAATGCCAGGAATATTCTGAGGAGGCTGGAAAGGGGGTATTTTTGGTCGAGGGTGCATTATTCCATGGCCAACCCAATTAAAGAACCCAGCTTGGAACAGTTGGTTCAATCCTTGTGGGTTAGCGTCAAAATGGATAGAAAATCTAGGCCTCTTATGGCCTCGATTCCAATTTTCCATGCCTCTGTTATTTCGACCATTATTGCCTCTACTGAAAAAACTCATCATGTGCCAACAGTTTGTTATTAATGAAGCTCTTAATAAACCATACATGAAACTCTGCTTACATGAATCAAAATTTGGCTCTAAAATTGGCACGAGATACATGAAAATCCATCCATAATACATCATTCATTAATTGTCAAGTGAACAGGGAATGATAGGGTTCATGGGAAATATGGAGGGAGTGTAATTAGCAAAAAGTGGTATAATGATAGGGGATCAATATACGAATATTTTTCAACAATTAACCAACAATTTAACTATGATTAAAAATATCAAGAATATCAGTCACCAACCTTTGCTATGTTGTCTTTCTTTCGCTTCCACACAGACTATTCTTTTTAAATTTATATCACAGAACAAGGATGCAATAAATGAAATCGGGATCATGGAGGGAATGTAATTAGTGAAAAATGATATAATGATAGGGAATCGATATGGATAATGTTCAAGTGAAACAAATCAAAACATGCTACCTCAAAAGCAATCAAAATTTATCTTTGTCCAGAATTTTGAAGTTTAACAAATATTTTTTTCTCAAAACAATAACCCAAAATGATTCCTTTTTTGACAATTTGCTTGCTAACCTATGAATTAGTTTACACAATAAACTATTTGATGTACCCTTAATTATTTAATCACAGTAACCATTGTAACCACATTATCATTATATGACAGTCATGATGAACAACATCATAAGAATACAACAATAATCTTTGAGCCACAATTCATAACATACATCAACCCCCAGTAATAATCCTTTAAATCCAACAGGGTCATGTACAGTGTTCCCAAACAAGTCATGTCCATCATTTATTTAACCATTGTTTGATGCAATTTATTATGGACATTATTACTCTAGTCAAACCTCAAACAATTCGAACACAGATGCCCTTTTTTTCTTTTCAAAAAAATCAACATAATGATCAAATCAAGAAAAAAAACAATCATTCATTATTTTGAACACGAGATTCAACAAATTCTAACTTCAAATGAATAGTTGGGTACAGATTTCTTCCCAGAATTGCCAAGCAAGGGACCAAGGATGCAACCACAAATACACAGTTCAAAACATCATAACAGCTTGAGAATAACATAGACCACGAGCTACCAAAGCCAACATTTGATTCAAGGGAAGAGAAACTTTCATGGATGGGAAAGTAAGAAAACCCATACTTGTAAAAGATTGTGCGAGGAGAAAAAAAACCAAGGTTGTATACTTCCTCCACGACCGGGCACATCGAAGCAACAACAACTAACAGAGCCAAAAATGAAAAAATGACTAGGGCGATGGGCTCGAGGGGAGTTTGAGTGATGTGCATTTACTGCACACCGCTTCTCCTTTCAGTTCTTCATTCAATTCTTAGTACGAGCCAAGCCTACTAGCCAACTCACCATAGTATTACATTCAAAACCATTATGTAACCAAACATCCACTTTCCATATTACTTTTTCAAAGTGCATGATAGTTCAAAGGGTGCCACCCCTTGCCAATATTAAATTTATTCAAATGAAAACTTGCTAGGAACACAACCCAATTTGTAACTCATACAATGTGCATAACCATAGTATCAAGGGTTGATATCACCCAAATTCTTTCCATGAATAATACAATATCAAAACCAAAACTAGATTATAATTCTTTCATCCAAAAGACAACATTATCATATTTTATGAGAGATCATCAAAGCCATTTAGTGCCATGTTTTAATCACCCAACCACCACATATTACCATAAAACATTTAAAACCATGATCTGAAAAAAATGAATTGTAGCAAATTGTGTCGTAAGTTAAACAAGGGGGTCCCACCTACTAGTATATTATTAATATAGATAAAATAAAGCTTGGCAATCATTTGCGAGCATAGTATTCATTGTTGCGCTTTCAAGCGTCAACAAACTAGCTACTCCACAGGGAAATCTGTTTCCAACAGATTAAGAACTCAGAATGTTTGGTTTTGCAGACCAGGTGAATCGTAGATCAAAGAATTATTTACCAGAATAATTATACAACAGGGGGAGTGAAGCGGTTTAAGGGAAAAAATGATCTGGGACTTTTGGGAATAGATCATGAAAAGTTTTATGTATGAGGGGTTTGTTCCTGTATGTATAACATTCGATTGGTCACAATGAAAGTGTTTATTGTTTTAAGGAGAAAATTTTCTGGTGTGCTCTTTTGAATCTCAGGGTGGGGGGCAAAAATGGATAGCATAAAGTAGGGATGAAAATCCAATTATCTATCTAACAGAAGTACTGGAAGCAGAAAACAATTTCAGTGATGTCTACAAGGGGTCATTAGGACATCTCTGTAACTTGATTTTTATTGATCAACAATACTTACAGAATAGCATCGTTGTGGTGAATTGATCCATAGTTTATTTCTGATAAACAAAAAGAAAAACAGTAGANAAAAAAAAAAAAAAAACGCAAGGAAAAATCAAAACACTGAAACAAAAAAATGTAATACAGCAATGACTTTCATGCAGCGTTCATCTTTCAAATTGGTTCCACATAGTGCTTCAAGTGGGAACTGTTGGTACTGTAGGAAAATAATCGCTCTTCCAAGTCTTTTAGAAGATAAGAATTTGCACCCAAGACAAAATCGATTTTAAAAGGACCCAGCCATAATTTTTGAACCTTCAAATGTCTTCCTTTGTCAGCATGGGATGAATCCCAAAGCAAGACTTTCTCATTTACTTTAAATCTGACATCTTTTGCACTTTTGTTGAAACATTTCTTTACGGTTTGTTGTCTTCTATTTATGTTTTCCGAGGCAAATATTATTTGTTCCTCTAAAGCTAATAGTGCATTTATCCTTTGAGAGACATTAGAAGAATTTAATTCTTCGATCTGTAGCATCATCCGTAGAGAAGAAAATTCTAGCTCGATAGGAAAAATAGCTTCTTGACCATAAACAAGCTGAAAGGGAGTGCAACATGTGCTTACCTTGGTAGTAGTGTGATCTTCCCAAAGGGCGTAAGTGAGGAGGGTGTGCCATTGACGAGGCTTATCTTAAATGGGCCTCTTTATTATTCTAACCAGATTTTTGTTAGTAGATTCAGCTTGCCCATTTCCTTGAGGGTAATAAGCCGATGAGGTGAAATTTTTGACCCCCAACTTAGCTAAAAACTGAGTCAATTTAGCGGAAATGAAAGGGGGACCATTATCTGTAATAATTTCTAGAGGAATGTCAAATATGGAGAAAATATTAGTTTCAAGGAAAGAGATTGCATGTTCATCCTATGAGTGCTTAAGTGGGACAACTTCATTCCATTTAGTGAAATAATCTATGGTTGTCAAGATAAAAACATGCCCTGCTAAGGACGGAGGATTAATAGGACTGATAAAGTCCAGACCCCATTTAGAAAAAGGAAAATTAGGGAGAACAGGTTGCAAAGGCATGGTAGAAATACGTTCTTTCCTAGTGAACTTTTGGCACTTGTCACAAGATCTTGAGAAGTTATAAGAATATCGCAAAATTGAATGCCAATAATAACGTGAATAACATAATCTGAAGATCCATGGGTTTCTTGTAACAATTTTTTTGCTTCCTCATTATTCACACATCGAAGTAATATACCATCGACAGATCTCCTGAACAAGAAGTCTCCTAAAATAATATATCTGGAAGATTCAAGACGAAGCCTTCTCCTTTGATGAGTATCTAAACTATCTGGACATTTCTGATATTGCAAGTAATACACCAGATTTTTATACCAGGGATGTTCAGTTATATAAAGGGTTTGATTGTCGATATAAAATAGTGTTGAAAGAGGATTGTCCTGATCGTCAATTTCTTCACTTGTTTCTGCATGTTGAGCTAAGTGAAGGGCTAATTCTCATCCCTTAATTGTTTTCAAAGTCATGATAGTTAAATCATGCTCCTGGATCTTGGCAAGCTAATGTGCAAGCTTCCCTGAAAGATAAGTCTATGAAAGCAAAAATTTGACAACGGGCAAAGGGACTTTTACTTGTGTGTGCTTGCCTAGGATAAAGTGGCGAAATTTCTCCACAGTTTTAACAACAGAAAAAGCATGTTTTCGATATAAGAATACTTGAACTCATCATCTGATAAGCTTTGACTCATGTAAGCTACTGTTTTTTCGTTATTCTTGTCATCACATTGTACGATAATAGAAGAAATTGCTTCCTCAATGGAATTAGTGTAATGCCCATATATTTTTTAAACATCATTAAGTCTCATAAACATTTTATGAATAAACTGAAACAATAACTTTCAAGCATAATATTGTTTTTTATAATAGAAATTTCAGTAGCTAGATTTATCATTAACTACTGAAATCATGGCAGAAAGAAATAAATACATAACTTGACAAAGTACCTGGTTATGATGCCAATTTATGTTGCCTGCTGCCTTGCTACACAGTCCAGTCCTGCCACAGACACAGAAATAACTGCCCAAAACTAATATCCACCCTGCCAACTAGGAAAACGACCTAGCTCCAGGATATCTACGGATATCCTGGCCCCCGTGCCCAAAACCTCTAACAACTCGGTGCCTCCCTGATCAATATGTCATAACCAGTAAGTCTCGTGTCTCAATCTGAGCACACATGTCACAGTAAAGCTCTCGGCTCTCTGCAGATAGCAAACAACAGTTTTCCCCACATCCATTCCCTCCTCCTGCCGAATGGTGCGCACATCCCCCTCTTTCCCCCCCTTATTCCTCCCGATCGACTCACGCCTTTACTTCACAACCACCCTCATCCATTAATATTTTTATCTTCTCGGGACTATCAGGCTCCCTCTCTGCATACGCAACCCTTTTTTTAACATTTTTCATTGATCTTTTAAATTTATTTCTCAGGTCATTAAATGTGATCTGTTGTTAGAGTATTACTTAAGTAATCACACTTATTTTCTTTAATTAATTTTGCTTTATAATTTTTAAGTATTCATTTAACTAGGGTCGTTACATACACCCACCCTTCAAGAAACTTCGTCCCGAAGTTATGGTATCGTACGGTGCAAAGGAAAGGAGCACGGTTCACATATTCATAACAGTAACTGACACTATCAGTAGGTAAACCAAGAAATCCATACATACTAATGTATATGTACAAGGAATTCATGTGTAGCTAGTACATGCAAACCTCGTGCATGTACTAATAATCAAACTGTCATTCTTTAATAATTTAAGTATGCATTCAATCCAATCAGCAAGGCTAGTCTTCCATAAAAGACAACAATCATTAATTGTTTAAGAAATTCTTTAATCACAATTATTCGGTTCAATAATTTATTTTAAACAACTGTGGTTTAGTTACATCATAATGAATATTCATATATACACATTTTTCT
>ML780308.1:453192-515441 GCA_009831015.1 Picea engelmannii
AGCTCCAGGATATCTACGGATATCCTGGCCCCCGTGCCCAAAACCTCTAGCAACTCGGTGCCTCCCTGATCAATATGTCATAACCAGTAAGTCTCGTGTCTCAATCTGAGCACACATGTCACAGTAAATCTCTCGGCTCTCTGCAGATAGCAAACAACAGTTTTCCCCGCATCCATTCCCTCCTCCTGTCGAATGGTGCGCACATCCCCCTCTTTCCCCCCCTTATTCCTCCCGACCGACTCACGCCTTTACTTCACAACCACCCTCGTCCCCCTCCATTCTCCTTCCATTAATATTTTTATCTTCTCGGGACTATCAGGCTCCCTCTCTGCATACGCAACCCTTTTTTTAACATTTTTCATTGATCTTTTAAATTTATTTTTCAGGTCATTAAATGTGATCTGTTGTTAGAGTATTACTTAAGTAATCACACTTATTTTCTTTAATTAATTTTTCTTTATAATTTTTAAGTATTCATTTAACTAGGGTCGTTACAATTAGTGTATATAATAAAATCTTTCTCAAATTTTGGCTTCGCCAAAATCGGTGCGGAATTGATTTCCTTCTTAATCCTTACGAAAGTATTCTTGACATCTTCAATCCAAGAAAAGGAGTGATCTTGCTTTAGAATATTATGAATTGGTTTAACCATTAAAGAAAAATCAAGAACAAATCTACAGACAAAGTTGATAATGCCCATAAAGGCTTGAACCTCCTTTTTGGAAGTGGGGGCAGGAAGGTTTAGAATAGCAATGATCCTTTTGGGATCTATGCTTATTCCCAAATCAGAAATAATATGTCCAAGGAGCTTTCCCTTGGTAATGCCAAAGATAGATTTCAAAGGATTAAAGAAATGTCTAACTTTCTACATCGCATGAGAACTTTTCTAAGATGACCAAAATGATCCAATCGGTTCTTTGAATATACAATCAAGTCATCAATATAAACCTGAATAATCCTACCAATCAAATTGTCAAAAGCTATCTGCATAACTCTTTGGAAGGTGGTACCTGCATTAAATAATCCAAAAGGCATGCGTTCATAAGAAAACATGCCCCAACGTGTAGTGAAAGTGGTTTTGTATTTATCAGTCCTTTATACCTTGATCTGATTATAACTAGAAAAACCATCAAGTAAGGACATCATTTGTGACCCTGCAACTTGCTGCAAAATCATTTCCATGTTAGGGAGAGGAAAATGGTCTTTTACACTTTCTCTATTCAATGCGCGGAAGTCAATTCACAATCGGATCTGACCAGTTGTCTTCTGAACGGGGACCAAATTGGAAACCCACTCAAAATATTTAACAAGAAAAATTATCCCAGCTTTCAAAAAAAATTCCAACTCTTTCCTAATAGTAGCCTCAAGTGTGGGGTTAATGGGTCTTTGTTTTTTCCTAACCGGTTTTATCCCTTCCTTGATAGAAATGGTATGTTGTATGAGAGTAGTATCAAAACCACGAAGATCCTATTACGACCAAGGAAAAACATCTTGAAATTCATGAAGTAACTCGGTGAATTTTAGCTTTTCTTCATCAATACATTGGGAACCTATCTTAACATTCTTTGGGGAATCGGGTGTTCCAATCTTCAACGAAATGGTTTCACCCACTTTCATTTTTGGCTCCTCTTCTTTATGTATTTCTTTGTTGCCTACATCACTCGATGAAAATGAATTTTCGAAAGCAGTCAAGCCTTTCATAATTTTGTTTTTTTCCATGGATATAATCTCCTTGGGCTTAAATGGTTCATTTTGTATGAAAGCACAAATGCCTTCATCACTAGGGAAGACCTTCCATGACTCTACATTATCAGGAATGTGAGGAAAAAATCAAGATTAAAAAGTACATTCAAGTCTTTGTGGCAGAAGTTTATGAGTGGGAGATGCTGCAAATACAGCTAACCTGTCAGCCATTGAATTAAGTTCCCCTTTTACATGAGTGATGTTAAATGATAATCAGTTTGAGATAAGCATCCAAACATCTTGGGTGTAGAGTTTCATCAACTTGTTGCTAGGAAAGTAGATTTTACATACAAGGTTCACAACAAGTTCAGAGTCCCCAAAAATTGTAAGGTGTCCACAAACTAAATTATAAGCATTTTCAATGCCTAGCAATAATGCTTCAAACTCGGTGACGTTGTTCGTGCAAGCAAATTCTAACCTATAAGAAAAGTTTTGAATTTTACCTACAGGTGAGTATAAGATAATGCCAACTCCATTGCCTTCGTTGGAGCATGAGTCATCGAAGTGCATGTGCCACATACCATCTTCCAAATCAATTTGTTCCAGGGTAGTGTCATCCTCATCTGCAAATATGGAGTACCCTCTTAAGTCCTCCTCGACATAGTTTACGTTAGGCTGTGGAATGCTCTCTATGTACATTGAGATTATTATGTCCCTTAGGACTATGATATTCTTTCCATTCCGAGGAATGGATAAGTGTGTCTCATCAAGTGAAAGATATCCACCTGTCAAGGCTTACCGGTCTCTTCCTAAGATGATAGAATAGTTGCTTACTGGCATGTCAATTACCTGGATGTTAAGGGTTGTCCTTATTTCAGCATGTGCGCGGAGAACTAAAGTCACGTCTTTGATTTCACCTATAGTTGACTGTTGTAAATTGTTATAGGAGAGAATGCTTCTAGAATTATCATTAGTACATGATAAGCCTAGCTCTTCCATAATTATTTTCGACATTACGCTTGGACCCGAACCACCATCAATTAGGCAACAATGGGCTATTTTATCCATAATTTTTACAGAAATGAAAAATGGAGGGTTTTTTACAGGGTGTCTAAAATTATTTACACTTACTTTATTTACAATAGAATCCTTTTCTTTTGCCTCTTCAGAGATATTGGCTATGGTGGAATCTTTTCCTTCCATAAAATTCTTGAGATGCTTTTGTTGTTCATGGATGGAAACCATGTCCAAAAGAGTAGCATCAGCCTTGATATTAGCCATTTGGTTGAGAATGTTATACTTGGAAGAGGGAAGAGGGGGGGAAATCCTTAAATGTTAGGAGTTTTGGTAGCTTGTACAATAGCAACTTATGAAGATGAGCTTGGACTAGAAGAAGTACGAGGGGGATCATATTTTTCTTTAGAAGCATAGAATTTGTTCCTAGTATTTATGATCATGACATCTTTCGGTTCTGCCCAATCTAGAACAACAATGGTGGTTTCGGGATTTTTTCCAAAGATCTTATCTCTGGCACTCTTCTTAACCTCACAAGTACTTTCCTCATTATTTTCCTCGCAAAAGTTACACCAGCTGCGAGACATTATGGATTTGGGTTGAAAGTTGTTCTCATTGGTATTCCGAAAAGGTGTCGAGGAAGAATATGATGACTCATGAGTAAATGAAGGGACATTTCCCTTTCGTTCATATGCTATCATCTGATTGTTCATATCATGTACAAGTTGTAGGAGGGAAAACATATATGTTTTTTTAATCGAGTCCCCCTTAGGAAGACTTGTTCTTTATAGTTTATCTTCATATTCTAAACAAGTATGAAGAGCGGAACCAAGATTAATAGATTTTTCTTCAAGCCTGTGTCGATAAGGGGAAGGTAGAGAATTATAGTAATGCATAAAAGCGGCTCGGTTCTGGGGGTGAATCAGTTCGGGAATTTGATTATACAACTTGGTGAAACGAAGGTTGAAAGACTTAATAGTCTCACCATCCTTGTATGCAATGTTATTGTATTCCCGTAATTGTTTGGTTGGGCTCTTACACTACCCATAAGTGGATTTGAACCAGTAAAGTAACTCTTCCCAAGTGGAAAGAATCTTGGGAGGGAGATCAAATAAATTTATCGTTGTTTTCCTTTTCAAGGGAGTTGACAAATAAGCGCATGCAAGTATCATTATCATTAGCTCCTATATTGTGGCAAGCATTAGATAATGCCACCAAGTGTTCATTTGTAGTGATTGTATTATTTCCTGAAAACCTAGGAAGATGCTCTTTAAATTTTGGTAGCGAACGAGTAGCAATTGTTAGGTTCAAGGGAGAGGATACATGCCATGGGGTAGTAGTAGCATCTTCCTCGAATTGAAAAAGCTCGTATTTGTTTATGACCTTAGAAGGGTTAGTAGTTGATTGGAAAGGAATCTGATGGTTATGCAAACTACCAATTACTGATGAGGCCGAAGGTTGAGATGATGAGTCACCTCCAGCGCCACCAGAGCCAACCACAGATTCATTTTGAAAATTATGGGTGAGGGTGAGAAGGGTGAACTAGCCGAATCAGACAAAGTTTTCCTTAGAGTACCTTGTTGGGTTGACAAAATAGATTTGTTTCTTCCTATTTCAATGATAGGAGTGATTTCAGGAGACAATCCTCTTCCTCTCCTAAAGATGAGAGGATTTGAGGACATGAAAAGAAGATAAAAAAAAAGTAGGAAAAAGAGAGTTACGGTTGATTTCTAGGTTGCCTTTGTCTGGCCTCCCAGCGTTCATGAATACTTGTATCTTGTTCAATTACTCCCCACGAGTGTTCAAGCTCAACCCGGGTGTTAGCAGTTTCTAAGATAGTATTGAATAAAGTCAAGGCAATGTTGGTTTAGTCTTTAAGACTGTGTTCAATATTGGGTTGCCTTGTTGAAGGTATTGTATGAGAAAAATTAGTCCAAGAATCATAAACCAAAAAAAAAAAAAAATCAAAGATAAACATGAATACACTCAACCAAAGAGACATGGAATATCTCCCCAGTATGGTAACCAAATAAATGTTGAGGAAAAGGTATGAATTACCTTACTCAATCATTTTCAGATCTTTCCTAGCTAGGACAAGATAGTCGAGAATGCCACTCGGGGTTTTATAGCCTCAAAATATTCTCCCAATCCGCAAGTATTAATTACAAGGATTGAGGTTGATTTATTAATGAAAAAAATGTTGCAATATAAAATAAAATTTATACAAGTTATTGTAATGTACACAGATTTTGCGATAGAGTAAACATGGAGATCAAAAAGCGAAAAGTAACCAAGACACAAATACACATATATGAGACAGAATAACAATCTAATTTTGTTTTATTCTGAGATATCAAAAGTTTTTTTCTCTTTACAAAACCTCTGTGAGGGCATGGACCAAAGTCTGATTTAGAGATCCCCGATGAACACCATACAAAAAGACTCCGACAGTAAAGTAAAACTGAAATTAATAATCTGGATCAGCTTGCCACAAACTGCTGCCATTTTGACTCTGCAAGATATCATTTATCGGCCATGAAACTTAATTCACAAACAGACAAGAATACAGAAACTATCAAGGATGGATCAACACCTTTAAAACAAGCATCTGAAAAGTTTGGTTCAGTCTTGAACCTTGTTGTCTACAATAAGACCATGATGTCAAAAAGAGAATTAGGCTTTGAATAAACTCAGAAATGAATGAAAACTTAAACTATCTCATGCAACTAAAGAGAAAACCTTAGTCTTGTTCTCTCCTTCTATTCTCCTGTTGTTTCTTCTTCTCATTCGGCTTTTATTCTTTCCAAATAAGTTGAAGTAATTCAACTACTTTCTTTAGCTAAGTTGATTTAACTTAACTAATTAGTTTAGGGAAAATAAATAATAATAATATATTTAAGGGTCTTAATTAATAATAACTAGGTAGGTGGGACCCCTTGTGACTCACGTTATTTCTTCCTTTTAAATCATGAAATATAACACACAAAAGATAATCATTTGGACCATATTCCACCCTTGTAACTCCCTTGAATATCTTTCAAACTGGATATTTAAATATCAGAAATAATTTATATCATATCCAAAAAGAATATATGTATCCACATTATCAACATTATCCACAAAATATCAAAAACACGACTTTCTTTCCAAAAATGTTGAAAACCATTAGCACTGTCCTCATCAACTGAAATCATATAAAACAATATTTAAAAACTATATTTTCCACTTTGTGAGGCAATTTTCCTCTTTTCATTGTCGTTTCCCTTAGACTTCTCTGAAGTAGCTCGTGGTTGATTGGACCCTTGGGGTTGTATCTCTTTGATCACATGGGAGAAGTCATCCTTTAAATGAAGGCAGGAAGACACATATTTCAAGGAATTAGAGGAGGGAGAAGAAGGGGAGGGAGCTTATTTTCCCTTGTCTTACATATGTTAGGGAATATCAGTTTTCAATCTATTACTGGCGTGTGAAGAATGAACTAGCGAAGCAGCACGGGAAATATGGACATTGGGATGAACATGTGGTGGTAAAGGTAAGGACATAGTGGTCCAACCACAATGGTGAGAGACAGGATGGTTGACGATCTCTTTCCAGCTTTCATTTGCAGGGACTTCGGGTTGTAGAGACACATGTGGGGAAACGGGAATTCCGGGGATATTCTGAGGAGGCTGGAAAGAGGGTCTTTCTATTCGAGGGTGAATTATTCCATGGCCAACCCAATTAAAGAACCCATATTGGAACATTTGGTTTAATTCTTGCGGGTCAGCGTCAAAATGGATAGAAAATCTAGGCCTCTTATGGCCTCGATTCCAATTTCTATTGCCTCTATTATTTCGACCATCACTGCCTCTTCTGAAAAAGCTCATCCTGTGGCAACAGTTTGTCAGTAATGAAGCTCTTAATAAACCATACATGACACTTTGCTTACATGAATCAAAATTTGTCTCTAAAATTGACACGAGATACATGCAAATCCATCCATAATACATCATTCATTAATTTTCAAGTGAACAGGGAATGATAGGGTTCATGGGAAATATGTAGGGAGTGTAATTAGTGAAAAGTGGTATAATGATAGGGGATCAATATACGAATATTGTTCAACAATTAACCAACAATTTAACTGTGTATAAAAATATCAAGAATATCAGTCACCAACTCTTGCTATGTTGTCTTTCTTTCGCTTCCACACAGACTATTATTTTTAAGTTTATATCATAGAACAGGGATGCAATAAATGAAATCGGGATTGTGGAGAGAATTTAATGAGCGAAAAATGGTATAATGATAGGGAATCAATATAGATATTATTCAAGTGAAACATATCAAAACATGCTACCTCATATGCAATCAAAATTTATCTCCATCCAGAATTTCGAAGATTAACAAGTATTCTTTTTCTCAAAACAATAACCCAAACTGATGCCTTTTTTGACAATTTGCTTACTGACCTCTGAATTATTTTACACAATAAACTATTTGATGTACCTAGAATTATTTAATCACAGTAACCTTTGTAACCACATTATCATTATATGACAGTCATGATGAACAACATCATAAGAATACAACAATAATCTTTGAGCCACGATTCATAACATACATCAACCCCAAGTAATAATCATTTAAATCCAACAGGGTCAGGCATAGTGTTCCCAAACAAGTCATATCCATCATTTATTTAACCATTGTTTGATGCAATTTATTATGGGCATTATTACTCTAGTCGAACCTCAAACAATTCAAACACAGATGCCCCCTTTTTTCTTTTCAAAACAATCAACATAATGATCGAATCAAGAAAAAAAAACAATAATTCATTATTTTGAACATGAGCTTCAACAAACTGTAACTTTGAATGAATAGGTGGGTACATATTTCTTCCCAGAATTTCCAAGCAAGGGACCAAACAAAATCATTCCCAAATAACCGAGCAAGCACAGTGCGCTCATCAACTTCAAACTGGAGTAAACACACTTCCAATATAATGTGTAGGGTTCAACACGGTAAGTGTTAGAGACAACGGGGTAGTTCGACTAGAGAGTTTCGCAGTTGAATGGCACAGACATCTCATTCCACAGGTGCTTTATCATAATTGGTCACAGAAAGAATAATTTGCAACATTGCTCTCAACTGCATGGCTTCAAACAACAGACTATAACCTCCAAAAAAACAAGTGAAACCAACCCTTCCTTCAACACATCCTAAGGAGTGACCAAATACAAACCCATGCCCAGGAAAAAAAGAAAAAATAGTGCTCCCATCAAAATCTGGGTAGCAATGTTCTCATACGCAATAGTGGCAGTGAGCTCATAGCAAGCATGCCAACAACTAAGGGTTTTTCTAAGACAAGGCATGGACTATTTTAATCTTTCATCAGTTCACATTAAAACCCACAAGGTCGAAATATGGAGTGTGTACACTAGCCACAGAGACCAGTAATGTCAATCCATAGGTAGGGTATTCACAAATCCCAGAGTTTTGGCAGACTATGATAATCAATTTCAACAGAGAGAATAACCCCAATACAGAGCCATGGAAAAGCAGGCTCCACTGCAATATTTACTCAACAATTCCATCCGAAGGATTACACATAGCAAGAACACCGTGACCAATTTTTTTAAATCCAACAGTCCAGAATAACCACCATAAGAAACCAAAGATGCAACCACAAATACACAATTCAAAACATCATAATAGCTTGAGAATCACACATACCACTAGCAACCAGAGCCAACATTTGATTCAAGGGCAGAGCAACTTTCATGGATGGGAAAGTAAGAAAACCCATACCTGTAAAAGATTGTGCGAGGAGAAAAAAAACCAAGGTTGTATACTTCCTCCATGACCGGGCACAGCGGAGCAGTAGCAACTAACAGAGCCAAAAATGCAAGAATGACAAGGGTGACGGGCTCGAGAGGAGTTTGAGTGACGTTCATTTACTCCATGTCACTTCTCCCTTCAGTTCTTCATCCAATTCTTAGTACGATCCAATCCTACTAGCCAACTCACCATAGCATTACATTCAAAACCATTATACAACCAAATATCCACTTGCCATATTACTTTCGTAAAGTGCGTGATAGTCCAAAGTGCGCCACCCCTTGCCAATATTAAATTTCTTCAACTGACAACTTGCTAGGAACACAACCAAATGTGAAACTCATACAATGTGCATAACCATAGTTTCAAGGGTCGAGATTACCCAAACTCTTGTCATGAATAATACAATATAAAAACCAAAACTGGATTATAATTCTTTCATCCACAAGATAGCATTATCATATTTTATGAGAGATCATCAAATCCATTTAGTGCCATGTTTTAATCACCCAACCACCACATATTACCATAAACATTTTTAAATCATAATCTGAAACAAATGAACTGTAGAAAACTGTGTCGCGACCAACACATAAAAAACCAAAATATAAGTGTTTATTGTCCATCATAGTGCCATAAGTTAAACAAGGGGGTCCCACCTACTACTATATTATTAATATAGATAAATAATAAAGCTTGGCAATCATTTGCGAGCATAGTATTCATCGTTGCGCTTTCAAACGTCAACAGTATCCTAGTAAGTTGGTCGCCCTAGAGAAGAGGGTTGCTACTGGGGGTCTCCTTGAAGGGTCATCTTACCATTCCCACTCGTACTTACCACTTTCCACACTTCTTCCCCTATGTTTCCTCATCTTTTAGGTTTTTGGGTTCATTGACCCCAAGAAGGGCTTGTACCTCATTTCATGGGAATAAGGAGCTGAAGGCCCAGAGGTGTTGCAGATAGCATTGTAAAACTCAAAAGACATAATCCATCCTTCTAGATGATCACCCTGAGGTCCTGAGAGTCAAGAAATGCTTCTCTTTGAAAAAATAATGGACCTTTTAAAAGAAAATAAATAAAAAGTGTCTCGCTTGATGGGGGAATGCAAAACAGTGTTCTTTAATTTCCAGTGCACATAGCACTCAATGTGTTCTAACTTCAAGTGGCATTGTGGTGCTCCTTTTCTTTCCATTACACATATCACTTAATGTTTGGACCATAAAAAAGAAAGGCAAATACAGGGCTTGGAAAAATGTTTCATTGCAAATGAAGGTCTACATCGCACCCTCCACAAAGGCACCCATAAGTGAGACAATATGACCCCCTTGATATGTCAAGAACCACATTCCCAAGAGTACTTCCCCCAATCCACCTCATACTCACCACATAGTCTAAAGAGGGTCTTCTTGGGAAACATTCCTTGACTTCGGGATTGAACTACTCAATAAGGCACCATGACACCCCTCCCATACCTAAATTTGGAAAATTTTATAAGGTCTTTAAGCATTTGTTTAGTTTTAAAAGGGCGACTTAATTCAATAGTTCAGGTGGTTATTTTATTAAATGTGTCTTAATCAGTATGCTTTATATGACTTGTGGACCCTTGGAGGGCATTGTATTTGCAAGACCTTTCCCGACGAAAGTCATTCATGAAGGGACTAAGCCACTTGGACCTTCATAAGGGAATGAAAGGCCATTGGATGGATGTTGCACCCCACACATTGGAGGCCTAGAATGATGAGTGTTACACCATGGATGATGTCCATAACACATGAATCAGGCCTGGAAGCATGAAGAAGAGATGACATCACCCTCATATGCCCAAATGTCCCTCTTTTGAGGCATGACATCACACATTTAGGAGGCCATTGGGTGTATTTTGTGCACTTGGTGGTGTCGTGTGCTTGAACCCCCACACTTTTGCTTGATTTGGGGATGACATGGCACATTTCTAGCATGATGTCCTAGCCTTTGGACACTTGCCTTCACATGTGCCACCTTACAGAAGAGTCTTGTGGGCTTACATGCCATTATTTTGTCATTTTTCATCATATTGTAGCCTATGTAAGCAAAAAGAGCAAAACGATTTGCTAATTAAGCATTGTAACTATGGTTTTGACCTAAAATGAAGGATTTAATTGTAATGTGGAAAAAAATGACTTGGGTTTTTCTATATAAATATAGGCAAGTCAATTTCATTTGAACATAACTCACTTGTGAGGGTTCTCCCTCTCTAAGGAAAATTTCAGCCTCTTTATTTTCTCTTGTGCGTTGTGGAAAAAGGCTTGTCTTTGGCATTTTGGAGCAAATCGATTTCTCTTGAGGCTTTATCTTGGATTAATGTGGATGATCTTTTGTAAAGAATAGTGTTTGGAATATATCTTCTTGGATTTTGTGAGTATATTTCTGCAATAGTTTATCTTTGTTAAAGGATTTTAAATTTTAAACCCTAGGAGAAGTACAAAGGTGTACACCCTCCACTAGAGATATTTCATTGTGTAATCTCTGATTTTTGGGATGAATTGTGCTCACTTCAAGCTATCTTTCTATGCTAAGGCATATTGATTTGTGGGAATTCTCTAGTTGCTATACTTAATTAAATTCTACAGCCATTAGGGTTGCAACAAACATCCTCTTAAAGTTCACTTTACTCACTTTACTCACTTTTCTCACCGCAGAAAATTGCTTGTGAATACTTGAAATTGATAAACTTGGAAAGAGATATACATTGGTGTATTTACTTACTAATTTCTTAGGTTAGAACTTGTTGTTGTAGGAAAAAAATTCTACATCCATCGGGTTGTCATATTTATTGATGATAACACTTGCACATAGTCCACTTTAACCACTAAAATAATTGTCTAAACATTGGAGCATTACATATCGGTTTCTAGCTATCATCTCCTATTATTGTTAGTTGATTTTGGTGTTGACTTATTGCAACTCTTATCATATTTTCATTGCTATTACATATCTTATTTGCTGCAATTTTTGGGACAACAAGACTTCTTGTTGTATTACCTTTGGTTCTAGGGCCTATTATGTCACATATTGTCTTGGTTTGGCTCGTCCAACATTGGTTTTGCAAGTACTATCAACCGAAAGCTTTCCCTTGACATCTACTTGTCTCGTCTCAAAGCCTCAAGAACATTTTACGTGACCTATAGAGGTTTTCCTTTCCACCTCTTTTTTTGGTTGCCTCATTCCCCCCTAGGGTCACTTGGGACTCCTACCTTGTGGTGAATTTCTTCATCACTAAAAGAGGGGAGAGTTTATCTAAGGTTACAGTGGCTAGATGTTCTCGAGTTGTCACATATTTGTGGGTTGAGGTTGGATTTGCTCAACCTACAGCTTGTGTGATAACAAGAGGGATGCAACTTGGTCGTCTTTGTTGACGACGATTTTTGTCAACAGTACTTAGCCGGCAAAGCATTGCCAGGATCCCCTTCATTTCACTTTTACTACGCAAGTGATGCGCACCTTCGTTGGACTGATACTACATATTTCAAAGATGATGTTCGAATATTTCAAAAATTATAATGGGTATTTGGTAACGGCTATCAACAATGTTCGTTGGTCAGTTTTGAATTTGCACATGTCATAGGCTCTCAGATAAACATGAGATTATCACAAGTATTCGACAAAAATGATATGGTATTTGGTAAAATTATTTGAAACTATGGAACTATCACAAATTTGGCTCTCATTTCCCATTTCTTATATACATTTATTACTATGACCTTTTTAAATAAAGTAAAGTAAACCAATTATCTAAATTCATGTGACAAACCCTTCATATTACTTCTTTACGTTCTCATGATTCTCTTTTCAAAAAAAATATACTCATATCCCTCCAATATTTAATTACCATAAAGGTAATATAAAGTTTCTTTTGGTTATGATTTATATATTATTTCATGACCATATCCACATTCTCACTTAATCCCATGTCCTTTTCCAAAATATTGAAGTTATACCAAAATTTCCTCTAAATGATGACTTTGACGTCTCCTCATGCCATCTCTTAAGTAAAAGAAAAAATATATAGAATATTATTCTATTTGAGATTGAAGGGAAGAGTTAGGATCTGTTGGAACATTCGACCTCCCATCATATTTTCAGAGGATAGTCATAAGGTTATACCATTGTTTATACCAACTATCTATACTCGACGTCATATGAAGCATCAAGAATAAAAATGATATGATTAAAGGGGATCACATGAGTACGTCCCTGGGAATCTTTGAATAAGAGGATAGTCATAAGCTCAAGAGCGTGACTCTAACATTGATGATGTGGTGTAAAACTAGTCGATTGTCATTGCCTTCGAGTGGAGCAATGAATTGGACGACAACCGATCCGCATAGTTTGGACGCAATACTTGCATTGATGGCTGATTAGTTTGGACGCAATACTGGCATAGATAATTTGGTAAAATCTTTCAATGACCTAAGTGTGGAGGCTAATTTTCAAGAGCCACCAGACGACATCATCAGTCCCTTCTCTGAAACCAATGGAATCTTTCAAAGGTTGTTGGAACTATTCAGATAGCTAGCTTGAAATAATGTTGTTTCCTCCTCCATCTTCACTTTTATTAGCACCTCAAAGGTTGTTGCAAAGCAGCATCCTAATAAAGAGGAATTCTATTAACTGTGTGCATATTGCATATAAATGCAGGGCAGGGTACAGATTTACATACGTGATGGCATTGCACGGGTACACACCTGCATAAATGTTGTGTTGCATGCTTCTACCCAAAAAAACATCGGAAAGTCCTGGTCATGAATCATGGCCTTAGCATCCCATATGATGGATCAATTATTTTTCTCTGCAACTCCATTCTGTTATGGGTTTTACAGAATAGTCAACTCCTTCTTGATCCCTGCCTCATTGCAAAAATCATTGAACTCCTTGGAGATATACTCACCATCGTTTTCTGATCTCAAAACCTTGATCTTTTCCCTGTTGCGTTCTCAACAAGAGCTTTGAACTCTTGAAACCAACTGAGGAATTCACCCTTGATATTCAGGAAATAGATACATTTTTGCAAGAGAATTCATCAATGAAGGAGACATAGTACATAATTTCTTTGATTGATGTGATTGACATCCATCCACAAACATTTGAATGCACCAGCATTTGAATGCACCAGATCTAGGATCCCCTTAGACTTGTGTTGACTGCTTGGGAAAGCATCCTTGGAATGTTTTCCAAGTGTGCACTCTCTGCATACACCCTACTGCTCAATACTAAAATATGAAAGACCTTTGATTTTTCTCCCTCGGAATAGGAAACGTCTTGTGATCCAAGTGCCCCATCCTCTTGTGCCACAACTTGCACAATTTATTTGTGTTATGAACTAGGGCTCGAACATCTAGGTTGATTTCATATGCCTCGATGCTCCATTATCCACATACCATGCATTTTTCTGAATTGTGTTGGAAGAGAGGCAAGATAACATCAAAAAATCCTTCTTGAACCTAGAGGAAAACTCATTCATCTGACTTTCAGTTGAGGCTCCTAGTTATTGTCAATGCTTCCCTTTACCCTTCTTCTTCTTCTTCGAACTCTGTGATGCATAATGGTCATTTTTAGTGCAACTGTGATAATATCAATATGCGGTAATTGCAACTTGAAGAACAAGGGTGCAATAGTGATTTTGTATAGTCGTACAAATAGTTTCGTACATATGTATAGATAGGTCGTACAATCATATGAACATATCAATTTAGTAAGTTTCTGAGATCTATTTTGCAGTTTTCTTTATTAGCATGTAGAAAACCTCGTTTTGAGGTCTCCTTGTAAGTTTGGAGTATTTAATGATAAACTGATTTTGAAGGACATATTTCATGTATTATGTTTTATGCTTTCGTTGTTTATTTCTAGTTATATGTGTGATTGTTGAATGTTAAGAAATATTGATTTATGTGGTTGAATAAAGTTTGAATCTTATTTATTTAAGAGAAACATAGGACAAGAGTCATCTAGTGCCTAAAGATTTACATGGTATCAAAGCTACTCTGATTCAAAATATTATAAGAGTAGGAGTTTTGTTTGCAGATGAGGAATGGAATCAACTAGCCTTGTGTTCAAGGATAGATTGCATGGTGCCTCGAAATTTCTATCATGGAAAGTCAGGGTAACTCTTCTATTAGAAGAAAATGACCTCTTGGATATCATCAAGGATGTAGTTGCTACAATGACAGATCTACAGGATTTGGCATCTCACAAGAAGAAGGAAGTGAAATTCAGGAATATGATCATGGATAAAAGATCATTTGATCCCTCACATACCCAAGAAGAAAATGGAGAAGGAGATGTTCAGTGTCATGGTTAGTGTTTACTAGAGTGAGAAAATTAACATGAAGATGATATTTCACAACAAACTCAGATTTGTTGAGATAACCAAACCACACATATTCATGACTAGCTTGCAATAGTTGGGGAGAAGGTTGAAGACAAATAGCTAGTAAATAGGGCATTGAATGGGTTCTCACCTCAATGGGAAACATTTGTTAAGGGATATTGTGCTCAGGAAAACCTTCCCTACTGGGAAAGACTATGGGATGATTGTATCTAGGAGGAAACTTGAATGAAGTCAAAGAGAAACAGACATGGAGGTGATAGTGACCATGCCCTAATTGGTCAAGAGAAGAAGGGTAAAGGTAAAAGACCTAGCAATGGTAAGGCAAAGAGTGAGGAGCCAGCCTCATGGTCGTTTATAATGATGAGACCATGTTAGCATATCGATCGACATCACTATTATTCTCCCACAATACATGGTAGAATGAAAATATTGAGGAAATATTCGACTTCTTGATAGATGCCAGGGAATTATCCTCTATGTTGGAGTTCATGACTATGTAACTTATGATTGTTTTTGAGTTATCAACCACAATCAGAGGTTGTATGTCTGATTCCTTCACTATTATCAATCCTTGCAACAAAGTGTAACCTTCCGCTTCATTATTAGGTGAGGTACCAAGTCCCTGTGCAAAATATCTCCCTATTGTTCCTGCGGGATCTATGATGAGTCACAGCACCTACCACCCTTGATTTTAGAATAATTACTAGATTTTAAAATCTCCTTGTTTGCTAGTTTAACTTAGACATCTAAAAACTAATATTATTTGCTTTCTCATCCTTCTTTTATTATTTTAAATTAACAAGTTATCAACATTTGGAAATTAGTATTATTTGTTTTTAATCATACTTATCATTTTTAGGATATTATACCTTAAGTTGCAAATTTAATACAAATATGGAGAAACCTGGATTTGGAATTATGTATATTGCAATACCAAAATGCATAATTAAATATATCTTAATAATATTGAAATAGTTCATACTTGAAAATTTATTATTATTTGCTTTCAATCATAGTTTTTTTTTTTTTTTAAGCTATCCACACTAATTCATATTAACTTGAAAGAAAACTATACTAGACTAACAACAACAACAACAAAAAGCACCTTGCATGTCCAAATTGTCTTGAGGATCATATTTAGCCTTAGACTACATATCATGATATGAAAACAATTGAGTGCAGAATAAGATAGTCTGATAATGACGTGTCTAACATACTAATTACTAGAATGAGGAGGGGCCAAAGCCTCCTAGCCTCTAAAACTAGAAAGCAAAAAAACCAGCAGAACTATCATAAGCAAATTTAAACCAGGGGAGAATGGTCATCCACAATAGGAACCTAGGGCTAAGACAAGCCTGCAATATTTTCAGCGAGCAGATTGATTTTGTGATCCACGAGCTTGATCTAGAGCTAAACATCGTCGAGATGAAGAAGAATCTCTTGGTGAGCCTCAGTACGTTAAACAAGCACCTTTCCCATGAGTGTTTTCATATGCCAGTAGAGATTGATCGTCTTATAATACTTGGATTCTTGTGTAAGTTTTAAACCTGTGAAGTAAAGCAATGCATACAAATTATAAGCGGAAATTAATCAATGACTCATACACATTGTACACAGAGGTTTACGTTGGAAACCCTTAACCGAGAGAAAACTAGCCTTCCTTGGTATCGCACCTCTCAACTCTTCATTGTATCAATTTCACCATTCACATAACAATATATACAAAATTTTAGGTTTTTTGTAGCTACCAAAACCCTAATCCCTTAATACGGGATTAATTTAGAAAAATGCCATAAATAGCGAAAAACACTAAAATAGAAAAAACTGTCCAAAAAAAAAATTTGCCTCGAATGCTCTACGTAACTAGGGGGGAATCTTGGCCTCCCTGGGACCCACCTAGGAAAGCGCCCAGCACACATGACACAAAGATCACTACTAGAGACGGATCGTCAAACGTAGTCGTCAAATATGATGCACCCCCACACACTAATCCAAGTGGATATCAGTGGCCACCCACCTATTCCACAGGCTCGAAAAACAGTTTTCCATCTTGGCAGTTTTTCGATAGTTTTTTGGGTTCTAAACTTCTAAGGCGATTTTGAGGCTCTAAACGACATTTTTTGGGGATTTGGGGCCCAAGTAACTATCGAAGGCACTGACCTGGGCCATTCGAAAATTGTTCTTCTCGGTTAAAAATTTCCAACTTTGTATTGAGCGCCCGAAACGGAGATCATATGCAAAAGTTACGCCCCGGGAAGTTGACATATCAACTACCCCCATCGAGGCCCACAAACCTTTTGGCTTTTCATCTTCCAGAGTTAGGGTTTTGGATTTTAATTATGTTAAAAAGGCCTTTGGAGCCTCATTGTAGCAATCATCTTCTTGTGAATGTCAGTAGCCATCACATCTCTTCTCATAGATAAGCTGCCACCATTCTCACAAATCAACCCTGCTTCTCACAAATCCAGGTCCAAGGATGTATGTGTCAAAATTTTGGTACCACATCCTAGGTGACTATTTCATACCATATAGTGACTTCTTTACTTACAGACCAGCTCTTTCTTTTCCTTCACTATAAAACCTTTTGGTTGATTCATATAGATTTCTTCTTCCAGATCCCCATGTAGGAATGCTTTCTTCACATCCATCTATTCTACTTCATAATCAAAAGCATCGACAATGGATAAAATAAATCTAATAGAAGTTAACTTGGCAACATGAGAAAAACTTTCACCAAAGTCAATTCCCTCTACCTAGGAATAACCTTTTGTTACTAATTGAGATTTGTATTTCTCCACTTTGCCTTTTGCATTCAACTTCTTCTTAAACACTCATTTGTTGCTAATGGTATTTCTTCCAGTGGACAACTCAACTAGACCCCATGCCTCATTCTTATCCAATGCATCCATCTCTTCAACCATGGCGTTCTTCCAGAGTTTACTATCCTCTGAATTCACTGCTTCCCTATAGTTCTAGGATCATCATCAGTACTAGATAAAGAAAAATTAGCGTGAAAATCAACTAGAATATACATTTCCAGTTGTCTTCTTTCCCTCATTGATCTCCTCAATACTAGAGTCTAAGAGGTTCTTCTTCTTCTTAGTCATCTTCTTTCGTTGATTCAGATTTTGCATCATCCAAATCAAACTCTACTTTCTCAAGTTCTTCTTGCATTGGTAGGAATTAATGTTTGAGAACATCTTTAACATCTCTGAAAACAAAATCCCGATTGTAAACAATCTTCTTAGTTTTTGGGTTCCAAATCTTATAACCTTTCATACCATATTTATAACCAATAAAGATACACTTTTCATCTTTGTTATCCAACTTTATCCTATTTTTCTTTGGAACATGTGCATAAGAATCCCAACCAAACCCTTTGATATGTTCAAGAGAGGGTTTCTTACCAGTCCATACCTCATGTGGAGTTTTGTCCATCGATGCTAATGAGGGTGATCTATTTACTAGTGACATGCATTACCCACTGCCTCTGTGCAGAATTCCTTTCCTAACTCAGCACCACTGAGCATGCTCCTTGATTTTTCCATCAACATCCTATTCATCCTTTTTGTAACCCCATTCTGTTGAGGTGCATATGAAGTAGTGTTTTCCCTTGTTATATTGCACTTCTTACGAAACTCTTCAAATTCATTCCCACAGAATTCTCCATCATTATCTATCCTCAACACCTTTATTTTTTTCTCTATCTGATTTTCTACCAAAGCCTTAAACTCTTTAAATTTATCAAATACCTCATATTTCTTCCTAAGAAAATAAATCCATGTGTTCCTTGAGAAATCATCTATGAATGAAACATAATACACAGATTTACCTAGTGATGGAACAGGCACAAGTCTAAACACATCATTGTGTATCAACTCTAAGATGCTCTTTGCTCTTGTAGCACCATATGGGAATCTTGATTGATTATGTTTATCATATATGCAATGTTCACAAGAATCAAAATCCAGGGTGCAACTAGACATACCTTCAACCATACCTTTACCATGTAGTGTTCGAAGGGTCGTTTCTTCAATATGTATCAATCTTTGATGCCACAACATGGTCTTCTTTCTAGGGCCAGTATGGATCATATCTTCTTTATTTCTATGCTCGGGGACAATAGAATTATTACACCCATCAGTATAATTTCTTCCCAATAACTTGTATAGAGTTCCACACCGAACTCCCCTCATCAACACCATTGCTCCTTGTACCATCTTGCAAATTCTCTTTCCCAATAAATTATCCACACCTACATCATCCAACTTACTTACAGATATTAGACTCCTGGATTGATCTAGAATGTGTAGAACTCCAGGGAAAGTTCTAATCCTTCCATCTTTCAGCAACAGCTTAACCCTTCCAAATCCTGTGATTTTGGTTGTCGAGTCATCTCCTAGGAAGACATCACCACCATCATACTTTTCATATTCATTGAACCACTCCCTGTGAGGAGTCATATGAAATGATGCACCTAAGTCAATCACACATACATCACGATCTGCATGTGTACTTGTAGATGCCAGGTAAACATCACCTCCTTCTTATGTGGAGGTTTTTGCCTCTCTGGAAGAGGCATCATCCGGTCTCTTTGCTTTATCAACTTTCTTAGACCTACAATCTTTCTTATAATGCCCAGCTTTACCACATTTCCAGCATTTTCTTAAGGATTTTCTTAGGGATTTAGACCTACCTTTAGGATTTTCCTTGTTCTTCTATCGAGCTTCTCTCAATATTCTTTCGATATACCAGTAGATTGAGTACTAGTAGTTTGTGTACTAGTAATTTGTGTACCAGCAGGATATGTACCAGTAGGTCATGTACCAGGATCAATAGTGATCCATTGTTCTTTGTCTACAAGAAGGTCCTCGATTCTATAACTACTTGTCATTATCTTTTAACACACGAATCGCCACTACAAATCTCCCACTGAACCCAAATTTATCACAGACCCAAGATAAACTTGATCTGTCAAGACTGAGCCAAACCCTCAGCAACAAAGGCGTCCCCCTTAAGCCAAAAGAATAATCTGATACCACATGTAAGTTTTAAACCTATGAAATAAAGAAATGCATACAGATTCTAAGCAAAATAGAAATTAATCAATGGCTCATACACATAGTAAAAAGAGGTTTACGCTGAAAACCCTTAACCAGGAGAAAACCAACCTTCCTTGGTGTCGCACTTCTATACTCTTTATTGTATTAATTTCACCATTCACAATACAATATATACAAAATTTTAGGTATTCTGCGGCTGCCAAAACCCTAATCCCTTAATCTAGGATTAATTTAGAAAACCGCTAAAAATAGTGAAAAACACTAAAACAACAAAAATCGCCCAAAAACAATTTCCTAGCACTTCCCCAAATGCCTCCACGTAACTAGAAAGGGTAAATCCTGGCCCCCCTGGGACCCCCTAGGAAAGCGCCTGACACACATGACAGAGAGCACTACTAGGGAGATATCGTCAAACGCAGTCGTCAAATCTGACGCACACCCCCCACACACACACACACATGCAAAGAATATAACACCTACCCAACATCTTGGGCCCAAGAGAATCTAGGGTCAAGAATACATGGACAGATGTTCTCATTGACCGCTTCATCAACAATGAAGTGCCTTAAAACCCTCATGTCAAAGTCTGCAAGGTCGAGCTCAGTCTGAATTTCAGGGGTAGTGTGCACCTGGTAGTTAGCAATTGAATATTCTGCATCTGAATACACCCTGGAGACCACCACCTTTCCAATGAGTGATTATGAGAACCCTCACGAGCAATGAAGACAAATCGGAAAGGAGAGCAGGAGAGGAGGGAGAGCTAGAGGAAACCGATGACGTCTAAGAGAGCCAGCAACAATGGAGGGTGCAGAGAGTCAAAAGACTGAGTAGGAGGCCATGGGTTCGGCCAAAGGGGGGCGATTAAACTCGGTGGACTGGACGAAGACAAGCCCAATCTAGAAGGTTCCCACAAAAAAGTCGTAAGTTGCCAAAATTGGCAATGAATTCACCCAGAGATCGAAAACCAGGGGAAGGACAGGCAGAATAATCATCGCACCAAGAAAGGATGTCGTCGAGCAGGACGCTGCAATCAAAGAGGCATGTCTAAGTATGATGTGGGGGAGCGATCCCCGCACCCACTTACACCCCTACTACCCAATCCAGAGGATGCTTTTAACCACAATTATTATATCTTGAGTATTTAGTAGAAATATGCGATAATATTAAGGTAGTTCATTTTTTAAAATTAATATTATTTGTTTTCAATTGTATTTATCATTTTTTAAGGATATTATGACTTTTAACTACAAATTTAGTGAAAATATCGATCAATTAAGACATGGAATAATGTATATCACTCCTCAAAAGGGCATAATTAAATATATCTTAATAGTATTGAAGTATTTCATATTTAAAACAATTTATACACTAAATATTCAATAAAAATGTCTTCCAATTTATTTCAATTCAAATATTTCAATAACATATTATATTAATTCAGATATTATAAAAAGTAATTAAATATTATATTAATTCAGATATTAATTTTTTTAAGTATCTATATATTACCTTCCACGAACAAAAATTACAGTAGTGTCTAAAATGTCAAGGAACTGTTTGTGTTGAATTGCCCCGAAGAGAAACTAATTCATCTTATCTCTCAATACTAAAATCACCAGAAATTAAACTACATGAACTGAATTGCCCCGTGGGGAAACCGATTCATCTAAACCTGTCATGCAAACTAGAAAACCAAAAAAGACAAACTCTTGACACACAAAATGGAAACACTATGCTAGACGTCGTATACGGACCAAGAGGGCACTTCTAGAAACATAAATGATTAACAAAACTAGGAATGCAAGCTGACACGTGTGCATGTCGGTGCTCATGCAGCCTAACGGTCATTTTTTCCCACGTCACATTTTGCATCCACCTGGATAGTTGGAGCAAAGAACGTCGTTGAAGTTGTCAGGGCACTGGTAGCCAATTCTGGAGAGTGTAGGGAGCTTAGCGGGGTGGAGAGAAAAGATTCAATTTTCTCCCCTCGCTTGTTCATGTGTTCCAGCCAGAAGCGCATGTCGTCCACATCTTTTTGGACCGCAAAAACCATTTCGTGTAATATCGCCACTGTGTCGGGAAATCTGGAGCATGAAGCACATTCTGAGCATGAATGGAGCTGGCACGGAGGTTCTTCCATGTGGGATGGGGTTTCCTCCGACAGAGCCATGACAGAGGGTGGTGGCAAGGGGATGGAAGGTTGTGACAAGGGGATGGAGTGCTCAAGTGAGTTTGTCGGGTGGACCGTGGTTGGTTGTGAGGAAGAGGCCAAATCCTAGATTGGGCCAGGAGCAAAGCCCAAAGAATTTGTGTGGAGGTCAAACCACTCCACACGACAAGCCTAAGGTGAGGAAAAAGGCAGAAGGCAGCTCTGGCCCAGAGAGGACTAGGCAAAGGAGGAAGGCGAGGAGTTGAGCGACGGAGCAAGGACAAGCGAGGGTCGGCTGGCCATACTCGCTTTGTTCTGATACCAGACATGGCCTCGTTTTGGCTTCTCGCGAAGTCGAGGCATGACCAACAGGAATGAAGAGGAAGGTGGTGCAATAGGGGCTGGCAAGGCAGAGAGAAAGAAAGGAGCAGAGAGCAACCAAACGAGCCACCAAAGGGAGGTGAAGGCTAGAGAGGGTTGCAAACTAGAGGGTTGTTCGACGAGAAGTGAGAATACATGTTGGTCTAGCCAAGGAGCGGAAACATGATAAGAAATTCGGAGTGGATGGTCGCACGCGTGCAAAAGTGATGGCCAAAGACGTTCCTCCATCGCCCGGACGAAAATACAGAGGAGGGAACGTCGGAGCATTTAGTCGAGGGCTCGCATAAATGAATGTTGCCATCACTCATCGTGGGAATAAAGAGGAGGGGTGATGCATGTGTCGGTCACATGACCGATGCAGAGCTGGAAGGTGCCACCCTCTCCAATGGACGTGTGTGACTTGCTGACAACCCATCCAGGAATTAATTCAGATATTATAAAAAGTAATAAAAAAATAATTAAATATTATATTAATTCAAATATTATAAAAAGTAATTAAATATTATATTAATTCAGATATTATAAAAAGTAATTAAATATTATATTAATTCAGATAAAAAGTAATTAAAGGCAATGATAACATTTGTTTAAGTCATGTGATATTGTCTAAAATTTAGATACATTAGTTAATATTGATTTGCTAAATAAATAATATAATTAAAAAAAAATAGCATTCTACATAATTCTATATAAATTAAATCAATGATCTTAAAAAAAAACATGAATAAAAAGTTTAACTATACTATTTATTTAGAAAATTAAAAAATATTAAATATTATATTAATTCAAATATTATAAAAAGTAATTAAATATTATATTAATTCAGATAGAAAGTAATTAAAAACAATGATAACATTTGTTTAAGTCATGTGATATTGTCTAAAATTTAGATACATTAGTTCATATTGATTTGCTAAATAAATAATATAATTAAAAAAAATAACATTCTACATAATTCTATATAAATTAAATCAATGATCTAAAAAAATAATAATAAGTTTAACTATACTATTTATTTAGAAAATTAGTATTAACTATTAACTATTCAAAAGGACTGCATCTAAGTTAAATCAATGGTTTGAAAAGAAAAACCAAAAAATATAAATACAATAACAATTTGATTAAAAAAATCAACATTCAACATAATTCTATATAAATTAAATTAATGATTTGAAAAGAAAAAAAAATAATAAAATTTTTAAGTAAATTAATATTAACTATTAACAATACCCTCACTTTACCGACCACCAAACTATTTTTTACTATTCATACTTTTTTAACTTAACCACATATTTTTTTAACTTAACCACATTTATGAGAATTCAAAATCAACGATGCCTTTTAAAATGGTGTAATTTTTTTATTTAAAAAATAATAACAAGTAATCATTTATATAAAATTTTGATTAAATATATAATAATATGTTACATAAATATAATTAAATGTAAAGAGGGGTAAAGTGGATGATATATTCACTATGAACACATACAATATTAATGTTCAAAATGAAAATAAATATATTTACTCAAATTTGAAACTAAATATACAACAATATATTTTTAAGAAGTGAACAACAAATTTTTAACTATCAAAAATTCACTAAGCGTAAGTTTTGCTACTAACTATGTTTTTTATCATACCTCTTAAAAGATAACTTGCACAACAATATAGATTGTTTTCTATATTATGTTTTAGTGGATGCTTATTCATTTTGATTTTTTTTAATTTGTATATTATAATATTGTATTTATAATAATATAATGTGTGTTAATAAATTGTACAATATAGTATATAGTTTGTATTTTGAAATAGTATTTTTAATTTTAAAGTTTTCTCATTTTTTATGTGTGTTATTACATATTAATTGTGAGCTTTATTTTACTATTATTTATGATAGTCCTAATATATTATGATTTTTTTGTCAATAGAATGTTCACAAAAGTAGTAATCATCTTACAAATATAATGGTTGATTGATTGATGGTTGAATATGTATACTTGCTTGTTAAATTTTGTTAGTGCGATCAAATTTTAATGGTTTTGTTCTGTAAGGTGGTCAAGGTTCGGAACTCGCGGTAGTCGGGAGCAGACACCCAAAAAAATCTAGCCATGTTAAGGGTTGGTGTGGCCCAGGCCAAGTGAGATCCCTGGGTGATTTTAACGGCTTAAATGCCCTTGGATCGAGGTTTCTTAGACCACAGGGCTAGTCCCGCAGGTAATGGACACTCTAGCAAACAAAACAAAATGAATAGGTATAGTTGCTTAGCATGTAAATTTCCAAGCATTACAAGGACACCTAAAAAAACGAGGTTTTATGCATGTCGATAAAGAAAACTGCAAAACGGATATGAGAATCCTATTGAATTGACGTGTTTGTACGACTATACAAAACCCTTCTTGTGCCTCTATGTTTTAACTTGCAATCATTACAGATTGATCCTCTCGTTGTTTCACTTCTTTCTATCTTCCTAGACATCTTTCTTTACCTTCAAGGAAAATTGTCCTCGTGAATATTGAATGTGTCTTTACCCTCTACCTCGACTTTCCTTTATAGTTTAGTTGAAACCCTAATCTACCAAAACCCTAATCTCTTGGTGAGATCAACGGTTGAGATTAGTATAAATCATTAATGCAATAAAAATGCACTTTATTCAAGTTAACAACTAATTAAAAGACTTTCACTTTATAAATAAAGTGAATTACAAAATAGATTTGACTTGGATGACTTCATGCATGTTTGACACAATACTTGTACGGAAGTTCCTATCTGAGCTACAAACATCATCATTCCCTCTTAGCGAGGAAGGAATTCTATACCAATCCAAGTTTTTCATTGAATGCTTCAAACTTCCCTTTTGTTAAGGGCTTAGTCAAAATATCTGCGACCTACTAATTTACAGGTACATACTGGAGCTTTCACTACTCCTTAATGAATCTTGTCTCGAATGAAGTGATACTTGATCTCTATGTGCCTCGACCTGTCATGAAATACTGGATTTTCGGAGAGTTTGATTACAACTCTGATTATCATATTAAATTACTATGGGATCCAATTCCTGATCAAATAATCATGCTAGTAACTTGTGAATCCATATGGCTTCACAACTAGAGTTATCGGTTGCAATATATTATTCCTATGTTAAGATAAGTGTCACTAAAGTCTACTTCTTTCTAAACTAGGATATCATCATTGATTCCAAGCTTAAGAAACATCCAGAGGTGTTCTTCCTATATGTTGCACTCCCTGCCAAATATAAGTTTGTATACCCCTGCAACTTCACCTCGCCATCTCCAAGATATCTCATCCCATACTCAACTGTGCCTTTCAAGTATTTGAACACATGTTTTTTTGTTACCCAATGCTCCTGCCTTGGCTCCATCATGAACTAGCTCAAGGTGTTCACTGCAAAACATATCTAGCCTAGATTTGACCAGATACATCAAGGAACATATCAACTACCTATAGAACATGGGATCCACCATATATGAATCTGAAGTAGTGACCTTCATATTAGTGATAGTAGGTGTGACCATGGGTTTGCAGTCCTCCATTCAAAATCTCTGCAGTATTTCTACTGCATACTTACCCTACCCAGGGAAAATCTCCCTTGGTCTCTGCCAAACCTCCAACCTCAAGAAGTAATGCATCATGCCAATGTTGTTCATGTTGAACCCAACTACCATATCTTCATTGCACCGTGCTATGAGCTTCTCTAATCCTATAAGGAACAGGTCATCTACATACAACACAAAAATGAGAAGATCAACCACAACAAATATGAAATATAAGTTGGGATTTGCTTCACTTTTGGTCAATCTCATACTCTACATGTATCCATCGATCTCATAATACCATGCTCTTGGTGCCTTATTGAGTCCTTACAAGGTATTTTTAAGCCTACAAACAAGAGAATCTTTCTCATTGATCTCAAAGCCCTGAGGTTGCTCTATGTACACTTATTCCTCAATTATCCCATTGAGGAAAGTTATCTTTACATCCATCTAATGTATCCTCCATCCCATAATGGAGACTAAGTACATCACTACTCTAATGGAAGTGTACCTGGAGACTAGAGCAAAAGTATCCTTGTAGTTCACTTCCTCCTCGGAGAACCCTCTTGCTACAAACCTCACTTTTTACTTCTCGATGTCACCATCTATAGCATGCTTGATCTTGTAGAGCCACCTAGAACTCATCACTAACTTCTCCTTCGAATTTGGCACAATGTCCCATACATCAATCTTCATGATGGAGGTGTACTCCTCCATCATGGCACCTTGTCGTAACTACTAGTATGATACTTCCTGATAACTAGAAGGATCGAAATCTATGATGCTTCTCATGAATGCCATGTAGTTCAAAAACTTATTTGAAGGTCTTCTGTCCCTAAATGTGATCCTAGGATCCTTAATTAACTCTTGAGCATCCTTGAATGTATGAGTGAACCATCGAGGTCTCCTGGTAGAACTAGAAGGAGCCAATGGATCCTCCTCCACACCTGAAGGTTGTTTCCTTGAACTAGAAGTCGTTGGTGACCCAGGCTCAACCTTTGGAGCTTCATGCTCCTTATCCTATATCAATGGAATAGGCTCATGAGACTTCCTGGAAGCAAACTTCTCCTTGAAATTTACATCACTACTTATGATTTTCTTCCTCAAGTCTAGAGTGAAGACCCTATAGGCCTTTGAAGTCTCAATCTAACCCACAAACAAAACCTTCATGTTGGAGGTGTTACCCCCCATCCTAGGGGTGACTAAGGAAATGATGTCTCGAGGCCCGCAGGTAGCAGAAATGGAGTGTCGAGAGCCAGATGATCGACAGATCCCAAATTGATCAGATAGAGCACCTCCTCTCCACCACGCATCACCACTCATCGTCAGCAATATAGCAGCATCTGCCACACCAGCTTCGTCCACTAGAGAAAGCAAATCTTTCTTCATGAGGTAACAAGTTCATTGTCGTGGTAACTACCACTTTAATATTTGAATCATTTGATCATGTTACAAAGAGTGTTGTCTTGATTATGGAATGTTTGCTTGGAAATTATATCTTTTGCCTTATTTCACCTTTATGGTTTACATGGTCTTCTAGTAAGTTGGTCACCCTAAAGAAGAGGGTTGCTACTGGGGGTCTCCTTGAAGGGTCATCTTACCATTCCCACTCATACTTACCACTTTCCACACTTCTTCCCCTTTGTTTCCTCATATTTTGTGTTTTTGTGTCCATTGACCCAAAGAAGGGCTTGTACCTCATTTCATGGGAATAAGGGGATAAAGGCCCATAGGTGTTGCAGATAGCATTGTAAAAATAAAAAGACATAATCCATCCTTCTAGATGATCACCCTGAGGTCCTAAGAGTCAAGAAACCCTTCTCTTTGAAAAAATAAGGACCTTTTAAAAGAAAATAAATAAAAAGTGTATCGCTTGATGGGGGAATGCATTACGGTGTTCTTTAATTTCCAGTGCACATAGCACTCAATGTGTTCTAACTTCAAGTTGTATTGTGGTGCTTCTTTTCTTTCCATTACAAATAGCACTCAATGTTCGAACCATAAAAAATAAAGGCAAATAAAGGGCTTGGAAAAAATTTGCATTGCAAATGAAGATCTGCAATGCACCCTCCACAAAGGCACCCATAAGTGAGACAATATGACCCCTTGATATGTTAAGAACCACATGCCCAAGATTACTTCCCCCAATCCACCTCATACTCACCACATGGTCTAGAGAGGGTCTTCTTGGGAAACATTCCTTGACTTCGGGATTAACCTACTCAATAAGGCACCATGACACCCCTCCCATACCTAAATTTGGAAAAATTTATAAGGCCTTTAAGCATTTGTTTAGTTTGAAAAGGGAAACTTAATGCAATAGTTCAGGTGGTTATTTTATTAAATGTGTCTCAATTGGCATGCTTCATATGACTTGTGGACCCTTGGAGGGCGTATTTGCTTGTCTTTGCAAGACCTTGCCTGGCGAAAGTCATCCATGAAGGGACTAAGCCACTTGGACCTTCATAGGGGAATGAAAGGCCATTGGATGGATGTTTCACCCCACACATTGGAGGCCTAGAATGATGAGCTTTACACCATGGATGACGTCCCTAGCACATGAATGAGGCATGGAAGCATGAAGAAGAGATTACATCACCCTCATATGCCCAAATGTCCTTCTTTTGAGGCATGACATCACACATTTAGGAGGCCATTGGGTGTATTTTATGCACTTGGTGGTGTTGTGTGCTTGAACCCCCACACTTTTGCTTGATTTGGGGATGACATGGCACATTTCTAGCATGACGTCCTAGCCTTTGGAGGCTTACCTTCACATGTGGCACCTTACAGAAGAGTCATGTGGGCTTACATGCCATTATTTTGTCATTTTTCATCATATTCTAGCCTATGTAGGCAAAAAGAACAAAACGATTTGCTAATTAAGCATTGTAACTTTGGTTTTGACCTAAAATGAAGGATTTAATTGTAATGTGTAAAAACATAACTTGGTTTTTCCTATATAAATAAAGGCAAGTCATTTTCATTTGAGCATAACTCACTTGTGAGGGTTCTCCCTCTCTAAGGAAAATTTCAGCCTCTTTATTTTCTCTTGTGCTTTGTGGAAAAAGGCTTGTCTTTGGCATTTTGGAGCAAATCGATTTCTCTTGAGGCTTTATCTTGGATGGATGTGGATGATATTTGGTAAATAATAGGGTTTGGCATCTATCTTCTTGGATTTTGTGAGTATATTTCTGCAATAATTTATCTTTGTTCAAGGATTTTAAATTTTAAACCGTAGGAGAAGTACAAAGGTGTACACCTTCCACTAGAGATCTTTCATTGTTTGTCTTGGAATTGTTCAAGATTTTATATAGGAATTAGAAGGGCCTACACCCCTATTGCAAAGTCTTTGCTAGGGTTTATCTTCTAGGAAGTAAGAGGGTTTACACCGCTAGGAGATCTTTCCCTAGTTCAATTTAAATCACTAGAATATCTTGAGGAAAGGAAGACGAATTGGTTTTGTAATGGTTCAAAACCAAGGTTCAAGTTGGCTCTCCCTATTGATATTTTAGCTATTATTTGACTCCATTTACCATGGATAAATTCTTTTAATTGCATTGGAGAACTTAAATTGTTGCATTGGAATACATGAAAATTACACTTTTGTAATCTCTGATTTTTGGGATGAATTGTGCTCACTTCAAGCTATCTTTCTATGTTGAGGTGTCTTGATTTGTGGGAATTCTCTAGTTGTTGTACTTATTTAATGCTACATCTATTATGGCTTCACCAAACATCCTCTTAAAGTTCATTTTTCTTACTGTAGAAAATTGCTTGTGAATACTTGAAATTGATCTTCTTGGAAAGAGCTATACATTGTTGTGTTTACTTACTAATTTATGTGGTTAGAACTTCTTGTTGTAGCAATTTTTTTCTACATCCATTGGGCTGTAATATTTATTTCTAATAACACTTGCACACAATCCACTTTAACCACAAAAATCATTGTCTAAACATTTGAGCATTACATATCGGTTTATGGCTACCATCTCCTATTATTGTTCGCTGATTTCAGTTGTGATTTATTGCAGCTCTTATCATATTTTCATTGTTTTTATACATATTATTTGCTACAATTTTTGGGACATAAATATTTCTTGTTGTTTTAGCTTTGGTTTTTGTTCTTATTGTATCACATATTGTCTCGGTATGGCTCGTCTAACATTGTTTTTGTAGGTACTATCAACCGACAACTTTCCCTTGACCTCTACTTGTCTCCTCTCAAAGCCTCTTGTCTCCTTTCAAATCCCCAAGAAAAATTTATCATGACCTATAGGGGTTTTCCTTTCCACCTCTTGCTTTTTTTCCGTCATTCCCCCCTAGGGTGACCTAGGAATCCTCTCTTGTGGTGAATTTCTTCATCACTAAAAGAGGGGAGCATTTATCTAAGGTGAAAGTGGGTAGATGGACTCGATTTGTCACATGTTTATTGGTCAAGGTTGGATTTTCCCAACCTACACCTTGCATGATAACATTTTGGCGTCGTTGTCGAGAAGGATTTTGAATCCTTTCTGATCCCAAAATGACATTTGGCAAGATTTTCCCTCAAAGCCTTTACCCAAGCTTGTATGACGACTCCATTAAGGGAATTACCCTATTTTCAACTTAAATGAACTTTATATAAGTTTATCTGGTGACTCCATTGAGGGAAGATACCATCTCCATCTTCATTGAGCCTTGAGCTCAACTAGCGACTCTATTGCAGTGTTATTCAGATAATGGAATTATGGCGCCTTGGGAATTTTACGACACTCGGGATGAGCCATTTCCCAGAACTTACCGTTTCAAGAGGACACTTTTGCAGATGGAAGAGAAAAAAATTGTTGATGAATTTGTTGAGCGTCTGATGAATCTTATCAAAGGGTTACCTCAAGAATTTACTGAAGAATAATTTGGTGAAGCACCTCTTACTGAAGGGAAATCCCTTGCAGATGAAGAAATGCTTGAAGAACATATTTATGAACAAATTTTCCAAGAAGATCATGACTAAGTTTCTCGTGTTGAAGGCCTAGACGAGACATTGGAAGATGAAGTTGTCCAACCTTGTGAAGAAGTAATCAACTCCAATGATACAAGTGAATTCATGGAGCAGCCTTCGCATATAGTTGACAATCATATTGATGATTTCATATATGTCCGAGAGTGTGGATGGGATATCCATTGTTTCAGTTTTGATAAAGATCCCATCTACGACATCGAGGGAAGATTCCAGATAAAGAATGTAGAAATATTTCCTTTGGAAGATTGTTTTTCATATGTGGATGATCCAAAAACTTGGCAACCTGATGATGATATGATCATAGATTTCTCATCCACCAAGGGATGGTTTGTTGTAGTACACTTATGTTGATTTCCATCCATACCTTGGGGATTCTCCTTTTGAGCACTCAGAACTATTATTTCATAAATATCCTTAACCATCTTCGTGCTCGAATTTTGATGGACATGAGGACGTGGGAAACTTAGAGCAATCAGAGATCCATGTTATAAGGTAGTCGTATTTTCAACATGAGGCAATGTGCACGGATTTGAAAAAACGTATAAAGAAGCAACATGTTCTGAATATGGAGAAGTGTTATGTCTCCATATCTATGTTTGTCCCTTGTCTTGTGCATATTTCTCCAAGAAATCATAAGGTCTTCTTTGGATATTTCATCTCCTCTCAGTGTTCAAAAGCAGCGATAATGTAAGTGAGGAAGAAAATGAGCCATCGCCTATATGTGGTAGCCCTATTCAAAGATGGATGGATCAAGCTTGTGGCTATTCTTTCCAACAGGATCGTCTCCCTCCCACCCACCTCCATCAGTGGTTTTCTATGATTGATCACATGCTTATTTTTACTCATGATTATTATGTACTTGAATTATTTTTTGTGTATCACATGATTAAGCACAAGGGGAGATACCTTGATGATATGAGTAGTTGGTTACATTGGTTGTACAATTTCACCTGACATCTTTAGGATTTTGATTTCTACGGACTTTGGGCCCCAGGTAAGTAGGTGTCATTTGCATTTATGCATTGCATTCACTTGTTTTGCATTACATATCGCTTGTCTTACATCTATACATATTTTTTGTGATACATTTGTGTGAATTGTGTGATCATGATTACATGTTAGTTAGAATTTTTTTGAAAAATGCAAAAAAAAAAAAAAAATTAAGAAATCTTATAGTTGTCAATTTTTAATTTTTGAAGTTTTGCTTATATGAATAAAAGGGTCAGTTTTCCACCCTCTGATGCTCTAATTTTTTGTTTAAGTGTGTGTATGGACAAGTCATACCAGAAGATTTTAAGGTTCTCATGCGCTCTACGGCAAGCACATGTCCCCATGTAGGATTCATATGTTACCCCCCCCCATCCTAGGGATAACTAAGGAGATGATGTCTTGAGGCCCGCATGTAGAAAACATGGAGTGTCAAGAGTCAGATGACCAACAAAACCCACATTGAGCATATAGAACCCATCCTCTCCACCGCATCACTGCTCATTGTCAGAAATATAGCAGTGTCCACCACACTAGCTTGATCCACCAAAGACAACAGGTCTTTCTTAATGAGGTAACAAGTCCAGTCTCATGGTAAGTGTCACTTTAATATTTGAATCATTTGAGCATGTTGCAAAGAGTCATGTCTTGATTATGGAACGTTTTCTTGGAAATTATATATTTTACCTTATTTCACCTTGGTGGTTGACATGGTATCCTAGTAAGTTGGTCACCCTTGAGAAAAGGGTTGCAAATGGGGGTTTCCTTGAAGGGTCATTGTACCATTCCCAATCATACTTACCACTTTCCACACTTCTTCCCCTATGTTTCCTCATCTTTTGAGTTTTTGGGTTCATTGACCCCAAGAAGGGCTTGTACCTCATTTCATGGGAAGAAGGGCCTAAAGACCCAGAGGTGTTGCAGCTAGCATTGTAAAAATCAAAATACATAATCCATCCTTCTATATGCTCGCCCTGAGGTCTTGAGAGCCATGAAATGCTTCTCTTTGAAAAAATAAAGGACCTTTTAAAAGAAAGTAAATAAAAAGTGTCTCGCTTGATGGGGGAACGCATTGCGGTGTTCTTTAATTTCTAGTGCACATAACACTCAATGTGTTCTAACTTCAAGTGGTATTTTGGTGCTCCTTTTCTTTATGTTGCACATAGCACTCAATCTTAGGACCATAAAAAAGAAAGACAAATAAAGGGCTTGAAAAAATGTTGCATTGCAAATAAAGGTATGCAACACACCCTCCTCAAAGACACTTATAAATGAGACAATATGAGCCTTTGATATATCAAGAACCCCATGCCCGAGAGTACTTCCCCCAATCCACCTCATACTCACCACATGGTCTAGAGAGGGTCTTCTTGGGAAAAAATCCTTGACTTGGGGGTTGACCTACCCAATAGGGCACCATGACACCCCTCCCATACCTAAATTTGGAAAATTTTATAAGGTCTTTGAGCATTTGTTTAGTTTTAGAAGGGGGACTTAATGCAATTATTCAGGTAGTTATTTTATTAAATGTGGCTTAATTGGCATGATTCATATGACTTGTGGACCCTTGGAGGGTGTATTTGCTTGTCTTTGTAGGACCTTGCCAGATGAAATTCATTCATCAAGGGACTAAGCCACTTGGACCTTCATAGGGTCATGAAATATCATTAGACAGATGTTGCGCTCCACACATTAGAGGCCTAGAATAATGAGTGTTGCACCTTGGATGATGTCCCTAGCACATGATTGTGGCCCAGAAGCTTGAAGAAGAGATGACATCACCCTCCTATGCCCAAACTTCCCTCTTTTGAGGTGTGACATCACAGATTTAGGAGCTCGTTGGGTGTATTTTATGCACTTGGTGTTGTTGTGGGCTTGAACCCCCACACTTTTGCTTGATTTGGGAATGATGTGGCACATTTCTAGCATGACGTCCTAGCCTTTGGAGGCTTACCTTCACATGTGCCACCTTGGAGGAGAGTCTTGTGGGATTACATGTCATTATTTTTTCAGTTTTCATCATATTGTAGCCTGTGTGGGAAAAAAGAGCAAAACAATTTACCAATTAATCTTTGTAACTTTGCTTTTGACCTAAAATTAAGGATTTAATTGTAATGTGGAAAAAAATGAGTTGGGTTTTCCTCTCTAAATAGAGGCAAGTCATTTTCATTTGAACATAACTCACTTGTGAGGGTTCTCCCTCTCTAAAGAAAAATTTTGGCCTCTTTATTTTCTCTTGAGCATTGTGGAAAAAGGCTTGTCTTTGGAATTTTGGAGCAAATCGATTTCTCTTGAGGTTTTATCTTGGATGAATGTGAATGATATTTGGTAAAGAATAGGGTTTGGCATCTATCTTCTTGGATTTTGTGAGTATATTTATGCAATTTTTAATCTTTGTTCGAGGATTTTAAATTTTAAACCCTAGGAGAAGTACAAAGGTGTACACCCTCCACTAGAGATATTTCATTGTTTGTCATGCAATTGTTCAAGATTTTCTATAGGAAGTAAGAGGTCCTACACCCTTGTTTCAAAGGCTTGGCTAGGATTGATCTTCTAGGAAGTAAGAGGGTTTACACCCCTAGGAGATCTTGCCCTAGTTAAATTTAAATCACCAGAATATCTTGAGGAAAGGATGACAAATTGGTTTTGTAAGGGTTCAAAACCAAGGTTCAAGTTATCTCTCCCTCTTGATAATTTAGCTATTATTTGAATCCATTTCCCAAGGATAAATTGTTGTAATTGCATTGGAAAACGTAAATTATTGCATTGGAATATGTGAAAATTACACTTCTGTAATCTCTAGTTTTGGGGATGAATTGTGCTCACTTCAAGCTATCTTTCTATGCTAAGGCATCTTGATTTGTGGGAATTATCTAGATTTTGTGCTTAATTAAATGATACAGACAATAGGGATGCAACAAACATCCTCTTAAAGTTCACTTTTCTCACCGCAGAAAATTGCTTGTGAATACTTGAAATTGATCTACTTGGAAAGAGATATGCATTGGTGTGTTTACTTACTAATTTATTACGTTAGAACTTGTTGTTGCAGAAAAATTTTGCTACAGACATCAAGTTGTCATATTTATTGATGATAACACTTGCACACAATCCACTTTAACCACTAAAATAATTGTCTAAACATTTGAGCATTACATATCAGTTTCTAGCTATCATCTCCTATTATTGTTAGTTGATTCCGGTGGTGACTTATTGCAACTCTTATCATATTTTCATTGCAATTATATATCTTATTTGCTGCAATTTTTGGGACAACAAGACTTCTTGTTGTATTACCTTTGGTTATGGGGCTTATTATGTCACATATTGTCTTGGTTTGGCTCGCCCAACATTGGTTTTGCAAGTACTATCAACCGACATCTTTCCCTTGACATCTACTTGTCTCCTCGAGAACATTTTATGTTCCCTATAGAGGTTTTCCTTTACACCTCTTGCTTTTCCCCCCTCATTCCCCCCTAGGGTCACTTGGGACTCCTACCTTGTGGTGAATTTCTTCATCACTAAAAGAGGGGAGAGTTTATCTAAGGTTACAGTGGCTAGATGCTCCCGAGTTGTCACACATTTGTGTGTTGAGGTTGTATTTGCTCAACCTACACCTTGTGTGATAACAGGAGGGATCCAACTTGGTCCTCTTCTCTATAGGTAAATGAATATAAATTGGACAACCAAAAATGAGAAAATGACTCACCTCTGGTTTCAGACCAATTAATGCCTCCTCTAGTATCTTGTCCTCCAAGATTCTTTGTGAACACATGTTGTGGATAAATGTTGTGTTGCATGCTTCTACCCAAAAAAACATCGGAAAGTCTTGGTCGTGAATCATGGCCTTAGAATCTCGTATGATGGATTGATTCTTCCGCTCTACAATTCCATTCTGTTATGGGTTGTACAGAATTGTCAAATCCCTCTTGATACCTGCCTCATTGCAAAAATAATTGAACTACTTGGAGGTATACTCACCCTCGTTGTTTGATCTCAAAACCTTGATCTTTTCCATGTCTCATTCTCAACAAGAGCTTTGAACTCTTGAAACCTACTAAAGAATTCACCCTTGATATTTAGGAAGTAGATCCAATTTTTGCAAGAGAAGTTATCAATGAATGATACATGGTACATACTTCCTTTGATTGATGTGATTGACATCAGTCCACAAACATCTGAATGCACCAGATCTAGGATCCCCTTAGACTTGTGTTGACTGCTTGGGAGAGCATCCTTGGCATGCTTTCCAAGTGTGTACTCTTTGCATACACCTTGTTGTTCAATACTAAAATATGAAATACCTTTGACTGTCTCCATTGAAATAGGAAACGTCTTGGGATGCAAGTGCCCCATCCTCTTGTGCCACAACTTGCACAAGTTGTTTGTATTATGAACTAGGGCTCGAACAAGTTCACCCTGCAACCTGTATAAATTGTCTTCCCTAAAATCAATCACTTGATCTATTGTTGGGCTAGAATATTTCGGTCTGATGAGGAATTGTTGGTTCTTGAGCTATACTACAAATCCCTTATCTTCCATAACCGAAACTAAAAGAAAGAATTTCCTGAGACCTAGAATAAGCAACACATTGTCAAAGTCTAAAAAGTTACCTAACTGGAGTAAAAAAGGAATGGTACCAACTCCTACTACTAGATACTCGGCATCATCACCAAGCTCGACTTGAACTCTTGAGACATGCTTTTTTAGACTTGAAAATAGTTCCTAGGTTGATGTCATATGCCTCGATGCTCCATTATCCACATACCATGCATTTTTCTTAATTGTGTTGGAAGAGAGGCAAGATAACATCGAAAAATCCTTCTTGAACCTAAAGGCAAACTCGTTATCTGAGTTTCAGTTGAGGCTCCTACCTATTGTCGTTGCTTCCCTTCACCCTTCTTCTTCTTCTCCGAACTTTGTGATACATAATGGTCATTTTTAGTGCAACTGTGATAATATCAATCTGCAGTGATTGCAAGTTGAAGAACAAGGGTGCAATAGTGATTTTGTATAATCATATAAAAAGTTTCGTACATATGTATAGATAGTTCGTACAATCATATGAACATGTCAATTCAGTAGGTTTATGAGATCTGTTTTGCAGTTTTATTTATCAACATGCAAAAAACCTCGTTTTGAGGTGTCCTTGTAAGTTTGGAGTATTTAATGATAAAGTGACTTTGAAGGACATATTTCATGTATTATGTCTTATGCTTTCATTGTTTATTTCTAGATATATATGTGATTATTGAATGTTAAGAAATATTGATTTATGTGGTTGAATAAAGTTCAAATCCGATTTATTTAAGAGAAACATAGGACATGAGTCATCTAGTGCCTGAAGATTTGCATGGTATCAAAGCTACTCTGATTAAGAATATTATAAGAGTAGGATTTTTGTTTGCAGATGAGGAATGGCATCAAATAGCCTCATGTTCAAGGATAGATTGCATGGTGCCTCGAAATTTCTATCATGGAAAGTCAAGGTAACTCTTATATTAGAAGAAAATGACCTCTCGGATATCGTCAAGGATGTAGTTGCTACATCGACAAATCTATAGGATTTGGCAGCTCACAAGAAGAAGGAAGTGAAATAGAAGAAGATGATCATGGATAAAAGATCATTTGATCCCTCACATACCCAAGAAGAAAATGGAGAAGGATATGTTTAATGTCATGGTTAGTGTTTACCAGAGCGAGAAAATTAACATGAAGATGATATTGCACAACAAACTCAGATTTGTTGAGATAACCAGATCAGACATCGTCACCAGTTACCTGATGAAACTCACACATATTCATGACTAGCTTGCAATAGTTGGGGAGAAGGTTGAATACAAATAGCTAGTAAATAGGGCATTGAATGGGTTCTCACCTCAATGGGAAACATTTGTTAAGGGAGTTTGTGCTCAGGAAAACCTTCCCTACTGGGAAAGACTATGGGATGATTGTATCTAGGAGGAAACTTGAATAAAGTCAAAGAGAAACAGGCAGGGAGGTGATAGCGACCATGCCCTAATTGGTCAAGAGAAGAAGGGCAAAGGTAAAATACCTAGCAATGGTAAGGGAAAGAGTGAGGAGCCAGCCTCATGGTCATTTATAATGATGAGACCGTGTTAGCATATCGATGGACATCACTATTATTCTCCCACAATATATGGTAGAATGAAAATATTGAGGAAATATTTGACTTCTTGATAGATGCCAAAGAATTATCCCCTATATTGGAGTTCAAGACTATGTAACTTGTGATTGTTTTTTAGTTATCAACCACGATTAGACGTTGTATGTATGATTCCTTCACTATTATCAATCCTTGCAACAAAGTGTAACCTTCCACTTCATTATTGGGTGAGGTACCAAGTCCCCATGCAAAATATGTTCCTATTGTTCCTGCGGGATCTATGATGAGTCCCAGCACCTGCCACCCCTGATTTTAGAATAATTACTAGACTTTAAAATCTCCATGTTTACTAGTTTAACTTAGACGTCTAAAAGCTAATATTATTTGCTTTCTCATCAAATTTGGAGGATATTTGTGACTTCACCTCCTTGATTACATCCATGTTGTTTCCTACCAGCAACATCTCATCGACATACAACAATACATAAATGAAGTGATTACCAACCTTCTTGGAATATACACAATTATCATCCGTGCTTCTCACAAATCCAAGTCCAAGGATGTATGTGTCAAAATTTTGGTACAACATCCTAGGTGACTACTTCATACCATATAGTGACTTCTTTACTTATAGACGAGCTCTTTATTTTCCTTCACTATAAAACCTTTTGGTTGATTCATATAGATTTCTTCTTCCAGGTCCCCATGTAGGAATGCTTTTTTCACATTCATCTGTTTTATTTCATAATCAAAAGCATCGACAACAGATAAAAGAAATATAATATAAGTTAACTTGGCAACATGAGAAAAAATTTCACCAAAGTGAATTCCCTCTACCTGGGAATAACCTTTTGCTACTAATTGAGCTTTGTATTTCTCCACTTTGCCTTTTGCATTCAACTTCTTCTTAAACACTCATTTGTTGCTAATGGTCTTTCTTCCAGTGGACAACTCAACTAGACCCCATACCTCATTATTATCGAAGGCATCCATCTCTTCAACCATGGCCTTCTTCCAGAGTTTACTATCCCCTAAATTCATTACTTCCCTATAGTTCTAGGATCATCATCAGTAATAGATAAAGAAAAAATTTAGGTAATAGATAACTTGATCTGTAAAGACCGAGCCAATAACTTGATCTGTCAAGATCGAGCCAAACCCTCAACAGCAAAGGCGTCCCCCTAAAGCCAAAAGCATACTCTGATACCACATGTAATTTTTAAACCTATGAAATAAAGCAATGCATACATATTCTAAGCAAAACAAAAATTAATCAATGGCTCATACACGGAGTACAAATAGGTTTACGCTGGAAACCCTTAACCAGGAGAAAACCAACATTCCTTGGTGTCGCACTTCTAAACTCGTTATTGTATTAATTTCACCATTCGCAATATAATATTTACAAAATTTTAAGTATTCTGCAGCTTCCAAAACTCTAATCCCTTAATCTATGATTAATTCAGAAAACTGCTAAAAATAGTGAAAAACGCTAAAATAGCAAAAACCGCCAAAAACAAATTTCCTAGCACTGCCCCAAATGCTCCACGTAACCAGGAAGGGGCAATCTTGGCCCCCCTGGGACCCCCCTAGCCAAGCGCCCGACACACACAACAAAGAGCACTACCAGGGAGGGATCGTCAGACGCAGTCGTCAAATCTGATGCACACCCCCCCTCCCCACACACACACATGCAAAGAATATAACACCTACCCACAATCTTTGGCCCAAGCGAATATAGGGTCAAGAATCCATGGACAAATGTTCTCATTGGACAAATGTTTTCATTGACCGCTTCATCAACAATGAAGTGCCTTAAAACCCTCACGTCAAAGTCTGCAAGGTCGAGCTCGGTCTGAATTTCAAGCGGAGTATGCACCTAGTAGTCAGCAATTGAATCTTCTGCATCCGAATACACCCTGGAGACCACCACCCTTCTGTGTCTACCCTACGAGTGACGATGAGAACCCTCACAAGCAATGAAGACAAATTGGAAAGGAGAGCAGGAAAGGAGGGAGAGCCAGAGGAAATCGTTGATGTCTAAAAGAGCCAATAGCAATGGAGGGTGCAAAGAGTCAAAAGATTGAGTAGGAGGCCATGGGTTCAACCAAAGGGGGGCGATTAAACTCGGTGGAGTGGACAAAGACAAGCCCAATCCATAAGGTTCCCACAAAAAAAGTTGTAGGTTGCCAAAATTGGCAATGAATTCACCCAGAGATCGAAAACCAAGGGAAGCACAAGCAGAGTAATCATCGCACGAAGAAAGGATGTCGTCGAGCAAGACGTTGCAAGCAAGGAGGCATGTCTAAGTATGATGTGGGGGAGCGATCCACGCACCCACTTACACCCCTACCACCCGATCTAGAGGACGCTTTTAACCACAATTATTATATCTTAAGTATTTAGTGGAAATATGGGATAAAATTAAGGTAGTTCATTTTTTAAAATTAATATTATTTGTTTTCAATTGTATTCATCATTTTTTAGGATATTATGACTTTGAACTACAAATTTAGTGAAAATATGGAACAATTAAGGTATGGAATAATGTATATCATTCCTCAAAAAAGCATAATTAAATATATCTTAATAATATTGAAGTATTTCATATTTAAAACAATTTATACACTAAATATTCAATAAAAATATCTTCCAATTTATTTCAGTTCAAATATTTCAATAACATATTATATTAATTCAGACATTATAAAAGGTAATTAAATATTATATCAATTCAGATATTATTTTTTTTAAGTATCTATATATTACCTTCCACGAACAAAAATTACACTAGCGTCTAAAATGTCAAGGAACTGTTTGTGTTGAATTGCCCCAAGGGAAACCAATTCATCCTATCTCTCAATACTAAAAGTGCCTGAAATTAAACCACATGAACTGAATCGCCCCGTGGGGAAACCGTTTCATCCAAAACTGTCATGAAAACTAGAAAACCGAAAAAGACCAACTCTTGACACACAAAATGGAAACACTATGTTAGACGTCGTATACGGCCCAAGAGGACGCTTCTAGAAACATAAATGATTAACAAAACTAGGCATGCAAGCTGACACGTGCGCATGTCGGTGCTCATGCAGTCTAACGGTCGCTTTTTCCCACATCGCATTCTACAGCCACTTGGATAGTTGGAGCAAAGAACATCGATGAAGTTGTCAGGGCACTAGTAGCCAGTTCTGGAGAGTGCACGGAGATGAGCAGGGTGGAGAGAAAAGATTCAATTTTCTCCCCTCGCTTGTCCATGTGTTCCAGCCAGAAGCGCAGGTCCTCCACATCTTTTCGGACTGCAAAAACCAGTTCGTGTAATATCACCACTGAGTCATGAAATCTGGAGCGTGAAGCACATTCTGAGATGAATGGAGCTGGCCCAGAGGCTCTTCCATGTGGGTTGGGGTTTCCTCCAACGGAGCCATGACAGAGGGTGGTGGCAAGGGGATGGAGGGTTGTGACAAGGGGACAGAATGCTCAGTTGAGTTCGTCAGGTGGACCGTGGCTAGCTGTGAGGAAGAGGCCAAATCCTGGATTGAGCCAGGAGCAAAGCCCAAAGAATTTTCGTGTAAGTCAAACCACTCCACACGACAAGCCCAAGGCGAGGACAAAGGCGGAAGGCAGCTCTGGCCCGAAGAGGACTGGGCAGAGGAGGAAGGCGAGGAGTTGAGCGACGAAGCAAGGACGTGTCAAGATTGGCTAGCCATACTCACTTTGTTCTGATATCAGACAGGGCCTCGTTTTGGCTTCTTGCGAAGTTGAGGCATGGCCAACATGAATGAAGAGGAAGGAGGTGCAATAGGGGTTGGCAAGGCGGAGAGAAAGAAAGGAGCAGAGAGCAACCAAACGAGCCACCAGAGGGAGGTGAAGGCAAGAGAAGGTTGCAAACTAGAGGGTCGTTCGACAAGAAGTGAGGAGACATGTTGGTCCAGCCGAGCAGCGACACATAATAAGAAAATCGGAGTGGATGGTGACACACGTGCAGAAGTGACGGCCAGAGACGTTCATTCATCACCCGAATGAAAATACAAAGGAGGGCACGCTGGAGAATTTAGTCGAGGGCTTGCAGAAATGAATGATGCCATCACTCATCGTGGGAATAAAGAGGAGGGTCGATGCATGTGTCGATCACGTGGTTGGTGCAACGCTGAAAGGCATTGCCCTCTCCAATGGACGTGTGACTTGATGACACCCCATTAAGAGATTAATTTAGATATTATAAAAAGTAATTAAATATTATATTAATTCAGATATCATAAAAAGTAATTAAATATTATATTAATTCAGATATTATAAAAAGTAATCAAATATTATATTAATTCAGATAAAACGTCATTAAAGCCAATGATAACACTGGTTTAAGCCATGTGATATTGTCTAAAATTTAGATACATTAGTTAATACCAATTTGTTAAATAATATAATATAATTAAAAAATTAACATTCTACATAATTCTATATAAATTAAATTAATTATCTTGAAAAAAAAACATGAATAAAAATTTTAACTATATTATTTATTTAGCAAATTAATATGAACTATTAACTATTCAAAAGAAATGTATCTAAGATAAATCAATGGTTTGAAAAGAAAAAAAAAAATTAGCAAATTAATATTAACTATTAACTATTCAAAAGGAATGTATCTAAGATAAATGAATGGTTTGAAAAGAAAAAAGAAAAAAAAAACAGGAATACAATAACCATTCAATTAAAATAATTAACATTCAGCATAATTCTACATAAATTAATAATTCTACATAAATTAAATTAATGATTTGGAAAGAAAAAAAAACATGAATAAATTTTTTAATTATATTATTTATTTAGCAAATTAATATTAACTATTAATTATTCAAAAAAAATGCATCTAACTTAAATCAATGGTTTGAAAAGAAAAAAGAAAAGACGTGAATACAATAACTGAGATGAGTTTTGAAAAAAATAAACATAACATTAATTAATTTGTTTTTGCAAATTATTTTTATTCAACAAAAATAGAAAAATCTCACTTCCAACTTCTTTTTGTTTACATAGTTAACAATTTATAAAAATTAATGATACTACAAATAGTTTGAAAATAAAACTCAGTATTTTTTTCCAAAAGAAAAAGGTTCTGGTACATATTATGGTCAAGAAGTAAAAAGTTGGGATTCAATCCCAAGAGATCAAGTAGAATACATTTACAGAAACACCAAATACTTACAATTAGGTGCATTTAGCATTCATCCAAAAGTATGTAAAGTGCTCTCCTGTGAATGTCCCTACCAATAAAACCCTAACTCTGTCCTATTACAATAGGCCAAATTACACTAAAATAAACAAAAAAAACCATCAATTTAAAAGAAATCTATCCCCACAACTAAGACTAAATCCCATGCAGCCCCCTTAGATCAAGAACTGGGAGGCCATAGGGAAAGATCAAGTGAGATGAATTTTGCCTTCATACCCTTACCTGAGATTGCTACTCTCATTGCATGGGCGTTGGGACATACAACAACTTTGTGCCTGAGTTCATGGCTTCTAGCAATAATAGAATCTCGCAGGCTGGGATTAAGACCTAACTGAAGACCTCCCCTCACCACTGACTCCTACTGGTCGGTTGCTTCCTTCCAAGTATTTGTGTCCTCGTCCAAAACTTCCTTGTTTGAATCCATCTCGAGAATCAATTCTTGACCCAAAATTCAGTTCTGCTAAAAAAGCAAGGTTGTTGTCTACAATCACGTGTACCTCATTTTTTAAATGAAAAATAGACGAACATCCTCCCTTTTGCATCTTTGGCTCCATAGACTCATGCCCACTTTCACATAACAATCTTGAAAAAGAAAGGATATCTAACACTGTCTGAGATAGCTATCCAAGAAAATCCATTGTTGAAATTTTTTCCATGGATTAGTATATCCACTTTAGCATTTAGCATTCTATGGGGAGGTTGATTCTCCAAGCTTTGTTGAATCTCTCTTGAGATAAAAGATGGTTTATTCACACCTGAGTTCAAATGTGACTTCTCTAATCCTGGAGGGCCAAAAGGAAAGAATGAAGGTGGGCCATTTATTGCTTTACAATACGCAGCCAACTTTGAATCCTTTTGCAGAATGACCACTCTCTTCCGACGCTTGTAGGAGAGTTCTCTTCTAAGGCAATGATGCAAAATGTGCCCCGTATTATGGCTATATCTGCACGAGAAGGCAATCTCTCATAATCGATCACCTGACCAATTTTTCACTCTCCAAGGTGATTTTCTTTAGCAACATCCATTGGTGCTCGTGAGAACCAAAAGGCAAGGGATCACTTCCATCTAAAGAGTTTCTGACACTACTAACTGAAAAGTCCCAAGAGTATCTCATATGGCTATAAATATTTTTGGTTTTCCATGGTTAAGAGGCAGTGCTAGGAGATGAACCCACAAACATTATAGGACCTTTGTTGTCGTAGTGGAGTTGAACCATTCATTCTAGGGATTAAGCACGAGATCAGTTTCCCCATACTACCATGGTCCTCCCTTGGCCATTGCCTCTTTTCCCATAGAATTCTTGAAGAGAGAGAAAAAACCGTAAAGGTGAAATTTTAATTTTACCCTTGCCAACTTCCATATCCAGTGAACCATGTCCAATAATGGCGTTCTTCTCCACTAAAATATTCAATCAAAGCTTTGTCTCTTGGCTCTGTCAATTCTCCTAGAATCCAGATATAACACAAGAAAAACTTAGCCCTTCAAACGAGCTAGCTTCTTCAACATTTTGCAATCACAGACTTCATAAAGCGTGCCCTTATTGCCACTAAACCCTAGCCACCTCAGCTCCCACAGAAGCTCGAGGTGATTCTTCTACCTCAAACCCCTCTTCCGCCTTCGCAACAATAGGTGGTCTTTGTTCTTGATATGGTCTCCTAAATTGTAGAGACGAGACCGAGCAAATGGAGTGAAAACCCTCATCCTAACCATGCGGAAACTGCATTTTAAACCAAGCAAAAACTATTGTCCAAACCGAGCAGAAACCCTCCAAGGCAGAGGCCCTACTACAAACAAAGCAATTTGTGAGCTTTATTTGAAATATGTTTAGAACTGCAGGGCCAACTGCAACGGCTCCAGCCAAAGGCCTCCATTCTGGTCATTTCTCGTCTCCACTGAACCGCACCCTCATACAAGATTTGTATCCTCTAAAACTTAATATCTATATAAACAGGGCATCCCAGAGAGAATAATTTTTAACCTCCACTTTCTTAGTGTAAGATAATAGACACATTCTGACTCATTTATGTAGAAAACTGGAATCCTGTGGAAGGTGATGTGCCAGTATTCAACTCAACCAATAAAAGTAAATCTGTATGTGAAATCATCTTCCAAAACATATAGATCGAACATACACAAGGAAATTATCTCTATAAATAGGGCATCCCAAGGAGAATAATTTTTATTTCCACTTTCTTAGTGTCGAATAATATACAAAATTCTGACTCGTTTAACATACTTAATGTTTATTTAGAAAACTGGAATCCAGTGAAAGTTGATGTGTCTGTATTCAACTCAACCAACAAAAGTGAATGTCTATGTAAAGTCCTCATCTAAAACATATAGATCAGACTTACATAAGGAAAATTATTTAAAATCGTTCCCCTTTCCACTGCTAAATCAAGGCCCTGTGTTAGACGTAGGGGGGCAGTCTAATTAGATATCAAAAAGAGCACCTATCACACTAAGATTTACTGGAGATATGAATGCAGGGGACGAATCTAATTAGATATCAAAATGAACACCAATTACACTAAATATTAACGGGAAATGTAAATGTATTACTCAGAACTCAATATACGGGACCGATGGTTTTTGAGTTTATCTTGGGAGAGCCAAGAAAAGAATCTTGGAAGCTCACAGGTGCAGTACAACCATGTCGATTAAAAACTCCCTTCAATCCACTCTATTCCACAGGGGGAAGCCATTCCATATTGAAAAAGATTTACACTGGCGTCATGGGCACTCATATCATGTTGAAATTATAATTATAAGTGAGTTTCATGTTGAAATTATAATTATCAAAGCACATTATCAAGTTTGATGGTTTATCAATGGAGATTACTTTTCTAGATTGAGGTCAGTGATAGACAAGTATATACTAGCATAGATTTATTTTAACCCTGGACCTATTTAGCATTGAGATTGATTAAAAAAATCAGGTGTGGAGTTTCATTCTTAAAATATGCAGGATTAAAATGGATCTATACTAGTTTATGTTTTACTTTTTTAGTTCAGTATTTATTTTACATTAAAAAGGACATCAATTTTTTCCATTTTAATTTAGGCGCACACATTACACACATCTCTTCCACATGTGCTGCAAAGTGCACACCACTTCTCTCGTCAATTAATTCCGAGTGCTCCAACTCAACAACATGTCAGTGGGTTGACCCAATCCAATCAAGGAGTCATATGGAGATATGATCCTCAAAAGCATATGCAAACCACGTTTAGATGAGTTATATCTCAAAAGCCTGTGTAAACCACATTTAGATGAGTTATACGTCTTCAGTGGTGCTCAAATAATATAACTCGAAATTTGGAGGGATCAAACAGGAGCAGCCAACACATCTGGCAACATTGATTTATGTGCCTGCACCACTGGCAATTTGATTCAGGAGAGCTGCCTTGACCCATTATCATTTAGTCGGGTTTGCTTCTCTATTTGTATGATCATCAGTCTTAATTTTGGTTAGCGACTCTTACTATCCAATGAATCTACAGTACCACATAGCCTTTTCTTGCCTTTCTTTAGAATCTAAACACATGATATATAATCCTGGTTTCTTTTGGATAATCATAGAACTGTGGGAAAAAAAGTATGATTTCTTTTTACGATGTGTAATTAAAACAACCGGAAAAAAGTAACCAAAGAAACAAGTTAAGCGCTCTGCATTGATCATACATATAGTATGCATCCTCTGCTTAACCTGGATGAAATGCAAATACACCTAAAACAAACTTAAAAAAAAAACAAATCTATGGCAAACTGTTAATTAAAAATATATCTAGATTCGGGATGTAAAAATTCTAAATATACCAAAGATATAAGCATCCAATGAGGCCTCCGATCCACACTAGTTCCAATGAAATACTGTATTGGATTGCGAGAAATTTAAGAGTGTTTCATTCAAAGCTTAACATTCACTTTATTCCCTGGGTGAAACTCATATGTTCCCCAGCTACATTCAAGTCAATCAATACAATCCTGAAAAGTAGTCTCTGTATCTTTCAGAGATGCAATTCGCTTCTCATACAGAGGAAACAAAATAAAAATATATTCCAAAGCAGTATTCTTTAGAAAACATAAGTTAAAGATGGCACAGTTTCTCCTGTGTTAGATTCCCGCACAAGATAACATAGTTTCTACCATGTTAGAACTTAGAATCCTGCACCAGAGATACGTTCACCCAAGGTTGCACCAAATGATGGACCCCCAGTACGATACTGGAAAAGAAATTCGATAGGGTAGCCCTTTAGCTTGTGGGGAACCACACTCAAGTCTGTAAATGTTAATGCTGACAAATGCAAACAGAAAATTACATTAAAAGATGTCATGAGAAGCTTTATTGATATTCTTATGCACTGGGCAAAAGTATGAAAACTGAAAGGAGCCACATACCATCTTGAGACACCACATTATCAGCTAAAAGTGAGTCCACATAATCCTGATTAAATATCTCAGGTGTTGGAAGTGGAAAAGGGACTTTGTTCAGCAAGAACTCTCTGGGTGACGAAATAAGCTGCAATAGATTTGATAATTATTTCAAATATGTGCAAGAAGGAACATAAAATTCCCATCCTCAATTAACAAGTCAGTTAATTGAGGATCATTCAGTTATACATACCCTAGCAATTGGGATAGGAATTTTTATGAAACGAGGCTCTTCTCGTATCATTTCAAACATCAAGTGGACCTACAGAGAATTTCAGATTTGCTAGCCAGTCAGAAAACTGTGCCAAGAGATATATTTATGAAACAAAATTGTAAAAGTACAATCATTGAAGACCAAATCATTTAGAAAATAGAATAATACCAGTTGATCTATCGTGAACACATCTGGACCCCCAAGCTCATAAGTCTTTCCTATGCTTGTGCCATCATCTTTCAAAGCCGCAATAATTGCAGCAGCAACATCAATTACATAAACTGGTTGAAGCCTGACAAGATACAGACGTCATTTAAAAATTATTCAAGAAACAATGTGGCTACCCTTGAAAATTAATAAATTTCAATTTTTCAAAAACTAAATCCAGGTTTTAGGAATGAATTCACTATTTAAAACTAAAACCAGGTTTTGAAGGGTCTCTCAAGCAGCATAAATATCATACCTTGTGGAACCATCTCCAATAATGGGAAGAACACTCCACTTCTTTGCTATCTGGGCCCACTTATTTAAAATACGATCTTCTGTACCAACCATAGCAGCTGGTCTTAGAATGGTTGCCTGCATCCATCATGTCATTGTTAAAAGTAAATCCCAACGACTGTGTAGTGCAATTATAGATGAGAGGAGCAATCATCCAAATAAAACATAGAAGGATTATTCCAAACACTGAAAAAGGGTTATGAGTCCTTACACGTGATTCCTAAAATTTGGTCACTCACAAAACAGGTTCTATCTTGTTAAATTGTCTCCACGGAGGTATTGAAAAATCATAAACTTAACTTTTACCAACTAGTTGTGCCTGCTAACCCTTCAGAGTAGATGCAAAAGTGTAATATCATCAATAAACAGACAAACTAACATTGAAGAAGATCTCGTTCAAATATGTGGTAGCCTTCAGAAGTTTGTCCTAAATCAGTGTCAAATGAAGATAAGATAATTTTATTAATGTCCAACAGGTGACCACAAATAGGTCAATGGGACCGCTGAGTACCAGAGTATAATACACTGGGAATGCAAGGGCCACTCCTATATAAAGACCACCAGCAGATCTAAACTCTAATATCTAGGAAAAAAAGGTGCTGCTAGAAAACATGGAGTAGTACATGGAATGTTGAAGGTCCAGAGGCCAAAGACACACAAATTCTCTCAAGGGATGCTCCAGAGGAGAGGCAGCCTCAGTGCCCCCTGGACCTGTCACCTGAAGAGGAGGAAAAGCTGTCGTTCTCCTCCGTAATTATGTCTCTTCTAGCATCCATGGACAAAAAGAAAAAAACTCATGATATAACACTGTCAAGGAGAACTGAAAGAAGAGTTGATCCACGGTGTGGCTCACATCTCAAGGAAGGGGCATGCTGCTGTTGTTCAGACATGGAGGACTGCATGTTGGAAGGACAATCCATGTCCCAGGATCAAAGTCTGCAACTCCACACAGTTCTTGTTCATGGGGGGAAAGAGGCTCCCAGGGATTTCCTGGATTTGGACCCTGGTGCCCCTCACAGCTGGGAGCACTAAAAAAAAGGATGCATTCATCCAAGTAGAGCGTGGAGGATCAGAGACACAGTGCCACTCTCATAAACAAAGCTAAACACTACTGATTCTCCACAATGGTCTTTCCTCAACTATTCTGCTTGTTAAAACAAAAAGTTTATCTCCCTTCCAAAATAAATAGTTAGCTCTTGTTAGCTTTCAAAACAGCAACAGATGAAAGAAAGAGCAATGTTCGACAACACAGGTATTCCAACAGAGGATGAACACCTTCAGTAACCACTCACACAACCAGATCAAAGATCAATACACAGATGTTTTGACAGGGTAAAACCCCTATGGGGAAACATCCACGGCCCCAGCCAACGCAGCCACTTGGAGCAGTTTATTAATGCAAAAGAAAAATATTACAAAGAGATTTTACAAGAGAATTTCTCACAATCGATCATCAGCAAATGACCCTCCAAGCTCTTTAAATAGAAATCATGGACCAAACGGGTGTTAAGCCACGGATCAATGGTCATTAAGATCGAGGAGAATATGAACCGTCGGATCACTCTATGTCGGGAACATATTGTGACCGTCAGATTTCCTAACTACAAATGCAGACCAAGTAGATCTTAACTAACTCCTAAGTGTCTAAATATCCTAACATCCCCCCTTAAGAACAACTTGGGATAGGAATGAAGGATTTACAATATTGACACAAAAGGAGAAGGAAAGAGGCATTAGAGCCTATCCCCCCTCGATGACAACTTCCTGAACTCCTAACATAGATCGAAGTTTGAAAAACTTCGCTTCTGTAAGAGACTTTGTGAAAATGTCTGCAACTTGATCTTTTGTAGGGCAAAAGAGCACTTCAATAACTTGATCATGAATGAGCTTTCTGATGAAGTGCATGCATACCTCAATGTGTTTGTTGCGTTGATGTTGAACTGGGTCTTTGGCGAGCTTGATAGCATTCTGATTGTTGCACCAAAGGTTTGCCAGATGTTGTTGTTGGAATCCAAACTCTGAAAGGATCTGTCGAAGCCACAAGGCTTCCTGACTTGCATTTACCGTTGCTCAGTACTCTGCTTCTGCTAAAGAAAGTACAATAGGTTGTTGTTTCTTACAGGCCCAAGTGACAGGTCCTAAACCAAGGCTGAAAACATAACCTGCATTAGACTTCCGAACATCAGGGTCATCGACCCAATCTGAATCAGTGAAACCAACCAATAAGGGAGTCCCCCCTAAACTGTAATGTATCCCGAACTAAACTGTACCACGTACATAGCGAAGTATCCTTTTAGTTTCTTTCCAATGGCTTTCATGGGGTGTTTGCATATACCGGGCAACAAGACCAACAGCAAAGGAAAGATCAGGACGGGTATGAGTCAAGTATAAGAGGCTACCAACTAACTGACGATACAGGGTGGCATCAACTTCGAGAGAAGTACAGGTGGCAGTAAGCTTGACTCCAGACTGGAAGGGAGAAGGGATTAGTTTACAATCGTCCATGTGAAAGCAACGAAGAAGGTCACAAGCATACTTAGACTGGGAAAGAAAAATTCCTTCATTGGTTTGCAAAACTTGGAGGCCAAGGAAATAGTGCAAAAAGCGTAAGTCTGTCATTTCAAATTTCTTCTTAAGGATGGTTTTCACATGGTTTAAAAGTTTTGAGTCATTACCAATAAGGATAAGGTCATCAACATAAAGGACAAGGATGATGAGATGGCTTCCTACTTTCTTGGTATAGACATTAGGATCAGAATGGCATCTAGTGAATCCGGTGTTAATAAGAACGCTGTCAATTTTGGCATACCAAGCTCGGGGAGCTTGCTTAAGACCATAAAAAGATTTCTTAAGGCGACAAACAAGGCTAGAGTCATTCAGGACATAGCCAAGAGGTCGTTCCATGTAGATTTCTTCTTGCAAATCTCCGTGCAAGAAGGCGGAATTAACATCCATTTGATGGACCTCCCATTTCTGTGAGGCAGCAAGGGCAAAAACAAGGCGGATGGAATTCATTTTGGCTATAGGGGCAAAGGTTTCATTATAGTCAATTCCTTCAACTTGGGAAAATCCTTTGGCAACTAACCGAGCCTTGTGTCTTTCAACACTTCCATATGATGCATACTTAGTTATGTAGACCCATTTACATCTGACAAGTTTTCTTCCTTTTGGAAGAGGTACAAGATCCCAAGTATCGTTTGCCATTAAAGAACGATACTCTCCATTCATTGTTGTATCCCAATCTATATGACATGAAGCTTCTGCAAATGTCTTTGGATCATGAGTCTCTGAAACTTGAGCCAAAAGAGAAGAGGCTCGCTAGAACTATGAACCTGTTCGACGTTGATCTAAAGGATCACCAACAAGATCACCAGTTGCTTCTCGTGTTGAACGGACCCATCTAGGAAGCGGTGGAGTTGGTGTTGGATCAGGTTCAAAGGACTCATCTGGAGGAAGGTGAGCAGGCGGAGGTGGATTTTCATCCTCACTGTCATCATCTAAAGAAGAAACCAAAATAGGAACAGAAGAAGGCACAAACCCTGAAGATGGCTCACAGGTCGAAAAAGGCACAATCGCCAAATTAGACTTGCAGGCCAAGAGATTTTCATCAAATTTAACATCTCTTCTAATAATAATTCCATTACAATGTGGTTGAAGAAGAGTCTATAACCTTACCTTTGACATCTTCATAATAACCAACAAATATACACTTCTCACTTTTAGGCTGCAATGCTTTCCTTCTCTCATCAGGAATGTGAACCCATGCTATACTGCCAAATACATGGAAGTGACTTACATCTGGTTTAATTTTAGTCCAAGCTTCTTTCGGTGTTATATTTTTAACAACCTTTGTGGGAGTGTGATTTACTATGTAATTTGCACAGTTGATGGATTCCGCCCAATACTTTAGACTTAATCCCTTAAGATTGGATTATACAATTAGCCATTTATTTTAATGTGCAGTTCTTTCTCTCAACAACACCATTTTGTTGTGGTGTATATGGAACAGTGTGTTGCATTTGGATGCCCTGTGTAGTGCAGTAACTTGTAAAATTATTGTTCACATATTCGCCTCCACTATCTGTTCTTAACCTTTGAATTTGATGTCCAGATTGTTTTTCTACAAGGGCCTTGTAGGCCAAAAACTTCGCTCTTAAGTTTTAAGAAGTAAACCCAAGTACGTCTAGAAAAGTCATCAATGAAAGTTAAGAAATACTTGCACCCAGAAAAAGAAGGAGAAGAAAGTGGACCACACAAATCACTGTGAACAAGTTGCAAAGGGCCCAAAGCGTGCCAATAGGCACTTTTGTCAAAATTGTCCCAATGATGTTTGTCGAGAACACAACCGGCATAAACACCATCTCTGCATGAAACAAGAGGAAGACCAGTCACCATCTATTGATTACATAGTTGCTGCAATGAGCAATAGTTTAGATGACCAAACCGCTCATGCCAAAGTTTGCTCAAGTCATCGCTATGAGCAACAAAAAATGATGAAAAAGATGATGACCCAAAGTTGTCAAACTTGTACAACCTAGTAATATCATCAGCAATTCCAGTTGCAAGAACATTATTAGGATCTTTTAGATCCTTGATTACAACTTGGTGAGGTGAAAAATCTTCGGTTTTACCTTCACCTGAATGAATGATTTGATATACTGATAGAAGGTTGCAAGAAAGACTTGGAACACATAATACATCATTGAAATTACCATGATCTACTTGAGCTGTTCCAGATCCCACAACACTAAGAGATCTATCATCACCAACAAATATTCTCTTGGTGTTACATTCATTTAGAGCAGAAAATATGTCTTTATCCTTGGCCATGTGATAAGATGCTCCAGAATCAATAAGCTACTCATCAGAAGAAGAAGTAGAAGTTGTATTGAAGGAGAAACAAAAAGCAAAAAGTGGAAGAAGAAGAAGAAGTAGAATCAATACTAATGTTGTGCTTCTTCATTGTTGCTTCTAAAGTTGTCATCTTCTTGAAACATTTGGACTCATCATGACCATCTTTATCGCAAAAGTTGCAATGTCTGTTAGTCTTCTTCTTTTTTATATTTTGCTCCTTTGTCACCATTAGGAGTTGAAGCTGTCTGAGTGGGTTTGGGACCCTTATGTTTCTTGTTGTTGTAGCGAGGATGTTGCTTCTTGGGATTCTTAGGTTTATCTTTATGTCAGCGACTAAGGCTTTGTTGCATCAAGAGTGGGTTTTTGATAAGATTTCCCTAGAGCCTCTCTCATGGCATAAAAGGTAGATACAAACACATAATATGCACTACCTAGCTTATAGCTTAGAAAGAATAAGATAGATGCAACACTCTTTTTCCATCTTTATCTCACATTCTTCACATAAAATTATATGTGTTTTAAACTTAGATAGATAGTCTCCAATGCAAGAAAAATCACTTGGACTTAAAGTCGGTACTTGATTTTCTAACTGTTGTGCTCGAATAATATTGAGTTTACCAAACACAGATTCAATCTTTTCCCAAGCTTCATCAGGGTCATCAATTTCTTTAAGGTGGAACCTTAAATCAGGAGAGATGGACATTATGATTAGTCCACGTGCTTCGTCACTCCTACTAACCCATTTGATTTTCTTATTAGCATCAGTGGGTTCTTTTTCCTTTCCCAAGGTAATCTGGTACAAGCCTTTACTTCTTAATAAATCCTCCATATGAGATTTCCATTAGAAGTAGTTGGTGTTGGTAAGCAAAAGATTACCAGAAGAAGCCATATTAAATATGTAGATAATATGGATTTAAAAATTGAAACTGATAATCTTGATGGAAATATCTCGAAAAATTAGGTGGTTTTTAAAAAAACAGCACTAAAAACGAACTTCGAATGTGAAAGTTATGCCCTTTTTTTAAAAAGGCATAAACGGTAACCAAAGGACCACGTGGTGGTGTAAGTTGTTTTATGAAGTGACCCACTTTTATAAAAAGAAGTGGGGATCACTTTTACAATGAAGTTACTTTATGAAAGAAAAGTCGCATGCAAAATAAATAACTATAAAATAAAATATTAAAACTACTTATAGTGATTCACTTTTATACTTGAAGTGAAATACATTTTACAATTGAACATGAACTTTTTCAAAAAAAGTAACAAAAAGAGAGAATTGAACTCAAGACCTCTTACTTAATACGACAACTTTTAACCAAATGGTCTGGCAAAACATATTGTATTGTTTAGCAAGAGGATTGGGGTGTTGTTGTTGTTGTTGTGGAAGACGGCACTGGAAAGCGTGCTCAATAAAACTATTTTCACACAAGAAAAAAATTCCGCTTCTCGATGACAACAAGGGTTATATCTCGGTTAGCTTACTCGAAAAATGCACATTTTCCTATTTGTTTCTGATTTGTCGAGATCGCATAGGGCACGGGGCAAAGAGCATACGCAGATCTAAAAGAGTAGCAACCCGGAAACAAATAACATAAAACCAAAATAATACTCTAAAAAAATTTAAAAATGGTGTATTCGAGTTTATACCTCCGGATCTAACTGAAATAGTCGTATCTTGGGCAAACAAAAACCTTTTTGAGTGAAACGAAAAGTGTCCTAACTTAAACGAGCGCTCCAGATGCAATGGAACAATCCTCTCTGCCCAAAAATGTACGAAAATGGAAGAAATGGAGATGAGCCAACTCGACTTCACGATCTCGATCTACAACAGGAGCGGGTCTTCAAACAGGCTCTGATACCATGTTCAACAACACAGGTATTCCAACAGAGGATGAACACCTTCAGTGACCACTCGCACACCAGATCAAAGATCAACACACCGATGTTTTAGCATGGTAAAACCCCTAGGGGGAAACATCCACGGCCCCAGCCAACACGACCACTTGGAGTGGTTTATTAATGCAAAAGAAAAAGATTACAGAGAGATTTTGCAAGAGATTTTTTCACAATCGATCATCGGCAAATGACCCTCCATGCTCTTTAAAAAGAGATCATGGACCAATCGAGTGCTAAGCCACGAATCAATGGTCGTTAAGATTGAGGAGAATATGAACCGTCGGATCACTCTATGTCGAGAACATATCGTGACCATCGGATTTCCTAACTACAAATGCATACTAAAGAAACACACTAAGAAACACACTTTTACCTAACGACATATTAGACCAAGTAGATCTTAACTAACTCCTAAGTGTTTAAATATCCTAACAAAGAAAAACCATCAATATTTTCGAAATTTTGATTTCTCTATCTTTGTATTGCCCGGTGGTACATATTTATAATCCAATATTATGACAAAGCTTGAGATTGAAGATGAAAATGATCTTCAAGTTATAAGATGATGATGATGGTTAACGTCCACTGAAACCAAAATTGGTCTATCGGACCTTAAGAAAAGTAAGAGATTACTTGGATTTCTTTAAAATGTTATTTTGATGCTTAAAAAACATTAAGAGAAGCATTCCAAGATCTCTAAAGTTTAGATGACTTAGAAGGTTAGGAATGTTGGTATTGTGACAAATATTTTGAAATTGGGATCTAATTTGGGTATACGCAGGTCACTCTAAGAGAAAGTGTTTTTCATCTTCAACCCTCTTGGTGCCACAAAGGTGACAGATTCTTTCTTGCCATGGTGTTTTGGAGATTGCCCAACGCCTAATTTCACTATGCACCAAAATTAAATTGTATCTTTGCTCATCGTGATCTTATATAATATTTATCCAAACTTATCTAATCTTTCATAAATTTAGTGCATGTGCTTTTAACTAATTAGGATTATTTTAGCTTGCAGGTTTGGTGACTGAGAACACCATCTTGCAATCTTTCTTCTTGTCTTATCCTTCCAATCCAAGCTTGCCAAGTGACAAGGTGATGCCCAAATAATTAATAGAACTACAATAAGATTCCACTAAAAAGTCCAAAATCTAAAAAAAATCAACAAGGAGTTGTTAGCACCCAAATTGGATTTCTTCAAAATCCAACTTGAGTGCCATCTTATTTTGTTCATAACTACATGAGATGGATTGGTCAATCCATCAATATCGCAGCAACAAGTTTGTGAAAGCTTTTTTCAGACTTGGCGGATGGTTGCATGTTTTGTTATTCGTGTTAAATTATGAGCTTGATTTCTTATGCGGATTAATTCTTTTATTTTCTTCAACACTTTGATTCCAGCTTAATACACTTCAACAATACCAAATCATAATCGAATAGCAATAACTATGTAGATAAGTAAGCATGCACATCAACAACACATATACCCTAGGGAACCCTGTACAGGGAGAAAAACCTCAGCAAACGATATTCCTTTATTGCATTAATAATGTAAGATCACTTACAAATATCCACCGTGAATGTTATGCTCTTAAAGAGCTTGCCAAAATGACTCTAACCTGACAAAGACCTAAGAGACCTTGTTGAAATACACCTCTGATATGTTGCCTCTATTGTTGATATACAGCACTGATATGTTGTTGATATATGCCGCCTCTAATATGCAGCCTCTATTGTTGATATACAGCACTGATATGCTACTTTGGTATGCTGCCTCTTTATCACCGATATGCTCCTCTATTGCTTCTCCCTTAACCTGCATATCAAAACTATGTTGAAGAGAGGGGTCGACCTCTGCTTATATAGGTTGAAGAGGAGAAGAGGAGAGGCTCGAAATAGTAACTTGTTTGCATGAGTTAATCATAACTCAGCTTCATACTTTAGTTCGAACTTAGAACTAGACTTGAGACTAGTTACAACTCAGCATTATACTTTAGTTCAAAAATAAGACTAGACTTGAGACCGGTATGCTTTAGTTCGAAAATAGAACTAGACTTTAGACTTTAGTTGCAACTCAACATTACACTTTAGTTCTAAAATAGAACTAGACTTAAGACTTTAGTTGCAACTCAACATTACACTTTAGTTCTAAAATAGAACTAGACTTAATACTTCAGTTACAACTCAGTATTACACTTTTAGTTCTAAAATAGAACTAGACTTGAGACTTCAGTTACAACTCGACTCTTTACAAGGCAATTTGAAATTCTCTTCATGGTGGATAATGTTACACGTGCCAACGCAATTGATCAATACAATTATATCATTTGCAATATTAGGAATATTGTGTGTTTCTAGCTCATAGGAATTTTATATTCAACCTAACTTTTGCTAGGTGCCTTGACTTTTGCTCATGGCTCACAAGGCTTGACTAGGCTCACAGAGGTTGTATGTTCCTCCTGACTTTTGCACTAGTCTGTCTATGCTCACAGAGGTTGTACGTTCCCCCTGACTTTTGCACTAGACTGTCTATGCTCACAGAGGTTGTACGTTCCCCCTGACTTTTGCATTAGACTCACATAGCATCTCGTTCGTCCTGACTTTTGGTTTGACTCACAGAGGTTGTATGTTCCCCCTGACTTTTGTCAATACCTCACAAGACTGGTTGATTCTCCAAATCTCCCTAACTAGCCTCAGGGTGACCCATATGGCCTCTCATTGAGAATCACTGTCGATGCTGCCAAATTTAACACTCCCTCTCAGCGAGGGAGTCATTCTCAGCCACACCAAGCTTGCCTCTCAGCTGCATAAACTGTCTCGAGGTCAGAGGCTTGGTTAGGATATCAGCTACCTGCTCGCTCGTGGCTATGTATTGTAACTTTACAATTTTTCTTTGGACCAAGTCTCGGATGTAGTGGTACCTCATGTCTATGTTTTGACCTGTCGTCAAATACCAGGTTCTCTGTCAATTTTATGCAACTTTGATTATCACAATGAACCACCGTCATCTCGAGCTTGTCTCCAAACAAGCCAGAAACCAATTTTCTGAGCCATATTGCTTTCTTGCTAGCATCACTTGCTGCAATGTACTCAACCTCTGTTGTACTCTATGCAATGGATCCCTACTTACGGCTTGACCAAGAGATCATATCCGATCCTAAACTGAAGCAGTATCCGGAAGTACTCTTCCGGTCCACTGGGCTTCCTACCTAGTCAGCATCCGCATACCCATGCAGAAATAAACCACCACTGGATGTATATCTCAGACCATAATTAATGGTCCCTCTGAGATATCTCAAGATGTGCTTTGCTGCCACCCAATGTCTTTGTCTCGGTTCAGTCATGAACTGACTCGTTGTAATCACTGCATAGCATATATCTGGCCTAGTGTGGATCATGTACATCAATGATCCAATCAGCTACCTATACATGGTGGGATCCACCAAATCTGAACCTGTATCAAAATCATGCAGCTTCCTCAGGTTGGTAACCATCGGAGTAGACATGGATTTGCAATCCATCATACCAAACCTCTTTAGTACATCCACTGTGTATTTTCCTTGTGTAAGAAATATCTCGCCCTATCTTTGCCACACTTCCAATCCTAGGAAGTAATGCATCAAGCCCAAGTCTTTCATCTCGAATTCTGAGGTTAGCTCCCTCTTACACCAGGCTATTAGCCCTTCATCTCCTGTTAGAAAGAGATCATCAACATACAGGATTAGTATAACAGGTTGGTTACCTCTTACCTTGAAGTACAGATTTGCGTTAGCATCACTTTTCTGAAATCCCGGGCTTTTAAGAAAGCCATCAATCCTGTCATACCAAACTCTGGGAGCCTGCTTAAGACCATACAAGGCCTTCCTTAGCTTGCATACATGAGTGCCTTTGTTATGCAGTACAAAACCATCTGGTTGTTCCACAAAGACCTCATGTTCAATCTTTCGATTCAAGAATGTTGTTTTTACATCCATCTGATGTAGCTTCCAACCAAGAACGGGAGCTAAAGCAATAATAGTTCGAATGGAGGTATACCTGGCTACAGGAGCAAAAGTCTCTTCGTAGTCGATTCCTTCTTTCTGAGTGAAGCCTCTGGCTACAAATCTTGCTTTGAATTTTTCCACACTTCCATCATCTGCATGTTTGATCTTATAAATCCATTTGGAAGAAACCACTGATTTGTCTTTTGGCCTTGGCACAATGTCCCAAACATTGTTCTTTATAATAGACCTGTATTCCTCAAGCATGGCATCCTTCCATACTTGTAATTTATCTGCGTCTTCAAATGAAGAAGGTTCACCATCACTAATGTTGCCCATCAGTGCAACATAGCCTCCAAACCTATGAGGCCTCTTCCTTTCTGTTAAATTTATAAGCAGCTGCGAGAGCCATTCTCCCGGAGGATGGCTAAGACCCTAGACGAGATCTAGGGCCCCCAGTGCACTCCTGGGGTATGTGGTCTGGGACCAATATTGATAAAGACCCTAGACAATGTCTAGGGCCCCTAGACTGGGTCCAGGGTACCCATGCCTGGGGCATTGGGTTCTTGGTCTGGGACCAAGATTGATAAAGACCCTAGATATGTCTAGGGCCCCTGGACTGGGTCCAAGGTACCCATGCCTGGGGCATTGGGTTTCTTGGTCTGGGACCAAGATATTAGAGACCCTAGATATATCTAGGGCCCCTAGACTGGGTCCAGGGTGCCCATGCCTAGGGCATGGGTCGATCCTTGGTCTCTGACCTTGGTGTATAAGACCTCAGGAAAAGACCTGAGGTTACTTGATTCTAAATCAAGTACTTGATGGTACATGATCTTCCCTGAGGAAGGACATAACCACAAGAGGGACAAGTCCCATATGCATTGATGATAAAGTAATAGGTTCACCATATGAATTGAAGGAATGAGTAATGCCACCTTGCAAACCCTCTTGGTTATTTGTTTTGGGTTTTGTTGATTTATTTAGGGGCTATGATTCTAAAGTTAAACATTAATAATTGTCACATGTTTAAATTTCTAATTTAAACATGTGACTTTCTAATGTAACTTAACCTAGCCCTAACGTTGCCCTAACCTAGCCCTAACCTTGCCCTATCTACTATTTAAAGACCCCCCTCCTACACCTATCTCACACTGACTCTTTTGTTATAGCATGGATTTGCTTTAAGTCTGCGGCCTCAGTCTTGGTATCTTACTGTTGAGATCTGAAGTGTGGTGCGGGTTTATCCTTTGCTGTTCATGCCAGCCATGACTCCTCAACTGGATGCTGCTGCCTCCTCTGAGCTTGCCGTGACTTTCCTCCTGTCTGGTGTAGTCTGCCGTGACCATTCTCCTATCTGGTGCAACCTGCCATGACCTTCCTCCTGGCTGGGGTGCTGCGTTCTATGCTGTTGTAAACTTGCTGGGAGGTGTTGTGTCCTTATCTACTGTGGGAGTGTCTGTTGTGTGGTGTCGCTGCTTGTTGTAGGACTGTTTGCTGAGGGTGCCGCATGCTACTGGGATTGTCTGCTGTGGGTGTCGCGTCCTATCTCAGCTGTGAGGTTTCACTTAAGGGTATAACCCTTCCCCAGATCTGCTGTCTAGTCCTGTGTGTATAGTTCTGAGGGTTTCTTTGGCAAAGTCTTTGGCTGGGAAGGGTTTGGGTCCTTGATGTTTTAGTTCCAGTAACCCTAAGCTTGGTGGCAAGAAAATTCCTTCTATCTTTGGCATAAAACGATCATTTATTGATCCATGAACTGAACCTTTGTCTGAGCATAACTATAAGGACCTACACCTATTGTGGTTTGTGCTATCTTCAGAGGTAAGGCAGGTACCAAGTATGTTTCCTATTTGTTTCTTCTAAAATTCAGATCTGAGTTTACTGTAGACTTGTTTTATTTGAATAAGCTTCATCAATCTGCTGCTATATAGATCTGTTGAATAAGCATTGTCTACTCTGCTACTATATAGAACTGTTAATACTTCTTCTAGATTCAGATCTGAGTTTAATGTAAAATTATTCAACTGAATAAGCATTGTGTGAATCTATTAGATATGCACCTTGTCTACTGTTTGAGTATAGTTCTAGAATTTAAGTTATATATCTGCTGTTATAGATCTGTTGTTATATAGATCTGCTAAGATCTGAGTTTTATTGCATGTGATTTGAGTTTTCTTCTTCTGCTATTACAGTTTGTTATAGATCTATCTTTCGATATGCTATTATCTCTGTTTATGTTTCAGATCTAAGTTGTTTTGGCATTGAAATTAAAAAGTGACTACTGTCTAGTACTTTACCCTAAAAATCTAACACTTTCCCTGAAATTTCCTTTGGGAGCAGCTATCCTTTCTGCTTCCTACACTATTTCTTTAAGCCACCCTGGCTTGCTTTTGGCTGGAGGTTCTTCAAGAGTTCTTTCTAACACTTCAGCAGGTTCTAGGGGCTCATTACTTAGCCCTTCACGAGGTTCCTCCCTCTGATCATCTGACTCTTCATTTTCAGAAAAGGGTGAAGCTGGTTGAACTGCTTTTGATTCCTACCGAAGCTCTCTGGATTTCTTAAATGCAGCTTCCTCATGGAAAATCACATCTCTACTTACCTCTATTTTCCTCTGACCTGGTACATAAGTCATGTAAGCCTTGGAGTTCTCACTGTACCCCACAAAAATCCCTTTCTTGCCTGAGGGTTCCATCTTTGTCTTCTTTTCCTTAGGGACATGAATATACACAAGACACCCAAATATCCTTAAATGCCCTACTTCAGGTTTGATCCCTGAGAAGACCTTTTCAGGAGACTTGTCCTTCAAGATAGCATGTGGACACATGTTCTGAATATACACGGCAGTGGAGGTAGCTTCTACCCATAAAGAATTTGCCAAACCCTAGTCAAACATCATTGCTTTCGCTGCCTCACAAATTGTCCTATTTTTTCTCTCAGCAACACCATTTTGCTGGGGGTTATATGGCACGGTCAACTGTCTCTTGATTCTTG
>ML780308.1:516845-535106 GCA_009831015.1 Picea engelmannii
GAGGCTATCATGCCATAACCTCTCAAGCGTGGGTTGAATCTCTCTCCCACTTACACTAGATAAGAAGGTCTCCCGTGAAGAAGGAAGACCGTCAAAAATGGCCTGCACTAAATCATCATCGTCCACTGTCACCCCTGTGACCAAAAGTTGATCTCTGATCTGGGCTACCCTGCCACTGATTCACTTTTCTCCATCTTCAAATACTTAAGCTTGTGCTTAAGTGTCCTCTTTTGACTTGGAGTTTGTTTCTCATACAGATTCACCAAGGTATCCATACAGTCCTTGGCAGTCATTAACGAAGTCATTGCAGGCATTATATTGTCTTTGACTGAGTCAAAGATGATTCGCTTGGCCTTTGCTTGACTCTTCCTGAAGGTCGCTCTTCCTACATTATTCGTGGGTTCCTCCACCACTGTGGACACGTACTGTTCAAGATCATGCTCCTGCAAGATATTTGTTATCTGAAGCTTCCATACATTGAAGTTGGCAGCTCCTTCGAGCCTATCCTCAGCCCTGACTGAAATGGAGGATGCCATGGACCTCTCACTGGAAACTTAATCAAGCTAGCTTGGATCTGTGTGTGCCTGTTCGTGCACTTCAACACGTTTAACACACCCTAAGCTCTGATACCATGTTAAATTATGAGTTTGATTTCTTATGCGGATTAATTCTTTTATTTTATTCAAAACTTTGATTCCAGCTTAATACACTTCAACAATACCAAATCATAATCGAATAGCAATAACTATGTAGATAAGTAAGCATGCACATCAACAACACATATACCCTGGGGAAACCTTGTACATGGAGAAAAACCCCAGCAAACGATATTCCTTTATTGCGTTAATAATGTAAGATCACTTACAAATATCCACCATGAATGTTTTGTTCTTAAAGAGCTTGCCAAGATGACTCTGACCTGACAAAGACCTAAGAGACCTTGTTGAAATACACCTCTGATGTGTTGCCTCTATTGTTGATATACAGCACCAATATGCTGTTGATATATGCCTCTGATATGCAACCTCTATTGTTGATATACAACACTGATATGTTGCTTTGGTATGTTGCCTCTTTATCACCGATATGCTCCTCTATTGCTTCTCCCTTAACCTGCATATCAAAACTGTGTTGAAGAGAGGGATCGACCTCTGCTTATATAGGCTGAAGAGGAGAAGAGGAGAGGCTCGAAATAGTAACTTGTTTGCATGAGCTAATCATAACTCAGCTTCATACTTTAGTTCGAACTTAGAACTAGACTTGAGACTGGTTACAACTCAGCATTATACTTTAGTTCGAAAATAGAACTAGACTTGAGATTGGTATGCTTTAGTTCGAAAATAGAACTAGACTTAAGACTTTAGTTCCAACTCAACATTACACTTTAGTTCTAAAATAGAACTAGACTTAAGACTTTAGTTGCAACTCAACATTACACTTTAGTTCTAAAATAGAACTAGACTTAAGACTTCAGTTACAACTCAGCATTACACTTTTAGTTCTAAAATAGAACTAGACTTGAGACTTCAGTTACAACTTGACTCTTTACAAGGCAATTTGAAATTCTCTTCATGGTGGATAATGTTACACATGCCAACGCACTAGCTCAATACATTTATATCATTTGCAATATTAGGAATATCGTTTGTTTCTAGCTCATAGGAATTTTATATTCAACCTAACTTTTGCTAGGTGCCTTGACTTTTGCTCATGGCTCACAAGGCTTGACTAGGCTCACAGAGATTGTATGTTCCCCCTGACTTTTGCACTAGTCTGTCTATGCTCACAAAGGTTGTATGTTCCCCCTGACTTTTGCACTAGATTGTCTATGCTCATAGAGGTTGTATGTTCCCCCTGACTTTTGCATTAGACTCACATAGCATCTCGTTCGTCCTGACTTTTGGTTTGACTCACAGAGGTTGTACATTCCCCCTGGCTTTTGTCAATACCTCACAAGACTGGTTGATTCTCCAAATCTCCCTGGCTAGCCTTAGGGTGGCCCATATGGCCTCTCATTGGAGAATGACTGTCGATGCTACCAATTTAATAATTCAAAGGTTGTTGGTAGGACAGTTCTTGGGAATGTCAGACATATATATAGGTACATCTGATGGACAAAGCTTTAGGGGAGCAGGTACACCATACTTACAGGTTTAGTTCAGCGTTTAGAGCAGGTATTGGAGGATACCTCCAAAGGGTATGATAAGGTTGGTTTTTGCAAACTTGCATTTTTCAAGATTTGATCATAGTTTTGGATACCTTTGGGGAGATGTGTAGGGAATTTGAATTTGAAGCAAATCTCAGAAGTTGTTATTTTTAGCAATTCCTAAGAGTGGTCTGATTGATAGGATGATTACATATTTGAGAATCTAGTTGGTAGATTTGCCTATGGTTCGAGCTTCAATTGATGTAGAGATTAAATTATTTTTAGCAGTGACTAGACTTTTGGGTACCAGGTGTGGTGTGCATTGCCAGTGTCAGATTTTAAGCCATTCTAAGCACTTCAAAATTTTAGGCAACAGTTGTGTTTTAGAATGGTCGAGAGGGTCTTGGCGGGCCCACGTGATGTGTACTTGCTATGTTGGGACACTAAGAACCTCAATAGGTTTTCATGTGACATTACCTAGGGAACAGTTGTGTTTTAGAATGGTCGAGAGGGTCTTGGTGGGCCCGCATGATGTGTACTTGTTATTTTGGGACACTAAGAACCTCAATAGGTTTTTATATGACCTTACCTATGGAGCGTTGGGCCTAGAGGAGCCTTTCATGCTATGTGTATGAACCTTCTATGTTTACCTAGAGGGGTGTGCATTATTTAGGGAAGCCAAATCCTATTTTCAAATGTCTTTCTTTCCTAAAATTAGCCTAGCACCATACTATTTCTTATTCTCACTTATTCCATAATTTAAGGCTTAATTTTAGGGGATTCTCTCATGAAATTCGTAGGGCCTATTTTAGGCATGAGAAAAGTGCATTGAGCCTATTTTAGGCATGAAAAAATTGCATTTAAAGAAAAATTTAGCCATGTACAAGTGTAATTTCTCTTGCAGGTGGTTTTTATGGAAGGAGGGCGAACGTTTGGAGTAGTTTCTTCATACACATTATTTTCACGGAAAAAATGAGTGCTATATTTGTTAGATATTATTCTTACTTCCCTTATATCTTCTATCTTACCTAGATTCTTACTCATTCTTCTATATATTGTACAAGCATTGAAGGTGCAATAGTTCAGAGTTTTTGTGAGTGATTTGAAACTAGAGCTTGTGATTATTGTCTTGCACGCTTCTTTGCTTATTCTTTTCTTGAGAGTGATACAAAGAGCTAGCATATAGCACCTATGATAGTTGGAGACTTTTTTGTTTGATCGATATTGTAGCTATCCCATCTAGATGAGGACAATTGTACTTGGATAGTTCTTTCTTGTCAGGACTTGCCAAGGACTTTGTTCTTCCTATAATCCTTGGTAATAAAAACAATCAAACAATTATTTGGCAACTATCTCTCGTTCTTTGTGTAAGAATTTCTATGATTTTTAGTAGACTCTTACTAATGGGCAGAGAGAATAACTCCACATATGTGTGCATTTCATTAATGTGAGCCATACATAAATAAATCGAGGAGATGACACTTGCTTTCATCTTCCAAGACCTTCAATGACTCTTGACACTCACCTATGACTCTTCATATTTCTTCTAGCTTAATATTTACAATGTACCTCAACCCCTAAGGATTAGGTATCTAGCATTCTCATGCTTTGTTCGAAGGGGTGTTTGTGCATCCAAGCATCATTCTGAACTTTTCAAATTTTTCTCTTCCAAGCGCTTTGGTGAAGATGTCCGCAATTTGCTCATTTGAGGAACAATGTCTCAAGTGAATAGGCTTGTCCTCTACATGATATTGAATCAAATGTTACTTTGTGTTGATGTGTTTGGTTCAATCATGGAATCTAAGATTCTTGGCCAACTTGATTGCAGAAGTATTGTCAACCAAAAGAGGAGTAGAATTCACATGTTTCTCCTGCAAATCTTCAAGTATTTTCCTGAGCAAGACAATCTCTTTTGTTGCTTTTGCAGTTGCCACATATTTTGCCTCTGTTGTGGAATCTACTGGAACCGACTATTTATGTGATCTCCAAGAGACAGCTACTAAATCCAAGACATTTTCCTGAGCCACACAATCTCCTTTGTTGCTTTTGCAGTTGCCACATATTTTCCCTCTGTTGTGGAATCTACTGGAACCGACTGTTTTTGTGATCTCCATGAGACAGCTACTAAATCCAAGACTCGTGAGATAGCCTAAAGTGTAGAAATTTCGGACCCCAACCCGGTTTCAAGTCTCACTGAGACACATAGTTTAATGCCCAACCCACATTGCAAATTTAGGCTGCAAATTAGTAAGCAGAAAATTAAATGCTTAAGAACAGAAACACATGAAGTTTGCTACAGCAATATAACTCAGAAATAAATGCACCCCAAAATTAACAAATAGATTTTTGGTCTAACTTCGACCCTGGAAAAACTCACAAGGGGAAAACCAGTGAGAGAGGGGCTTTTTATTATTTTCTAAGCTATGAGAAGGAATTTCTTACAACAGTCATCTTCAACAATTAATACACAAACTTATCTCGGTTTTTGTTCCCAAAACCCAACCTGGAAAACCGTGCCAACAGCTCCTCGATTTCTATGCTCAGAAATCTCTTGTCACAGCAATAAATGTTGTACGGTCTGCCTCAAAATGCATGCCAGCTTGCTAAAATAAATTTACAGAAATTAAAGACTATGTTGCCTCGATTTTCATTGCAACCTCACCCAAAAAAATTGCACAGTCCTTTATCTCGATTTCTATAGCAAGTTACAACTATACAAACTGCCCAAAATCTATAATGTATGGCCTCTCTATGTTGTTGTACTCTCTCCTCGATTTGCATGTCAAAATATGCCTTGGTTTGCATGCCCTTAGCTGCAAATGTTCTCTTCTTTCTCAGCTCAACTCTCTCTTCCTCTTGCACTTCAAAACCCATGAAGAATGCCAATGGAATGGATGCCTCTTTCCCTAACTCAACCTCGTGAGGGAAGGTTAAGGGGTATATAATCTGACGGTGGAGGATAGACTAGATGGATGGTTGAGATGAAATGTGTCTTCATTCACCCACTTCACTTAAATTTCATAAACTCACTTTTAATTTCACCTCACATGAAATTAATGCACTATGGACCACATTGGACACTTTCTCACCCCGAGGCGCCTAGGTGATGACAAACACTTGTCCGTGATACTTTATTAATTTAATTCAACACTCCCTCTTACCGAGGAAAGTGTTCCTCACCACTCCAAGCTTATCTCTAAAAGGCACAAACTTCCCTCTCCCCAAAGCTTTAGTGAGGATGTCCGCCACCTACACATCTGTAGATATATACTATAGCTCAACTACTCCGCTCTAAACATAATCCCGGATGAAGTGATATCTAATCTCGATGTGCTTAGACCTGTCATGAAAAACTAGATTCTCGGAGAGTTTAATGCAACTCTAATTGTCACAGTAGATCATCGTGGGCCTCATCTGCACACCAAATGTCCCAACCAACAACTTGAGAAGCCAAATGGCCTCACAACTGGTCTGATTAGTTGCCATATACTTAGCCTTTGTTGAACTCAAAGCCACTAACTTTGGCTTCCGACTGAACCAAGACACTACTGTTGAGCCCAATCCAAACGCAGCAACCTGAGGTACTCTTCCTATCACTAGCACATCCTGCCATATCTGAATCAGTGTAGCCAATCAATCTAACTCCATCCCCTCTCTCATAGTTCAAGCCATAATCCACCATACCCATAAGGTACCTAAGCACATGTTTCGCTGCCACCCAGTGTACTCTCCGAGGCTCCACCATGAACTGACTGAGTTGACAACAAAACAAGGATCTAGTCTAGTGTTGACCAGATACATCAGCGAACCAATCAACTGACGATACAATGTGGGATCAACCAACTCTAAAGAATGAAGAATGAAGCTTCTTCTAGTTGGTTATCATAGGAGTTGACATGGACCTACAGTCCTCCATCTAGAATCTCCTCAGAATGTCAACAGCATATATGCCCTGTCCCAGAAAGATGTATCCATGGTCCTGCCAAACCTCCAATCCCAAGAAGTAATGCATCAAACCAATTCATCTCGAACTCTGAAGCAAGGCTCTCCTTGCAACCAACTATGAGTCTCTCAGCCCTTGTAATGAAGAGATCGTCCACATATAGCACAAGAATGAGAGGATCCTCTCCAACCACAATGTAATACAAGTTCGGATCCTCCTCATCCTTCTCGAAACCCATCTACTGCAAGTATGTATCTATCCTGGAATACCAAGCTCTAAAAGCTTGCTTCAGTCCATACAATGCCTTCTTCAATCTGCACACATGAGAATCTCTCCCATGCACCTCAAAGCCCTTCCAAACTTGTTGCCTCCTCAAAAGTGAAAGGGTTGGACTCTCTGATGCTACTCACCATCGCAAGATAGCTGCAAAACCTCTTAGGAGGTTTACTCTCCCTCACAGCCTGCCTGGTATTCCCCACTGAACCGTGTGCTTCCTTCAAAGTATCCTGAAGCTACTTGGGCTTCCTCTTCTTTGAAGTAGCACCATGTGGAGAGGACTCATCCTCCTAAATCCTACCACCTAAAGGTTGTGTACTTGAATGATCATGAGGTCGTCTATGAACTAGGAGACTGACAAACAGTACACTGTGAACCAATAACCCGAGGACCAGTAACATGTGACCCTGTCACATGTGGACCAGTAGTCCCTAAAGCAAGTGGTCCTGAACTCTGTCACTATGCTCTATGAAGGACTCCCCTGTGTCTAAGGAGTTGACTTCCCCCTCTGTTCCATATCTCGTGACCTCCGAAAGGCTCCATCCTCAAATCTCACATCACGTCGCACAACTGTCTTCCTCAAAGAGGGGATGTATATGCGGAAAGCCTTCGAGGTCTCGCTATACCCAGCAAAGATGTCCTTCTCTTCCGTGGGATCTAGCTTTGTCCTCTTCTCAGAAGGGACATGTGAATAAGTAAGGCACCCAAAGATCCTAAAGTGCCCCACCTAAGGCTTTTCTTCCCAAAGAAAGCCTCCTCGGGAGTCTTGTCCCCAAGACTCTATGTGGACTCTAATTCTGCAGATAAACTGCAGTGTTGCAAGCCTTAGCCCAAAGAAACAGTGGTAGCCCTTGATCATGTAACATGGCTCTCGCAACCCCAACAATAACCATCTTCTTCCTCTCAGCAACCCCATTCTGTTGTGGGTTGTAAGGACCTGTCACTTCTCTCTTAATGCCCTCCCTAGCACAAAATTCATTTAACTCATTAGAGGTATACTCACCCCCATTATCAGATCTCAACACTTTGGTCTTCTTCCTAGTTTCGTTCTCCACAAGAGCTTTGAACTCTTGGAATCGCTTGAAGACCTGTCCTTTGGTCTTCATGAAGAAAATCCAAGACTTTCGAGAGAAGTCATCAATGAAAGTGACATAATAAAAAAAACTAGTCAAAGAGGCGGAAGACATAAGACCACATACATCAATATGAATCAAATCAAGAATACCTGCTACTCTGTTGTCATTGCTTAGAAAAGCAGTCTTGGCATACTTTCCAAGAGAACACCCCTTGCACACCTCCTGGTGCTTTATACTGAACTCTGGCACTCTAGTCAAAATCTCTCTCAAGATCCTCAGAGCCCCATGGTGCAAATGGGCCATCCTCCTATGCCATAAGTCACAAAGGTCATTGTTGTTGGTACTATGTATCAATGTTCTAGCAAGCTGAAACATAAGCTTGTACAGCTTCTCATGTGGGATCCCAATCACTTTGGCCGAAGTGATACTGGATCCCTTGGGATACAAGAGCACATGCCCATCACAAAACAATACCTCATATCCCCTATCCTCAATAGTGGAAACTTACACCAAGGTCTTCTTCAAGCTCAAAACATATAGGACATCCCTCAACAACATGGGAGGTAGAGGCTCCGTCTGAAATTATACTATCCCACTACCAACTGCCTTGACCACTGAGTCATCTCCAAGCACCACCTCAAGATCTCCAATCTCTGTAAGATCGGTGAAGTACTCACGAACACCTGTCATATGGCGGGAGGAACAGCTATCAATGTACCAAATATTGGTAGATGATACTCTAGAGAAAAGACACACCAACAATGAATACTCCTCGAAACCTGTGGGTGAACTCCTCCACATCAGTTGAAGCTGCAACCTGCTTCTTCTTGTTAGGACACTGTCCAGCATAGTGCCCAAACTTATGACAAGCAAAGCACTTGACTTTGCTCATGTCTTTCTTCCCTTCACCTTTTTGCTTGTTCCCTCCCTTGGAACCCTTCTTGGACTTGTTCTTGCCTTTAGCTGCAAGTGCCACATTCTCCTCTTCATTACCTGTAGATGAACTCCCATGCACATAGCCTCTTCAAGTTTCCTCCGAAACAAAGTCATCCCAAAGACGGTCCCACTTGGGAAGATTTTCCCTTGCCACAATGCCCTCCACAAAGACAGCCCATTGTTTGGTTACCCCATTCATAGCAGTCCTCACAAGTTCATTGTCAGCAACAACCTCCCCAACAACACCAAGTTCATCTCTCATCTAAGTAAGCTTGGTAAGATAGGTGGCAACATTTTCAGTCTTGGTCATTTTAATGCTCTTCAGTTTCTCCCTCAATACCTTTTTCCGATTTTCATTGGAACTTGGGTATAGTTTGGTTAAGGATTCCCACATCTCATAGGTATTGGTCTTCCCGGTCACATGTGGAATCACATGGTCCTTAAATGGCATCAAGGATAATTCTTTTGTCCTTTATGTTCTTTTTGGTGTAGGTTGCCAAAAGAGTAGCATCTGTAGGCAACGTCACGAGATTCGTTTGTGAGTTCTCCACGATATCCCACAACTCACACTCCTACAGAGGCAACACAATCCCTGAATACCATTTTCCGATTTTCATTGGAACTCTAGTATAGTTTGGTTAAGGATTCCCACATCTCATAAGTATTGGTCTTCTCGATCACATGTGGAATCACATGGTCCTTAATGGCATCAAGGATAATTCTTTTGTCCTTTATGTTCTTTTTAGTGTAGGCTACCAAAAGAGTAGCATCTGTAGGCACCGTCACGAGATTCGTTTGTGAGTTCTCCACAATATCCCACAATTCACACTCCTGCAGAGGCAACACAATCCTCTCCTTCCATGTGTTGAAATTAGCAGCTCCATCCAACTTGTCCTCGACCCTCAAACCGATGGCCATTGACTCTCTCAACTAAAACACAAGCCCACAATTTTATGCCTAGTGAAGTACCTCCTCTTCTCAGCAAAATCCTTGCAATCCGTAGCTGATATATTTCTGCACTTTTCACACTTCAAGCTCTGATACCATGTGGAAATTTCAGACCCCAACCCGGTTTCAAGTCAAACACATAGTTTAATGCCCAACCCACATTGCAAATTTAGGCTGCAAATTAGTAAGCAAAAAATTATATGCTCAAGAACGGAAACACATGAAGTCTGCTACAGCAATATAACTAAGAAATAAATGCACCCATAAATTAACACAGATTTTTGGTCTAACTTCGACCTTGGAAAAACCCACAAGGGGAAAACAGTGAGAGAGGGGCTTTTTATTTTTTTCAGAGCTCTAAGAAAGAATTTCTTATAGCAGTCATCTTCAGCAATTGATACACAAAGTTATCTCGGATTCTGTGCCCAAAACCCAGCTTGGAAAACTGTGCCAACAACTCCTCCATTTCTATGCTCAGAAATCCATACACAGTACAACTGTCACAACAATAAATGTTGTACGGCCTACCTCAAAATGTGTGCCAGCTTGCTAAAACAAATTTACAGAAATTAAAGATTGTATAATGCCTTGATTTTTGTGCCAACCTCACCCAAAAAGTATTGTACAGCCTCTCTATGTTGTTGTACGCTCTCCTCGATTTACATGCCAAAATCTGCCTTGGTTTGTGTGCCCTTAGTTGCAAATGTTCTCCCCTTTCTCGGCTAGACTCTCTCTTCCTCTTGCACTTCAAAACTCATGAAGAATGCCAATGGAATGGGTGCCTCTTTCCCTAACTCGACCTCGTGATGGAAGGTGAAGGGGTATCTAATCTGACGATGGAGGATAGACTAGATGGATGGCTGAAATGAAATGTCTCTTCATTCACCCACTTCACTTAAATTTCATAAAGTCGCTTTTAATTTCACCTCACATGAAATTAATGCACTAAGGACCACGTTCGACATTTTCTCACCCACCATAGGCGCCTAGATGATGAGAAACACTTGTCCTTGGTACTTTATTAATTTAATTCAACATAAAGTTGACACTCTATTTTCTTTATCCCCATCAAAGTATGAATCTAAATATCCAATCAAGTTGAAGTCATCCACCTTAGAATACTTGAGTCCAAAGTCTTGAGTTCCCTTCAAGTATTTTAGTACTCTTTTTGCCGCAGGCCAGTGTCCTTCACAAGCTTTTTGCATAAACCTAGAAAGAATCCCAACAACAAATGAAATATCCGGTCTTGTGGTGGTAAGGTAGATAAGACTTTTGTTGATCTAAAAGACTGTTTAACAATCTTAAGGTCAACCTTACGAGGATATGAATCCCCAACGTTTTTAGAGAGGTGGTACTCCTCTTTTTCTTATGAAATCATAAACAGAAATATAGCAAAGTCTGAGAAGGACTAGACTTTGAAAAGCTACATTCACATTCAAACATAGTACCTGAGATTCGAACCAAGTATATTTTAAAGAAAATATATACAAAATATTACAGAATATATAAACCAAATGAGTATGATAAAGAAGAGGCCGACATTTCCATCGCAGTAGCAACACCATACAAAGGTAGCGCACCTCCTCAAGGAGTAGCGCACAAGAGAGAGATACCAAAAGACTGAACAAGAATAAATTGTGCAGTTGCAGCTACTGCGTCACCTCCTCCAAACTTGCGCCTTGCTTCTCTATAGCTGGGAGAGTGTAATAGTCTCCTCCAAGATGTCCTCTATTTATAGTCTCCCTGGCCACTAGAATGGGTCGACTTCTTCTTTGGATAGGTGTGTTTTCATTATTACTTTATTCTTCTGGGTCGACTTCTCTTCTAGGGTATTTCAATATCTGTTCAATGAATCTCTTGCTTCTGGAATCTTTTCAACATATAAGAAAGGTCATCTAGGAGGGAAAGATCCTCCTGCAGCTACCAAAACATCAACAAATATCCTTGCCAATACAATATAACCAAGAACCAGCTCTATCCACTAGAGCAAACCAACAAAGAAGAATACTTATCTCCACAAGAGATAACCCAGCGATGCAGCGACATCGAGCCCTAGCCGCCAGAGCGCTAGAATAACTGGCATCCACCAGCACATCACCAAGACAAAAGAAAAACCCTGGCGAGGGTTATGAGGAAACCCTAGCCAACCTGCGCCCTTCTTCCTTCCTCTTTCGCTAGACAGCTGCAACTATTGTCCTCCACAAGAATTGTGCTATAGATGAGTGAGTGTGTATCAAATGAGGAAGGCATCACCTTTATTTATACTAGATTGAGCAAGTGTCTTTTCCGAACGGGTGTCTCTTCAAGTAGGGCCGACTTGTCTTCTGGAAATTATATTTTCACTGTCTTTTTCCTATGGAGCCGACTTTACTTCTGGAGCATTATATTTCTTCTTTATTATTATTTTGTGGGGCCGAATTCTCTTCTAGGATCTTCTAATTTCTTCCGAGGCTTCTTTGATCTATTCAATGGTTTTCCTCTGACTTCTTGGCATCTTCATCTCTAAGAAGAGTTGTCCCGGAGGTGAATACCTCCCGCTACTACCAAAAACATCAACATATTAAGCAAACCAAAAACACCATTCTTTTTCAACAAGCAAAAGTTGTCATAATTAATGTGTCCAAATCTAGCATGCCATAAGACACTAGATGGCAATCTACCTCCAACATGGTGAGAGAGGTATGCAAAATTCTGTGCATAAATAGATGTCCCTTTCAACTTCAGCAATCTTTCATCCTCCACTCCTAGCATAACAACCATGTTGTTGAAATCCTTATTTCAACTTTGTCATTGAAGATATGAATAGTGGCCTTGTTGTCGAATGTGCGCAAGAGACATCAAGTTCCTTCGCATTTCAGGAACATAAAGCACATCATGAAGAAGAAAACCCAAAAATCCAAGCAATTTAAGTCTAATGGTGCCAATTCTCGAAGGTTTGAGACTTGATTTATTTGCAAAATAGACTATATCATCTACATGGTCATTAAAATCTTCAAAGAAGTCTCCAAGAAACAAATGAAGTGTTAAATAAATCTTCGTTTACTCTAATATTGCAATGGGCAACAATATAATGAGCAAATTCAAGTACTTTACCTTTCACCAAATCTGATACTTTATTTTTCTCTTCTTTTTGATCTTGCTTGTCTTTGATCTTCTCCCAAGGGATTCTACAAGTCTTTGCCTCATGTCCATTCTTGCAATGGACATAATGAAGATCAAATCTCACACCTTGATTGTGCCTACCCCTCCCTTAATAAATAAAGTAAAACTGGTTTTAGTCTTTTAATAAATGTCTTTAAAACTAAAAGCAACTGAAAGCTAAAACACTTAAGTCAAGTAAATCACTGACCCATACTCTAATAAGGCAACAAATAGACAAGTGATTTTTGGTCCAATGACCAGGGCAAAAACCCCACTGTGGGGAAAACCCTAGAGAGATTATTTCTATTATTCAAGAGCAGATCTGAAATTTCTTACAACCCGGAAATTTATTAATTCCAACTGTAAATCAGAAATGCAAATGAACTTATCTCAGCAATCTGATTTCTTTCTAAAAATGTGTGCCAGCAAGCTTCAACTGCCCACACGTGCCAACCAAACAGCAGCCCGATTTCTGGGAAATCGTGTCACTGTACAGATAAAAACAGCAGCAATAAATGCACAAAATCTGCCTCAGGAAACATGCCAGCAAATACAGTACGGACTGTATGGACTTCTTCCTTGGAAATCGTGCTTCCCTCTTGCTGTACGGACTGTCTTCTCACTGTACGGATTGTCCTTCCTTCTTGGGTCCCACAACTTAAAATCACTTTAAGTTATAAACTACATTCACTTTATAAAAGCACTTTATTTAAAAAGTCACTTTACAAATAAAACATGTCTAGGAAATATGACTTTATGTCCTCCCCATGACAAAACACAAAAACATGAATGAAGACATCCCTTGTTACATTTCAACATAATCCGCTAATGGAGGTGACAATTCTGAGACGACCTTTGTGCGGGTACACCATCGATCATGGGAGTAGACAAACAAAGGAAATCAGAGGCAGAGCCAAAGGAGGAAAATTGTCGCAATTCATTCTCACAAACGGGATGGGGGAGAGGATCTCCGAGAGGCCAGAGATGGAATTCGTTACATCGGGACTTTTCGTCTCAGGAATGAGGAGAGCGTGAGAGAAGTAACACTGGCTCTGGTGCAGAGACACAAATATCAGATCTGACACCAAAGAGGGGAGTGTATCTCCTCACGGAAGAGAGAATGTAACACCCATGGGAGGAGAGAATCATGAAGTTAAAATAGTCATCTATGATACCATTTATGGGGAGAGGGAATAAAATAAGATAAGATAATTTTATTAATGTGTGTATTTCATTAATGTGAGCCATACATAAATACATTAAGGAGATGACTCTAGGTTTCATCTTCCAAGACCTCCTATGACTCTTGACATTCACCTATGACTCTTCATGTTTTTCCTAGCTTAATATTTACAAAGATATTTACAATGTACCTCAATCCCTAAGGATTAGGTATCTAACACTTGCCTTTAATTTTGTTTTCAATACAACTCAAGTAGTAGGAATTGGAGCTTTCTTCCACCCTGCTTGCTTTCTTTCATCCATCTTTCCGACTCCATAAGGCACCGGTTTATCTATTTTAGTCATTATATTATTCACATAAAAGAAAAACCATTTATCTACATTGACATTTATGGACCTTAAGCATTATGGGCATATAACTTAGGCATATTGGGTCATATTATTTCAGTTTTCTGTTAAATTACAGCAAGATTAACTTCTTGTAATTTCATATTTAGCATAGAAATAGAGAGAACCTTTCGTTTTTCTCAATTCCATGAATTGGAAAAGTCTAAAAACATGAAAAATACCCAAAAACAACATTCAGTTTAGCATAGACAGCCTTAAAACAGTCATATTAGCTTGCTGTAATTTCTCTGTGTACCTTAGCTTACCAGTTGAAAATATACACTTGCATCAGGATTTGTGCATAGTCTACACTGATTTCTGCATCATTTTCCACGCATTTTTCAGCATTTAAACATTCTTAAGCTTGCTGTTATTTACATTTAGTCACAAATTTATTTAGGACAGCAGTGTTAATATTAAATTTGTGTGTTACTAATAATTTTATTTTCTGAGCATTGCCCGCTTGATCGTTTAAGGATACCCCCCTAAAGTTAGCAATCACTGACTTCAAAGTGAAGGGAAGTAAGCGAGGTGAGAGTACTTATTTCCTAGTGTTTTCAAACTCCATTCAGTTTTTGCATAAAGGGAATTTCCAAGTGATAACAGGAGTAATCACATCCAAATCCCATCCATATATTTTGCATTCTCTATCACTAACCTTCTATCCTTAGGCTATCCAATAGAAGTCCAAGATATGTTTAAATGTTATTGCTTTTATAGTAGAGGTACTACCCAAAAGCAAAGTATCATCCATAAACTGGGAGTGGATTAGAGCCTTTCCCCCTCTTTCTATCTCGTCTCCCAAAAGAAATACCCTGTCCTTTGACTTCCAGCCTCTTTCCCAAAGCCTCAGCCATCAAAATATACAAGTAACGGGATATAGAGCATCCTTGACTAATACCTCTTGAAACAACAGAAAAATCAATTGCACACCCATTTATTGAAGGAACTGCCAATGGTTTACTTATACAGGTTTTTACCCAGGAGACCCATTCCTTGAAAAATCCAAACTTTCTCATAAACTTATATAAAAAGGCATGCTTCCCTCTGACAAAAGCATTTGCCATGTCCAACTTGATCATCATATCCTGCCTTTTAGCAATTTTACTGCTATGAATTGATAAATGGAACAAATCCCCCTTGATTTTTTGATACTAATATTCTATTTTTTTTTAATTGGTTACCATTAGCTTAAAGTAGATTTTATATGAAACATTGCACAATGAAATAGGCCTAAATCTCTAGAATTTGTTCAGGTTTCTCTCTTCGGGGATGATAGCTATAAACAATAGATTTATTCCCACTCCCATTTTCCCAGTGATTTTGACTTCCTCAACATAATTCAGAATATCCTCCCAATGATGTTCCAACTTCTAGGCCCTCTTATAAACACTAGCCAAAAATCTATCTGAGCCTGGACCTTTATCGGAGTTGAAGGAGAAAACCTTACTTTCAAGCTCTTCAAGTAGTTGGGAGTGAGGTTCCTCACCAAGATGAGATTTATTGAGGTGCTAACTGATGTCCCTATCTTCCTTTATAAGGTCATCTGAGTAACCTTCTTCCTCAATTCTAATTTGGGTTTCCTAAAGGTGATTTTCCATGTATCTTCTATTTTCGGCAAAGTCAAGGAGATTTAGTTGAACCCGAGATTTGATTTCCATTTTAGGCCTTTTCATTTTCTGCTCCCATAAAGGAAAACAAGCCAAACATTAAAAGAGGACTTAACCAGGAGGAAAGAACCAATTCTTCAAAACTCACACAATCAAACCAATAGGGGTTAAATCTGAAAGGAATACGGTTAAAGTTCTGACGACTGATTGCTTCTAAAACAAGTGACTTATTATTTGAGGCTACATTAGGGGGGAATTCCTAGGGAAAGAGACAAGTCATCATCCAAGTAAGAATCTTGAACAAGAAACCTGTCTAGTCTCTCTGCTATGAATCCATGGCCCACTCTTTTGTTAGTCCATGTGAACCTCCCTTCCCAAGACTTTATGTCAATTACATTCTAGGCAACACTAAATCTACCATTTCCCTTCAAGGGTCCCTCGATATTGAGCCGCCTTTTTAAAGTTTTGATCAAGGAATAGATTAAAATCCCAAGCTAGTACCTTGTTAACAGAAGGGGGAAAACAAATGCAGAATCAAAGACTGAATCCCAACATCTTTTCTCTTACCACCTGTTTGGGCATACACGTTGGTTATCTGGAATTTTTTACCAGTCTAGGTCATCCTAAAACAAAGGGGTGATCTAAGGACCAACAATCAACTCCTGATCCAGAGACAGGATTTTCAGATACCAAAGGGTGGCCAAACCCCTTGAGAATCATGTGGCCTCTTTAACCAACCTCGGAAAAATCTCTCTAAAATATCATTTTTGACACTTCAAATGAATTAATGCCAAGCTTAGTTTCTTGCAAAAGAACTAAAATTGTTCTTTCTACTCTTTGCTAACGACTTTTTCTCTTATCTACACCTCCTAATCCTACAATTCCAAGAAACTACTTCCATTGTTTACCTTGTTTTTATTTGGAACTAATCACATATGCTTGCGAAAAGGTTGAACAAGTCCCTCACACCTTGGTTGTTGTTATTTCATCTTCACAGACTTCCTTTTGGGTTTCATGTCGTAGCTTCTTCAAAGTCTTCAAGTCCTCCTTCAAAAAAAGAGGGAGCCAATCTTCTGATGTTGGGATAAGAAATTGCATTGATTGCACATTCCTTGTTTGCAATGCTATTTCCTTGTCTTCTGCCTATTCGAATAATTTATTAGTGTTGGAATATTCATCAATACTGAAGAATTTATTAGTGTTGAAATATTGGGCACTTTTTACCGTTTTTAATCACAACATATAAACATTAACTTATCAGCAATGCATAACATCAAACACAGTACACAAGATATTTTTACGTGTAAACCCAAACGGGAGAAAACCACGGAACGCGTTTAATATATATCTTGAAGATTACATCCACAAGAAGCACCAACTTCCAAGATTTACCATTATCAACTGGAAGGAGGCACCAACCTAAAGGAAGCTCCAACTCCCTGATTTACCAACAACGACTGGAAGGAGGAACCAACCCCCTAGCTTTATGAGCACCAACTCAAAGGAGGAACCAATTCCCCTACAAGCACCAACCTGCTAACCAAAGACACCAATCTTCTAATGTTGGGCTAAGAAATTGCATTGCTTGCACATTCCTTGTTGCAATGCTATTTCCTTGTCTTCAGCCTATTCGAAGAAACTACTTCCATTGTTTACCTTATTTTTATTTGGAACTAATCACATATGCATGCGAAAAGCAAGCAATGCAATTTCCTTGTCTTCAGCCTATTCGAAGAAACTACTTCCATTGTTTACCTTATCTTTATTTGGAACTAATCACATATGCTTGCAAAAAGGTTGAACAAGTCCCTCAAACCTTGTTTGTTGTTATTTCATCTTCACAGACTCCCTTTTGGGTTTCATGTCGTAGCTTCTTCAGAGTCTTCAGGTCCTCCTTCAAAACAAGAGGGAGCCAATCTTCTGATGTTGGGCCATGAAATTGCATTGATTTTTACGTGTAAACCCAAACGAGAGAAAACCACAAGATGCATTTAATATATATCTTGAAGATCACATCCATAGGAAGCACCAACTTCCAAGATTTACCAACACCAACTGGAAGGAGGCACCAACCTAAAGGAAGCTCCAACTCCATGATTTACCAACACCGATTGGAAGGAGGCACCAACCCCCTAGCTTTATGAGCACCAACTCAAAGGAAACAGCAACTCCCCTACAAGCACCAACCTGCTAACCGAAGACACCAATCTTCCCATGCACCACCCAACCATCCTTGTTTCACAAAATCATAAAAACATTCTTTACAATAGACAAAAGACACACCCTTGAACCAATCACACCTCGCAAGATGAAACCCCGGCCTTGTCAGCTTCAAAAATAGACTGTATCACCCTGGATCTGTAGCCATAATATACTGTTTTCTTTACCTTCTCTGGATCATCCTCTTAGCATCTTTGTTGGGTCAAAAGCATTCCCTTAACTATCCAAACCACCTCTTAACTTTTCACCAAACACGATCTGAAACTTGGATGTAACTTGCACCAAAAGGACAGGCCTAATATCCCTGATGTTGATTTTTCACAGTGTTTTCTCACCCTGCAATTTATCCCAATCCCGGTTTCAATCACACCTTATCACTCCAAAATGTTTAATGCC
>ML780308.1:568030-667059 GCA_009831015.1 Picea engelmannii
AGGTGAGGAAATTCGTGGTTAATAATCCAGATGTGGTAATGTTAAACGTTAATCATTTAAATGTGGCAATCATATAGTGCTATAGTAATTTCTTAATATGATTAGGTAAATGTTAAAAAGTAAACAGGTTAACGGATGCATTCAAAAATACAAGAAGATTATGAAGAGTAAATTACATTCATTGATTTGGGAGGACGACTAAGAATATTCCATCATCTTTAATTGTTAGCCATCAGATTAGAATTTTAGATTAAAAGATGATTACTTGTGCCCATTGCCAATAGGTATAACGAAAAAAACATGCATTACACAAAACCATTAATGGTTGTTGAATTAAAAAATGAAAAGAAATTTTTCTTTTAAAAAAAATTAAATTATGTATAATATCAATGTTATAGTGTGTTATATTTTAGAAAGTGTTTCATTTGTGCATATGGGCCACAATGGTGAGGTAGATATGAAAGAGTTTTAAGTTAATAAACAAAATTTAACCTCTGTAAAAGAAAGTTGTATAATAAGTGATAGTGAATTGGCAAATGTATTGTTGTTATGTAAAAAATATTGTAACGATCAAATTTATCTCTTTCATGTGAATTTGAATTTGTATTGATAAATACAAAAATTAATAAAAAGATGTTAAATAAGATTTTTGTGGTGAGGGTTCGGAAAAACTACAATTTTGTTGATGGATTGTCGACGTTTTGGGTCCATATCAAGATCCATCTTTAGGACAAGAAGTTTGAGTTATGATTTAAGAGAGACTTCCTATAAATGCTAAATGGATAGAGGAAAGCCTAAATGTCAGCTAGGAAGAACCCTAATTCTATAATAATTAAGTTTATTTTTAATGTTTTATTTTAAGTTATTCAAATTGTTATTATATAATTTGTTCACAAGTTTTTGTATTATTTGGATTTATCAATTCATTATAAATTTTTATGTTGTTTATTATTTAAAAGGCTTTTTTATAAAAGCTATTAAATTTTTTTATTTTAATGAGAGTATTCAATTATTTTTATTAAAAGATTTTAGCTTGTAAAGATCTTAAGTAATGATTAAGGATTGTTTAGAAAAACTTTTATATTTTAAGATTTATTGAATTAAAATTGTTTTTAATTTTAAAATTAGGGTTTTCTTAAAGGTGAAAGTTTTAATTATTATTTTTTTTTATTAAGGGGAGCCAAATTTCATTCAGTTCTAGGCCATTATCTCTATTAAGGTTGTTTGGATTTCTTTGAATTTCAATCGCTTCCCTGATGTGACATTTAAATAGGTGATCCTCCTTTGCCAGAATTTTTGTCAATTCAAGGCATACATGGTGTTTTGTTTTCAGGAAGTGTTCTGCTAAGGTTGAAGTACGAATGTGCTCATTCTTTATGTCGGCTCCATGTTCTTTAATTCTAATTTGAAAGGAGTGCCATGTTTCGTCGATGTAGCATTTACCACATGAGCATTCAATCTTGTAAATTCCTTTGCATTTGTGCGGATCAAGTTTATCTTTGACGAATCGCATATTTTGTTTGATGGTTTCATGTGGTTTGAAGGAGGTCTTGATCTCTTTTTTGTTGAGGACTCTGGCGATTTTGTCTATCACTCCTTGGATGAAAGGGAGGTAAGCAGTGTTATTAGGGGTTTGGGTGTTCAGTTCATTTTTTCTTTGGCTTTTTTTATTGCGTTTTTAATGTCTTTATTATTACATCCAATGTTTTGTAAAATGTTGGAGAGATGATCTTTTTCTTTTTCAAAGTGTTCCTTATCAGAGATTCTTATGCCTCTCGTGGCTAGGGTTTTAAGGACTCCTAGTTTTTGGTTGGGGTGGTGATGGGAGTTTGCGTGTAGGTAGTTCTTTGTGTGGGTCTTCTTCCTATAAACGATGTGCCCTAAGCTTCCATCTTGTTTCCTATTAATTAGAATGTCTAGAAAATGTATGTTATTGTTTTCCTCAAGTTCCATTGTGAATTTTATGTAGTTTGAGATATTGTTTAGGTGTTGGAAGAATTTGTCAAGTTCTTCTTTCCCATGGAGCCAGAGAACATTGATGTCATCGACAAACCTTTTCCATCTTGTTGGTTTTAGAGGGTAGGAATCTAAGGCTCTCTTCTCGAAGTTTTCCATAAAGAGATTGGCAACTATTGGGGACAATGGAGATCCCATTGCTACCCGACTAGTCTGTTCATAAAATTCCCCTTGGTAACTAAAGAACGTGGAGCAAAGATAAACCTCAACTAGTTTCGTTGTTTCAGGGTCTGTTACTTCTTTTACCACTTGGATAGCTTCATCCAATGGAATTTTTGTGAAAAGGGAAACTACGTCAAAGCTTATGAGAATGTCTTCGGGTTTCAATTTTTCTTTTGCAATGATTTTAATAAATTCGTTGGAGTCTTTTATAAAGGAGTCAATGTGGCCTACAAGGGGGCTAAGTATCTTGGCTACGTGTTTAGCTAGTTCATAGATTGGTGAGCCTATGGTATTCACTATGGGTCTGAGAGGAGCATCTTTCTTATGAATTTTTGATAGGCCATAGATCCTAGGAGTAATAAAAAGATATTATTGATAAAGTAGTAAAACTTTTCTTTTTAGTTATCTTCATACATATAATCTTACCTTTGACACGCTTATTGTGTTTGCATTTCCCAATGTTGTTTCTACATTGATTTATGGCCTCTCATAAAGATAATTTCGTTGTAACTTATCATCACCAAGGAACTACTTCTCCTCCTAGGGGTACTTCAACTATCAATTATCTATTTCCAGATGGTCGATTATGTGAAAGGTAACACATCGAGTATCAATCATCTCCCCTTGATAGTTTCTATTAACGATGATAATCTCAATCTTAGTCCATCTACCATTACACTTGATGTTTATGAGTCTTCTCCAACACCACCTTGGCATCCTTGCAGGGATTTTGCTTGTGGTTACTGCTAATTGCATGTTTCCCGTGGATACACAAGACAAGAGAGTGTTTCACTCATGGTTGCAGGTACAACGCACACATTAGCCACTAATGTCAAGGGTTTTTCATTTATGAATGGTCATCTAGATAACAACAATAATAATAAATGTGGAGAATGCTAAAGATTTGTGTCGGATTATGGAGAGTTAAGCATGCACAAATCATGTGATGTATGAGCTAAGCCTAGAATATCTTCTTAAGAAGGTTGAATATTTGTGCCAGAGTATGGAGAGTCAGGGGTGCATGAATTATGCAGCGGGGCTTGAGAAGAACTTGTTCCGAAAATATTTGTAAGTAACACTAAATATCTAGTGCTAGACTATAGAGAGCCAAGCATGCACTACATTGTATGGCATATGAGCTAAGCCTTGTTGATGGAAACTTGATCTAGTGAGAGATAGATATGTTAGGAGTAAAACATGCTCTGATACCAAATGTTGTGTTTTCATAACTATACTCAAAGAATGTGCTTCTAGATTTTTCAGAGAATAAAATATATCACAAATGAAATCAATACACTACCACTACAAACCCCCATAATCACGTGCTCTCTTGCTAAATATTGCCCATGGGAAGCTTGTCAAAATCATCATAAGTAGAAGTGGTTTTCCTCTTAGCCTATTCCAATGCAAGTTGATAATTAATATCATTTTTTATTCGGAGGAACAAGTAAGCAAACTCTCATACATAATACCATGATTCCCAATGAGTCTTCTTTACTTTATTATTTATATTGGTAGATAAGGTGTGATGGTCCTAATCAAAGTTGACCGCGAGTCCACCTCTTGTAACTAGTATCCACTACTAATAGTGAACTACTTGATAATCAATAACTATTACAAAGAAATACGATGTGGGTGCACATTCATTGATAAATTATTGAATAACATCTTCCTAGGACATATCATTTTCATTTGCAATGAAAATGTTTGGACTTCAATAAGTGTTCATGTCAAAAATCAATTTTCTAATGTTAAACTTTTGTGTGCTTAAAAATACAAATTTTTCGTCAAATCTATTTAGTGCAATTGGATTTCAAGGGTTTCATTATGTAAGGCGACCAAGGTTTGAAACTCACGGTAGTTGGGAGGAGACACCCAAAAAATCCCAGCCATGTTAAGGGTTGGTATGGCCTAGGTCGGGTGCGATCCCTGGATGATTTTGACGGCTTAGATGCCCCCGGATCATGGTTTCTTAGACCATAGGCGAGTCCTACAAGCAAAGGACATGCTAGCAAACAAAAAATATATACAATTTTTTCAATTGCAGAAACTATCAATTATGTCGTATAACATTCATTCATGTAGGGGATTTGACTAATTTAATATTCATTTAAATGATTGTGTTACGATGAAGAAAATATATAAAAAATCAATGATTGACATGTACCATGCATAAATAACTTCATGAATGAGGCCCAATATCTATCATGAAATGGATCAAGTCCATAGCACAAAGATCTACATCACATTAAATGTAACTAAACTAGCGTAGCTTGGAACATGCAACAACAATTTAAGGCATAACTTATGATGGTTAATGGGCCCATTTATTTTATGCAATTCCTTCGATTAAGTCCATGGATGATGCAAGTGGTCACAACAATGACCCATTTCATTGTATTCCAACAACACACCACATATTTGTTTTTGTATGCTGTCAATCTTGAGAACTAATATCCATTGAATTCAAAACTTGTTTAAGAAGATTCACTAACGAGCCTTCACTGTCCATGTCGCACTTGTCTAGTAATTCATATTGCACACCCTCTCTTGAATCTTACTTGCCTTTCCACTCGAGGAACCATGCAAGCGATCAAACCAATAGAAGTGTCATGAGAGGATGCTCGGGGAATTAATGTAGTAGTACTAGAGACAGATACACCCTCACCAATCCTAACAAAACCTCCTTTGTCTCCAAGAACATTAATTTCTTGAGCCTCGTTCTTGTCACTCTCTTGCAAACGCACTCCATTTACTTGGTTGCATGTTACCATCCTTCCAAGGGTGTACTTTGTAGCAGTGACAATTTCCAGAACTTTAGTGGTGATGGCCAAGATTTTTGGTCTTATGTAGGCAACAATCAAAAGTTCAATGGCATCTTCAATGCATTCATGGTCTCCCTCACAAAGGTGGAGATCATTGATATCTTAGCTACTTATGATGGATTCAAATACATCAACGCATTGATGGGCATGGGTGGAGGGCATGGACAAGTGTTGAGTCGGATAATCAATGTGTATATCCTCATATGAACACCATCAATTTTGATCTCCCTCGCATCATCACAATTACACCCACTCTCCCCAGTATTCACATGTCTCTACCTTGTGCTTTCATTATAAATCAATCTTTCAAGAGATTACCTATATTTGGATATTAGGGGATTGTGTATTTTACACGCTATTATTCTTGTTGATATTAAACACAATAATTGACACATTTTAAATATCATACCGTCCGCAAATTCCATTTTAACAAAAGTGAGAAATATTATTACTATTTCATTGTTGTTCTTTAAATCCAAGTGTCAATAGGTAAATCAATATAATCGTTATTGTCATCGACTCAAGAAATCGAGGTTATTCTCCTAGTTTGGAGGTTGACTCTGAGTGATAAGCCATTGACTTTATGTTATAACAGCCTCGAGAGTTATCTCAAGTGGTCATGAGTCAAACATGAGATCTCTCCCCCAAAAGTTGGGGAGGCAACGAGTTCGACTCTCTTGATCCCCCGCAGTTAGGCTCCATAATTAGGGCCGATGGTTTACCCCATTTACCATCCATGGATCATGGGGAAATACTTGGAGTGCAAAAGAAAAGCATCCTCTCTCAATTTTGTACTAACATTACCAACAATTTCAATGTCGTGCCTTGTGGATCCCTCTTTCTTGTAGTTGTTATCTATTTAATGTTGATAATTACAATTTAGTACGATCATGCAATATCTATGTAATGGGATTTTGTTCCACATTGATACTTCCACCTGTCATTTATGTGCATTTGGTGTGTATGTTGTGAGTAGTCCCCTGAGAAAATAATTATTAAACATAAGCGGTTGATAAAGCACCACACACAATGGTCTATTGAATAAAAATATAATATTTTAAAATATTGCTCAAAGGTTGAACATGAAAATGCACAAAAGACACAAATTCAACATTAATGTCCATAATTACAATTTATTATTATTGTGGCATATTAGTACAGTGGGATTTTGTTCCACGTTGATACTTCCTCCTACCATTTATGTGAGTTGGATGTATATGTTGTGAATAGTCTCACATGAATAACAATTATTAAACATGTGTGATTCATCAATCAAACTATTGAATAAAAATGTAATATCTTTGAATGTTGCTCTAAGGTTGAAGGTGAAAATTCAAGAGAAGGCACAAATTGGTGAATTGTGAGCATGGATAAGCAATGAAAAAACTATCCCAAATAAAAATAGTAAGGATGAGAGGAGTTTGAGAGTACTTGAGGTCACATGAGCCCTATGCACAAAACTCATTGTTGTGCCCAAATTTATTGGATGTCCTTTCGTCTAGTTGGCCTTTGTTGGCCCTAAGCGGTCGTGCCTTCATGCTTACTAGGTCTTACTAACTCTACAAGTGCTCCTAGAGAACTGGATAATGCTTTGTCTATTGTTCGAGACTCTATTATTATTTTTTGTCTACTAAAAATCTAGAAGATGGTAGCATCTAAACACACTTGAAAATTAGTTATGAAGGTATTTGTTACCAAAATTTGTGAGCACGCATAAAAAAATTCCATGCAAACTATTTTGAAGTAATAATAATCTTGGGAGTCATCTTATTTGAAAGAACTCTAAGCATTTGCTACTTCCATTAAGTGGACACATTGCATGGAGATGTGCTCCAAACTTTGCTCTCCCAAGTCTCTTCTCCCCGGGCTATTTAGTAATTTATATGGTGTTTGGAGACATATGAAGTTTATATGGTTGGTTCAAGATTGTTATGACTCCAAAATTTTCAACATGGTCAATTTTGGGTCAAGTTTGAAGTTGTTTGGAGTGGGTTAAAGCCTTTGTAAAGACCTTCCTTCCCCAAAATCTTGGAATACTAATGTACTTGGTCACTTTAGGGGTCATGTTTGGAGTTGTTCAGAGTGGTTCATACTCTTTTGAAGACCTTCTACCCCCAAACTCCAGAACCTCCTAAACTATTCTTGCACTTAGTTGTTTCTTATATTCTTCCAAGGGGTTTAAAAGGTTCAAAACCCTCTAAGTAGTGTGTTCTTCTCCAAACACCTTCAACCTTTGATCTCCTTCGGAATATAGAGGATTTCATGAAGGACATTGGTCATCTTTCTACTAAAGACCCCAAAGTGTTGAAGTCTCGTGTGCCTCGCCCATCACAAAGTGAAACTTGAGTTGCACTACACTTGGAGTATATGGGCCTTATATTGCACATGGAATATCATCTCCAACGTTGTTAGTGCCACTTCATACCACATCATCATTTGTTAAGAGTCCATGTGACACATTAGGCTCGACACACTAGCACATGAAGACACCTCATCACTCTCATTTGTTTATGCCTGGATCATGAAGGCTCATTATTATGTGACAATTAATTACCATGACTATTATAGAATCACAAACTCTTCTTCTCACATTCAAGGAATCATTCCTTGCACTCCTCACACATTGCTTTCATTACACACATGTCATATCTCTCTTTGTTACCACACTTCATGTCAACCATCAAGCTCCATCCTTTGTTCTTCTCAATGCTCATTGTGATATGTAACTTTCGCTTTTCTATCTTCCCTCCACCACACCCCTTCAGCGTAACTCTTATGTCCCTTGTTTCTAACTCCCTTATCATTGCTACATGCATCCTCTTTCTCCAACAATTTTTTACCAAATTATAGTTTCCATCCGTCACAATGAGAACAAAATAAGATATATCAAGAGTTATTCTAATGGCATTTGGTTCAAGACTACACCCATACTTCACATAGTTACTCCCGAAGTTAAATTTCCAATTGTGGTTTTTATCATTTGGAACCTAATGTCACATTACAACATTTTAACGATAAATCTTTCTTCAAAGCTTGAGTCATGTGTTATCATGACCAATTTAATAGTCCAGCTTTTCAAAGGAAATTAGGTATGACCTATACAGTGGAGGATGGCCCAATTAACAGTAACACAAATTTTCTTGTGAAACTCAACAACAAAACCAATGTAACAAGTTGATGAGCATCAATATACCCAAGGGTCGACATTCATTGTTTGTCAACCATTGGAGTGAATCAATTGATTATAATTGCCAACAACAATTTGCAAGCTTGTGCAACCACCCATCATCTCAAAATATGTATATACATTTATGATGCCTAAATAAAAATGGTTCAATAAGGGATTTTGTCCCTTGGAACTTTTAAATCACTCGTCGTTCTTCCTTTTGAATGGCATTACGGCATGTGGTTATTTCCTTTAAACTAATATGTGAGTTTCACTTATTGCTTTCATAAAGTAGAAAGTTTTGATTTTGTACTACTTTATATCATTGTAACACCCTAGTTTTGATCCCCAGAATGTAATGTAAATATGCAAAATAGGTTGTGAGTCAAATAGTGTGGATGAGAGCCAAGAATGTAAATGATGTACATTAAAGTTATTCATAAAAAATGCATAATTGGCTATGAGACACGAGGGACTAAAATGATGGGGAGTTATGACTCCATGAGAGAGGAACGAGAGGGAAAGAAGGCTAAGGGCTTAAGGAAAGGGGCTAAGTCAAGGGGGGCTTCAGCCAAAGAACATAATATTATATATTCCTAAGTTTGAAGTCATTGTTGATGTAATTTTATCCTAAGTTCCCAAGTGAGGTGGAATGAGTTCCCAAGTGGTGGGTAAAGTAGTTCCTTGGTTGCCACTTGTCAAAAAAGGAACATGCATAATTACACTGTTGTTTTAGAGGAAAAATCTTTCATTCCATCATTATTTCCATCAATCTACCATCATCATAATCTAGTACGAATTATAAGAAAAATGAAGCCAAGCTTGTGAAGGGGAGTGAATTTATGTCTATTGTGAAAATTGATACTGTGAATCCTTATAGATCCCAACATTGAGATTTCCCTAGCCAATTTGTCCTAGAGACCGAGAAAGAGGTGAAACAACACGAGGGACTACATTGCAGAGAAGGGGGTACACTTATATGGATTGTGCAGCCTAAAGGGGGAAAGAGAGTCGGTGATTAAGATGGCGACATGAATGAATAGGTTGAGAAGTTAGTGGGAACTAGGTTGACAAAGTCTTGCTCATCCTTGTGAACTCATAGCCTCAGCACGAGCATGGTGTAACATCCCCATTTTAATCCCCTGGTTAATTTGTAATAAATTATGCTCAGTGATGTTTATATCTCAACATAGAGACATTATTGCCATGCCATGGCATATATGAACATTGTAAATGTAATGCATATTGTTTAATAGAGGGAAGTCAAACTAGCTTAATGAAGGGTGGAGTACTAGTACTAGCCACGAGACCATGAAAAGAATATAGAAGGTGTTCATCATGCTAAGGGATCCCAAGCCACCTTGCTGAATTATTTTGGGAATAGACAATTACTTCCCTTTTCCCCAAAATCAAAGCAAATCAATTAATGAAGGGGGTTGGTAGTTGAACAAACAACCACCCATAAAGAATATAGGTATGGAGGATTGGTTAGGAAACTAATGACTGTCAGTAAGGGTATAGTAAGTACTCATCTCAATTACCAAGGTTGACCCACGAGTCCCTTCTGACATAAGTAGAAAAAGGATAGGTCAAGAACCTTCTTGAAGAAGAAAAGGTAGAAATGCATGGGGGCATGCAAAAAAAATAAGAGACAGAGTCTGGGAGACTAAACAAGAGAAGAATCAATAAGGAAGAGAGAACAAAGAAATGTGTAGAGGACGTGGGAGATCCCACAAGAATAACAAATGGACAGAGCAAGAGAATGCATGTTACTGCACCGAGAACCCTGAATCCAAACTGGGTTGAGAAGGTTGTGAGATTGATGTGTATGGAGTAACGGAAAGGACTCCCTGATGCTGAGATAAATTCAATTGGAAAAACATCTGAGAAACCTCATGGAGGCCCTGGACATAATGGGTATAGAGGGTTTCAACCACATATAAATACATGATCTATGACATTTGGTTTCATCTTCCAAGAGGTCTCTTGGACTCTCGATGATAGTTCCTATTCACTTGACTTTTCATATTCTTTCTCGAGTGAATAATATCACAACCCTAACGGATTATGTTTCCAACATTCCCCCCCTTCATCCGAAGAGGTGTATGTGAGTCTAGGCATAGAGCTGAAATCTAGAAGTGGACAATTTCCAATGGTTGAATGTGCTCTCTTAATCTGGTGGTTTTAGGATGACCACAAACCAAATGGCTAACAAAATTTGATGTCTTCTACTAAATGGTGGTTTAAGGAAGACCAAAAACCATGGAACTTGGCTCCAAGGTTTGTTGGTTCCAAGAACATTTCATAATTTAACTAGAAGTTGATGTCTTCTACTAATTGGAAGTGCTCTCAAATGGTGGTTTAAAGATGACCACAAATTGTTGTCTAGCAAAAGTTGTAAGTCTTCTACTAAATCTTGCTTTAAGTAAGACCACAAACCAAATCATGTTGATGGAATATGGTTCCGACTCTGACTTGCTTGTTCTTGCTTGATTGATAGAACTTTGAAACATGACGCTTGATTATCCATCATTGATATTATCTCCCCACCGTCAGGTACAAGGTGAGAAGATGAAAATATGTCTACTACAAGATGTGTCAATAATCGAGAATGAATTCTTCGGTATGACTGATATCTCTTCTTGGTTGTTGATGACCAATTCCAAGAAGTGATCCACCCATAATGTTTTACTCTTACAAGTTTCTTACATTTGGAACATTTGTCTGAAGGATGATTATGCTTTCCACAATGATCACAAGGATGAAGATCAAAACATTGATCCTCCATGTCGCCGACTTGATGACAATGTTGTCATTTAGGAATCTGATCTTGAACTAGAGCAAGTACAAATGAATTTTCTTGAAAGAATCCAACACTCTGAACTGTATTAGTTCGGAATAATATGAAATGTGATAGGTCAGTTCCATTTTGTATTCAAGACATGTTTCTTGTTTGTTGTTGATGATTTCTTCCCAAGGTCTAATGATGGGCTTGGAAAGTGAAAGTGGAACTTGTTTATGACAAACTTCATATTCATTTGAATATGATTTTGAAGTGGCATCATTGATTTGATCATATATTGGCTACTAATAGGAATCATTCTCAAATTCAAAAAGAGAAATTGTTCTAAACAAGGACTAGTTCAGATTGTTGATTCTTTTGTTGCAATTCATCTTGTTGGAGTTGTGATTCAACTTGGAGAAATTCGATTTTGTTGTGTGAATCTTGTAAACAGGTTAGAAGATTAGAGAAGTTTGCTTTGTCATTTGTGACCATATTGTTGATGGTAGAGAGTATTAAAGTATTCAACGACTCTAATAATTCATCAATTCCATCCATTTAAAGAATGACTTAGACCTCAAAGGGTTTCTTGCAGCTCCACCCTTTAACACTTAGACTTGAAAATTAAAACTCGATAAATGGAGGGTGTTGACTTCTATCGAAAATGTACCCAGTTACAATGTAATCCAACTTAATTTCAAAAATGTACAAGTAAACTTACAAAAAGACTATTTGCAAGTTACCATTATTATTAATTATGGAGTTAAATTGATCTTGAGGATTGAATGTGTCATATCTTCATCACTGAAAGTGAAGGAAACTATACAAGTAGCTATCATTCAAATGTGTACACACAAGGAAACTATGAAGAATACCCAACTTATGTCACTTGCTAAAGTTGGTCAATAGATGTATCATGTTTGCCTTTACAAAGGGAGGGAGACCACCAACCACAACCTTTCCATTCCTTTGATCACCAGTTGAAAAATGTGAGCTCTTCATTTTCGTTGTCCCACAAAAGATTTAAATACCACTTGGGTTCTTCTCTCACAAGCACCCTTCGTTCTCACTTCATTTGATATGCCTTTCTTTGGCATATTTTTACATTAAGCAAAGAATCGAGGGGACAATGCAACAACAAATGAAAACGTTATAAGCAATTAGGTCTAGCATAAAGCCAACTACATTGAATTGGCTACCTTATGGTTGGCAACATGGTATTCAATAGAATAGAGCATTAGAAAAGTGGGAGCTCAAGATTTATTAATGGGGAGCCTTGACATGAGGAAATAATGCAACCAAGTTCAACTGTTAGTAAATGTAATAGGGTTTGTTGTGGTGCCACCTTCCCAACCTTCTCCCAAAACCATACTCTATCTTTCCAATCTAGATGACCATCTCCATGTAGGGCGTAGATTAAATACATTGTTTGTGTATAACAATGACAGGTTTCCCTGATTCTATGAGAGTAGATTGTAGAGTCGACTTCCCAGTGTTATCTCATTTAGAGTCATTACTCGAGGCTTGTGCCCACCATCTATATCAAACTAGAAACCAAACAGATGCGACAACTAAGATCGATCTTCAACGGGTTTTCTATAGCCCAAAACTATAAGCGTGTTTAATCATTATCTCTAGCCCAATGCATATTGACAACATCAAGAATAATCTTCACATGATTTGTGGTGCCATAAATAATGTTCTATAGAATAAACGAGGACGAGATGGATTTTTCTATCATAGCCAAGAAGCTTAAGAGGAGGAATCTGATGCTTCAATAGCACAAATACATAATGTATCTAGGTAGTTGATGTTACACAGTTCAAACTTTGGCAAATGGCCTTGTTAACTAAGGAAATGATGTCTCAAGGCCCTCGGGTTGCAAACATGGAGTACCGAGAGATAGATGACTTACATCGTCCACATGCACAGACAGAGACCCACTTCACCACCACACATACTGGATTGGTCACAATGGCATTCACCGCATCAACTTGCTTCTGAAAGACAATGGGTCTTGCTCCATGAGGTACAAGTCAGGTATTGTGGTAAGTGTCACTTTAATACTTGAGGCATTTGAGTATGTTGCATTTAAAGATACTTTTGGTTATAGAACATATGCTTGGAAATTATGCTCTTTGCCTTGTTTCACCTTGGTGATTGACATTGTGCCCTAGTAAGTGGTCACCCTTGGGGATGGGTTTGCTTCTGGGAGGTCCCTTTGATGAGTCATTGTGCCATTCTCGATCATACTTATCATTTTTCACACTTCATCCTTTTCACCTCCTCATCTTTTGGGATTTCCAGGTGTACTGATGCAAGAAGGGACTGTACCTCATTTCATGGGAAGAAGGGAATGAAGGCCCAGAGGGAATATAGCTAGCAAAAGATAAAAGCCAAAAATATTGCCTTCCAGATGCTTTCCCAAAGAGGTCTTGAGAATGATGAAATGTTTCTCCTAAAAAATCAAAGACTTATAAGAAACAAATTTCATATTATATAGACGTCCCACTTGTTGAGGGATCTACACAAGTGCATTACAACTTTTGCTTTACCCACACGATACTCGGTGTACCTCCAACTTCAAGTGACATTGTGGTACTACCTCCAAGTTTTATGTTACCCATTTGGAGTACCCAATTGTTTTAGACTTAAACAAATTAATGGTAAATAAATGGGCTTGGGAAATGGATGCATTGAAAACGAAGGTGCAACGCATCCTCTACAAAGGCACCCATAAATGAGACAATACGAACCCTTGTATGTCACGAACCCCATTCCTGAAAGTCTTACCCCATCCACTTCATCTTCTTCATATAACTTAGAGATGGTCCACCTAGGAAACACTCCTTGACTTAAGAAATGACGCACCTAATACACCACCTTGTTAACCCTCCCATACCTAAACTTGGTAAATTACATACGGTCTTTGAGCACTTGCTTAATTTGATAAGGTAGTTTTGATGCACATGTTTGGGTGGCTCTTGTATTAAATGTGATTTTACTTGCCATGATGCATTTGACTTGATACCCTTGGAGGGAACACTCACTTGTCTTTGTAGGACCTTGTATGATGGATGTTTTGAAGGAACAAGCCCAACATGGGCCTTCATCAGGGCAGGAAGCCCACATGTTGGATGCCATGACCCAGACTTTAGGGGCAAGAAGAGGTTGGACATTGCCTTTAGAGGAAAGTGAGAAGACCTTGGAGTTGACACCTAGCCCTATCTAGCCCAACAACTTTCCTTTAGAGGCCTTACACCACACCTTTGGGGCTTGACATCTTGACTAGGGCTAGGGTTTGGTGGTGATGATGATGATTTGATGGACACTTGGCACCTTGTGATGAGGAGGGTCCCTTGCACCATGGAGAAGACCCTAACATTTGAAGGGAGGACCTTAGGAGGCCCAAAGACTTCTTGTTATTGCTCAACGACTTGCTAAATGTTCCAAGACATCACCTTATAAGGGGTTGACATCACCCTTAGGTTTTTTTTGTGCAAATTTTAAAGTTAAAATCAAATTATTTTGTAAAGGGGAAAAATAAAGAGGGATGGCCCCCTTATTTTGTGGTTTCCCCTAACTAAATGTGGACAAACACTTTTTAGAGGTTTTGTATAAATAAGGATCGAATTCATTTCATTTTAACACAACTCACTCTCTCTTGAGTGAGAGACTTGGTTGAAATGACTTCTCTGTCAAGATGTCTATGTGCTTCGAGATGACTTCTCCATCAACATGTATCTATGATGGATTGATCGGAGAATGCTTTGAGGATAAATAAATGAAAATAAATGAAAATGGAAAGGTCATGGGAAATAAAGTAGTCAACTATACATTGAATAGGGAGCCGAATCGATTGAGAATGTAGACAGAGCCAAGGGTTTAGTGAGAGGCGAGAGATGGATAGTGAGTGCATGCAGAGAGGATTTCCGAGAGTGGGAGAGTGAGTAAACCTAACACCTCTGAATGACAGAGATGAAGACACAAATGACAGACTTATGCAAATGGGCACAAGGAATCAAGCAGATAGAGAGAATCATGTACAATTTCCTTCGAGATATACACAAACTATAAATGGTAGTTATTTTGAAAAGCGAGTGCTCCATGGTAAATTAGGATAATTAATCCACATTTACCATGAATTATCGTCTTTTCCCCTGCGAATCAGGAACTCATCAATGAATCATAAATAACCCTTGAAAAATGTGAATACTCAATAATGGTCTAACGAGAATTTCATTAAGTATGGTGTATGGGTAGGGAGATCAATTCTACAAAGGTTTAGTTGTGTGGAGGTATGAGTGTGCAGAGGTAAGAGTGTGCGAAGTGGGGACATCCAAAGATCTCTACATGAGATATGATTTAAAAAAGGCCAAGTATGGGAGTTATGAAGGGTACGCCATTCGGGGAACGTGACGTGCAATATGGGGGTGGAAGAAGTGCAGAGGAAAACGTTGTGTCGAGAAAAGGATGTGCATTGGGATCTCTATTGAGAAGGGTAACTCATAAGGTCTTCTTTCGTGTCATGGCATCCTAACATGGTGGGAGACAATGAAACTAGCCAAGTTGATGGGTTAAATCTCTTTCCTAAGTTTAACTTAGAAAAAAGTACAATGAATATGTTATATTTTAATGTTGACTTAATGAGAACTTTTCCTAAAGTAAAAAGTGAAAATATTTTAAGTGACGGTCATTTAATCTTGGCCATCCATCCCACAAGAGGGAGAAAGTTGATCTCAACCCTTGATCTCTTTGGAGATAGGGTTTTGCTTGCTCATTGAGGTAAAATGAAATCAACTTGGTGGGTGGGTGTATTCTTTCATTGATAGAGGGTGATTTCCAGGTTGAAGAAGGAGACCGCTTCAAGGAGATTTGCAGAGAGAATGGAGGAGACTTCTAGCAGGGAGATCGACTTACTTCCTGAACATTCTCAAAGGTCGAAACTTCAGATATGAGAGAGCCATACAGGTTGACGCAATAGGCTGTACAATTTGCGTAGAGGCTCATGCAAGGTCCCTTTTGGGTCAATCTAGTTTAGAGGATTAAGAGAGGGCCATACAAATTATTGGGGAGGAAAAACGTTGGGGTTTCTCTCAGCTATTGGATAAATCGATTTGCTCTGTAAGAGGTCTCTATTTTTTCTTCTACATAATAAAATATGCAAACCGAAGAACTGGTTTCTCACATTATGTTTTTCCACGGGTTATTTTACCGAAAAATATTTGTCTCTCATGTGATGTGATTGTTGTTATATTCTTCATTGTTGGTCAGATTTATTTTTGCTATGCATTTTAATTTATCTATGAAGAAACCTAGCTGTAACAAAAAATAACAATTTAAGAAAAAAAAATTGGTGCTAAATAAATTTTTGAGTGCAATATTGTTGGAGTTTTTTGGTTCACTTTGCTAGGTTTTAGTAGATTCACATTGTATCAGAGTTGTCTTGTTGGAGTAAGAACATCAACATATTGGGCGAAGGAGATCGATTTTAGATGTAAGCACGTAATCAATCGATGAGGCAATGATAGAGTTTGGACAAAGACACTTTTAGAAATGGCCATGACCTTGAGAGTTAAGGATAGACTTCAAGGTGCTCATAACTTCCCCACCTTGAAAGAGAGGGTTACCAGAATCTTGGATATCAATGATGTCCTTGAACATGTTGATGATAAAGCAACAGTTCCTACAAATGCTGCTTTGATGGGATCGTGGTAGAAGGGTGAAGCGAAGTCTATGACCATAATCCTTAATGGGGTAAAGGATCACATAATCCCACACCTTTAAGAAAAAACGTCCGCTAAGACATGTGGACTGCCTTGCGTGGCCTCGATAAGAATAGGAATGAAAACATGGTTATGGTGCTTTGAGAAAGGATGCGAGTTATCAAGATGGCAAAGAGCGAAGGTGTGGTTCCATACCTCACTTGTCTTACACAAATCAGGGATGATCTTGCAGTAGTTGGCTCAAAGACAAAGGATTTTGAGCTAGTACGTATATCCCTGAATGGTTTTTCAAAGCCACTGGACACATTTGTGCGTAGGATTGTAGCTCGAGAGAAGCTCCTTGACTGGCAATGCTTATGGGATGATTTTGTGTAGGATGAAATTTGTCTTGGTCAAGTGAGTGGATCATATACAACGTCTCAGGTTGTGGACGATGAGGCTTTGGATCTTGCAAGAAAAGCCAAGGGAAATTCTAAGAAGAAGAGCTCTGGGAGTGGAGCAAGTGGAAAGAAGAAGAACATTGACTTCTCCAAAGTCAAGTGTTTCCATTGTCACAAGTTTGGACAATTTGCCTCACGGTGTTTGGAAAATAAAAAGAGTAAGCCATAGATGGCAGCCTCTGCAGGAGTAGAGGAGTTTGCGAAGAGCTCTGAGAAGGATTTATGCCTTATCAAATGTATGTCGAGCTCAACTTTCACAAGTATTTGGTATGTGGATAATGGCGCTTCTTGTCATATGACTGGGTGCAAGGAGTTCTTCAGTAGCTTGCAGGAGGGAGGCATGAATCTTCATATTGAGCCAGGAGACGATGTGCGCTATAAGGCACAAGGCATAGGCACAATGTCATTTCAGAGGGAGTTGGATAAACCACTCCATTTTGCTGACATATTGTATGTTCCTGGTCTTACCAGGAACCTCATTTCAGTTTCGACCCTAGAGGATAAAGTGTTTGAGGTGATTTTCCATGGAGGAAAGGTATACATTAGACCAAAGGGTTCTACAACCAAGATGGATAAGGTAATTAGGGTTCGAAGTGAGAAAGTATACAAGTTGCATTTTGATCCAACAAAAGCATTAGTTAGTAGCAACACATATTTGAGTGAGTTATGGCACATACGGATGACACATTTGCATTTTGGTGCATTGGGTCATTTGAGACATGCAATTACAGGAATGACCCAGGTTACAACAGAGAAGCACGATCCTTGCAAGGGTTGTGCATTGGGAAAGTATGCTGGCAAGGAATTTCAATCTAGTGAGCATAAGTCCAATGGGATATTGGATCTAATCCATTCTAATGTTTGTGGTCTTATAAGTGTGTAGTCAGTTAGTGGCTTCAACTACTACATGATATTCATCGATGACTACTTCAGGAACACCTAGATATATTTCCTTAAGACCAAGGATGAGGTCTTTGACAAGTTCAAGGAGTTCAAAGCTCTAGTAGAGAATCAGTCAGGTAGGAGGATTCGGGTAATTAGATCGGATAATGGGGGCGAGTACACCTCTAATGAGTTTGTGGAGTATTGTGTTGTAGAGGGTATCAAGAAGGAGCTCATTGTTCCTCATAACCCGCAACAAAATGGAGTGGAAGAGCACAAGAACAGGACCATAGTGTGTGCAACTCATGTGATGATACATTAACAGAGATTACCTATTTTCTTATGGGCCGAGGCTTCTCGTACACTGTTTACATTTAGAACATGCGTTCCCACACCGTTTTAGGGAAATTGACACCTAAGGAGGTATACACATGTACCAAATCAGATACGAGTCATCTTCACATCTTTGGGAGTATTTGCTATTTTGATGTCCCTTCGGAGAAGAGGACAAAGTTGGATCCCAAAACAGATAAGGGGATATTGGTTGGATACAACGAAGCTTCCAAGGCCTATCACATCTTAGTGCCAGAGCACATGAGTATAATGGTGTGCAGAGACGTGCAGTCTAAGGAGGAGAGGGACTTGAGGAGATCTAAATATATGCCAGTGCAGATAGAGGACCAACAGGGACATGACTCAATGCAAAAAAAGTGAGGAGGTACAGAGTATAAAGTCACAAACGTAGACACGGGGTACATGTATAGGTACAAGTGTAGGCAGGGAGACTAGTGGACAGGACAATCATGAGACTGATGAGGAGGTTGAGTAGTGTGAGGTTGTTCCATAGGATATTAAGACTAGGCCACGACATAAGTGGTACAAGTCCACAATTAGTGATTCTAGATAGGTAGCACCTCTAGAGAGATCTTTCACAGAGAGTAGACCACCACAGAGATTTGGGTATATGGAACTCATGATAAAGCTTATAGATGTAGAGCCTTCCACTTATGAGAAGGATGCACAACATGGAGTCTGGCAGGAGACAATGATAGAGGAGTATGCCTCTATCATGAAGAACGATGTATGGGAGGTGGTGCCCAGACTAGAGGGTGAATGGGTGGTTGGATCAAGATGGATCTATAAAGTCAATCGTGTAACGATGGAAGCATGGAGAAGTATAAGCACACTACATAGCCAAGGGGTTTGCACATAAAGAGGGAGTCGATTACGAGGATATTTTTGCCCCGGTGACTAGATATTCCTCCATCCGAGCAGTTATTTCACTATCAGCAGAGTTGGGCTGACACGTTCATCGAATGGACGTGAAGACTGTCTTCCTCAATGAAGTTATTAACGAAGAAGTCTATATTGAGTAGCATGAGAGTTTTGAGGTTGGAGACAGGGATACACATGTTTGTAGGTTGAGACGAGCCTTGTATGGGCTCAAGCAAGCACCTTGGGTATGGTACTCAAGGAATGACAGTTATTTGAGAGAGATGGGATTCCAGCGGAGTGAGACTGATCTGAACCTCAATTTTCTAGCAGGTGAGGTGCCTCTCATACTAGTGCTTTATGTTGATGATCTCTTTCTTACTGGAGATGAGAAACTAATTGCAAGCTGCAAGGCTAACCATGCAACAAAGTTCGAGATGAAATACCTTTGTTTGATGCATTACTTCCTTCGTCTGGAGGTTTGGCAAACTGATGGGCGCTTCTTCTTAGGAAAAGGGAAGTATACAGTAGAGATCTTGTGCAGGTTCGGGATGACAAATTGTAGTCCCATGTCCACATCTCTAGTGACGAACTGGAGGAAGATTAATGTTTCTAGTTTTGAGATAGTAGACACCACCATCTATTGTCAGCTTATTGGATCCCTCATGTATCTGGTCAACACTAGTCCAGATATTAGCTTTGTAGTTAACTCTTTGAATCAATTCATGGTGGACCCTCAGAGAGTGCATTGGATAGCTACGAAGCATGTACTTCGCTACTTGAGAAGTACCATAGAGTACAGGTTGTTGTATGAGTGCAGTGGTGGAGTGAGATTGACAGGTTTTACAAATGTCGATTGGGTAGGATGTGCAGAGGACAAAAAGAGCACTTTAGGGTGTTGCTTCAACATAGGATTCAATATTATATCTTGGTTCAACAAGAAACAGAGATTAGTGGCATCTAGCTTTGTCGAGGCAGAGTACATGGTAGTTATTTTAGCAGCATGTGAGGCACTGTGGTTGAGGAAGTTGTTCTTAGGATTGTTCGGTAAGGAGTTACAGGCTACTGTGATACATATCGATAATCATTGTTGCATCAGGCTCTCTGAGAATCCTATGTTTTGTGATCATAGCAAGCATATAGACATCCACTATCACTTCATACGAGATTATGTACAAAAGGTAGTTGTGAGGCTCTAATACATACAGATAGATGATCAGATGGCAGATATATTTACCAAGGCACTTTGCAGATAGAAGTTCGTGAAGTTTAGAGACAAGATGGGGTTAGTTCATAATCCCTTCCTTGTTAAGAGGGAGTGTTGAGAAGGGTGATTCATAAGGTTTTCCTAAGTTTAACTTAGAAAAAAAGAACATTCAATGTGTTATATTTTAATGTTGACTTAGTTAACACTTTTTCTAAAGTAAAAAGTGAAAATAATTTAAGCGATGGTCTTTTAATCTTGGCCATCCATCTCATTGAGAGAGTAAGGGTTGATCTCAGCCCTTTATCTCTCTGTAGATAAGGTTATTGCTTAATGAGGTAAAATGAAATCAACTTGGTGGTTAGGCGTATTCTTTCATTGAGAGAGGGCGATTCTCAGGTCGAGGAAGGAGATTGCTTCAGGGTTTGTCAAAGGAGATTTGCAGATAGAATGGAGGAGACTTCTAGTAGGGAGATAAACTTACTTCCTGAACATTGGCAGAGGATGAAACTTCATATCTGAGAGATCCATATAGGTTGATGCAGAGGTGATGCAGCAGACCATAGGATCTGCGCAGAGGCTCACACAGGGTCCCTTTTGGGTCGATTTGGTTCAAAGGATTGGGAGAGGGCCATATGAATTGTTAAGGAGGAAAAATGTCGAGGTTTCTCTAAGTTATTGGATAAATTGATTTGCTTTGTAAGAGATCTCTATATTTTCTACTACATAATAAAATCTACAAGCTGAAGAACTGGTTTTCCCACATTGGGTTTTCTAGGGGTTATTTTACCCAAAAATATTTGTCTCTCATGTGATGTGATTGTTGTTATCTTCTTCATTGTTGGTTAGATTTATTTCTGTTGTGCTTTTTGAATTTTTTGTGAATAAATCTAACTCTAATAGAAAATAACAATTTCATAAAAAAAAATGGTGCTAGATAAATTTTCGAGTGAAACATTGTTGGAGTTTTCTAGTTCGCTTTGTTGGGTTTTAGTAGATTCACGTTCTCTACACACACACAAAAAGGTCGAAAATGATCCAAATGTTGGCTTTTGCAGAACAAAAGGTTTTGAAATAGGAGGAAAGGTTTTGAAATATGAAATCTCCACATGGCATAAAGAATCTCAACACAATACAAGTCATAAAAATTACTAAGTATTATTGACATATGAAAATTTTCCCGACATACTATGGAGTAATGAAAAATGTAGGTAACACGGTGGAGTTTGAACTGGAATGTGAAAAGGGGAAAAGGGAGAGGGGGATCTATACATAGCTAAACTTGGAATATAAGGATGATATACATAAATGGATCAACAAGAACCCTTTGCCATGTGAGAAAATAATATTTCTCCTCTTTCTTCTCTTTATCATGGTTATGGAATCACCGAGAATAGTTCTTCCACTCACAAGTACTTATGCGAGATTTTACTTCCGAAATTTGGGCTTGTAGCACTATGGTTTGTCTTCTTTCCAATGAAACTAGTGTCACTTAATTCAGATTTCACTAAAATTATCTATGACTATTTTACCAAGAATACCTATTTGCGACTAGTTTCCAAACTAACGAAAAATCATAACTTCCACATATTGTAGCTCTTAAATTATAATGAACTAGAACCTGAAATTTGTATCATAGTTACTTAAATATTTCTTGTCGGTGTCTTAAAATTTTTGTTGTCTGAAATTTCACAGATAAAAAAATATAGTGAAAATGTCAGGATGACTCGTTTTGAAGGAGTCAAACTAAGGACTGTATGCTTTGAAACCAAAAGTTATGCACCAAATACCCCACATAGCATAAAAATACAAAGTAGTAATTCCACTCCTTGAGTATGAAAGAGAAATAATCAATGAGAATTATCTTTATGTTGAAATATTGTGTAACTACAAAGAATATTCTTATCCCCTTTTGTGGATAAAGTAAAAGATAAAATATATATATTATATTGACAAGTCGACCCTATTGTGCCTAGATAAGTCAAATGTAAATTAGAAAGGTAAAGTGGATAGGTCGGCCCTGACCTAATTATTGGGGGGGGGCATAATTTCGATTTATAAGAGGCCTATAACCTCATTTGTTCACACACTCATCAAGCCCTCTCTATCAAGTGCGCAAGTCTGAGAGTGACGCAACTATAAGGAGAAGTGATGCAGCTACAAGGAAGAGTATCTCAGTAAAGGGTTTTGGTTATCTTGGTGAAGGACTATCTTAGTCTAAGTGATGTGCTACTATGTTATGGTTAGGGTTTCTGGTGGATCTTTTGTTTGGTGAGATCTCTCTTGTGAGAGAGATTGTACTTGGTTATTGAATCTATATTAAAGAAGTTTTGTTAGGTTTTCTTCCCCTTGAGGGTTTCCCATGATAAATGGTTGTGTACTCTTGTGATTGTGTTTCTCTCAGTGATCCTATCTATGTTATGGTTATCTAGTAAATTGAAAAGAAACCTAATAATAGCTTAAACTTTAACATGGTATCAGAGCTAAGCTGATGAGAGCACCTTTCACTGGATAAGCAAAAACGTCATTGTTGTCGTACAAGAAAATTAAGGATTGTTATTGGAGATGAATTTTTGCCTAAAATCCATCTAGAAAAGTGCGCCCTACCCTAGTGAATATTTTGGCACCTTGAGCGCAACTTTTTAGTGGACAGAACTCCTAGAAAGTGAAACCCTAGTTTTCACTGGTACCAGAAAACCAGAAGTACCAAAAAACCAGGAAACTAGAACTAGTACTAGAAGTACCAGTCCAGATTTTCGCAAGCTCAGTTTCAAGGGGTAAAATTTGGAATTTTCAGAAACTGACTATACCAGCATACTCGTCTCAGTCCAGTGCATCTTTTGGTGAATTCAGTTTTCAGATCCAAGAAATTTGATTTTTCTATTATTTCTATAGCCCGGAGGGCTAGGGTTTCTACTGTAAAAAAGAATGGCTATTGGTATGAGGGTAGAAGATAGGCTGGAAGGATCTAGAAGTTTCAGATCTTGGAAGCATTGGTTGCAAATGATTCTAGACGAGAATGATCTCCTAGAACATGTCACAGTGGGTGTACCTAAACCAAAGGAAGAAGAGCAAAAGACCAAGCACAAGAAGAATGAAAAGAAAGAAAAGAGAATTGTGTCATATTCAGTAAAGGATCACTTGATCCCTCATATATCTCAACTATAGACAACAAGGCAAATGTATGAAGCACTCAACAAGTTATATGAAAGAAAAGACATTAGCCGAAATCTCACCTTAAGAAATCAACTTCGTAATATGAAGATGGAAAACTCAGAATCTTTCTCATCCTAACTTATGAGAGTTTCTTAGATTAGAGATCAACTTGCAACTATTGGAGATGTCATTAGTGACAAAGAGCTTGTAACCACAACCCTAAATGGGTTTCCAACATTTTGGATTCTTTTTGTACAAGGAGTGTGTGAAAGAACAAGTTACGAAAGTTTGATAAGTTATGGGCAGATTGCACACACGAAGAATGTAGACTTGTAGACCAACAAAAGAGATTAATTTTTTATGAAGAGAAAGCTCTTACAATTCAAAAGAATAGAAGAAGTTCCTTCGGGAAGAACAATAAATAAGCTAACTCTATAAGAGTTCCAGATAAGAAGAAAGATGTTTCAAAGATCAGATGTTACAACTGTCAAAAGTTGGGACACTTTTCCTATGACTGTCCTCAAGGAAAAGGGAAAAGAAAGCATCAAGCACATGTGGCAGAGGAAGAGGAATCTCCTCCCTCAAAGAAAGCTTTAGTAGAAATTGAGGATTATGTACTTTAAGTTGAAGATAGTTGATCTGAAGAAAGATAGCAAATAGTGGAGTCTATGGAGCCTCCCCACACAAAAACAAAAGATAAGTATTCATGTTTATTTTTAGTATCTTGTTTACTTTAATACCTTATCATTATAAGTTAGATTTTTGTGAGAATGTTAATTAACCTCGTTTTATTTCAGTGTCTATGCAGATTTATGAAGGAAGTATCAAAGAAGAGGATAAAGAAAGAGATAAAATATTTATTTCGGGTATGATCACTCATGAGAGTGACAAAGGTATGTGTTTAGCTATGATAGTAAGGGAAAATTTGGTAATTTCATAGCTAGAGTAAAAAAGACTTCAAAAGTCTTATTCATGATTAGGGTTTTAGGTGTGTACATGGTTGAACAAGGTTTTCTTAAGAAAATATGTGTACTACTTTGATAGAAATCATGATATAGTTTTACTTGATTACTGCTTGTTGTTACTGACTGATTGGCTAAGTGACATATCTAAGAAAGCATATTGTAAGTAATTTTACAGGTCTTGGAAGAAAGAACTTATGCCTTGACTTGCAGAAGTTAGACAACATGAGAAGGACATATATATGGTGGCAGTCAGTAAAGACCAAACAATATTTAGTATTTATATAGGAGCATGAGGCTCCTAAAGATGCGTAACATAAATCTTCAAGATGAAGAGAAAGATGGATACTCAGATATAGTTGATGAGATGCAGGTAACTACGGGTTGCTCCACTATCGTTCTTATAGATGCAGAGGGAGCAGGTTGATCCAGTATGAAGTCAGAAAGAAAGAAATGTTCGAACTCAAGAAGGCACCCAGGATATTACAGAAGAGAACTTCAAGGACAATGATTATCAGATGTTACACAGTTAAAGAAACTCATAGTTTGGTGCAAGAGGGATCTATGTATCTTAGTTCGAAATGGAGGATCATGATTTGGTGTAGTTAGGAAAGCAGTGGTCCATGGAACAGTTTACTCAGTGAATGAGTAACGAGATATTTTGATCAAGATGAAAGTCATCCAGTAGATGAATGGTGCCCAACAGATGGGTAGCATGGTGTTATACCATGGAAATATTTTGGACCACAAGAGATTTTATTAGATCCCATAGCTAGACCTTCATAGAGAAGGAATGAGCAATCCCATAGATAGACCTTCATAGAGAAGGAAAAGAGAAGAGACCTTTGTAGAGAAGGAGAAAGAAAAGAGACCTTCCTAGAGAAGGGGAATGAGAAATTCGACAAGGTTGGCCTCTGTCCAAGTGTTGAGTATTGGATACTCTAGGGACATGCTAGAATACCCTCGTAGAGAGGGGTGTGACCACCCTCATAGAGAGGAGTGTGGATGTTTCTCCAAGGGGCAGCGAACAAATACTCTCCTCTGGACAAGGATTGAGTATCCTAGAACACAAACCTTGACCATGTGGAATGGTTAGTTGGCTCTTGAGGTTTGTGTCATGATCCTGCGTGGATCATGGAAATGGAGTCTAGTCTTGCCTAGGCTAACATCTTAGCTTCTCTAGGTCATGTGGGATGACTAGGAGTGAAGCTATGGTAGTAGTCCTCCCCAGTGGATGGGTGAGATAGATGACTACAAGAGAAGGGAGAACATAAAAGGAATGGTAAAACTCATAGAATATCTTATGTGTGAAGATAAGATATCTTATGTGTGAAGATGAGATATATTATGTGTGAAGATAAGAAAGAGTATCTTCTGCGTGAAGATGAAAGAAAGAAAGAGTATCTTCTACGCGAAGATAAAGAGAGAGAAACTTCTTTAATATGGATTCATGGAGAACCAGTCAATGATCGTGATGCCAGATGACCGAGTGGATTATATTGATGCCTCATGTTATCCAATTGATGTTGTTACCCTGTTGACGATGTTTCCCAGTTGATGATGCTGCCCAGTTGATGATGTTACCTAGTTGATGATATTGTTCAGTTGATGATGACATCCAGTGACCTGTCAAAAGATAAAGAATATCCTTCTTGTTAAGAGGGAGTGTTGAAATATTGTATAACTGCAAAGAATATTCTTATTCGATTTTGTGGATAAAGTAAAAGATAAAATATATATATTATATTGACAAGTTGGCCCTATTGTGCCTAGACAAGTCAAATGTAAATTAGAAAGGTAAAGTGGATAGGTCGACCCTGACCTAATTATTGGGGGGCACAACTTGTATTTATAAGAGGCCTAGCACCTCATTTGTTCACACACTCATCAAGCTCTCTCTATCAAGTGCATAAGTATGAGAGTGACGCAACTACAAGGAGAAGTGAGTCAGCTACAAGGAAGAGTATCTCAATAAAGGGTTTTGGTTATCTTGGTGAAGGACTATCTTGGTCTAAGTGGTGCGCTACTATGTTATGGTTAGGGTTTCTGATGGATCTTCTATTTGGTGAGATCTCTCTTGTGAGAGACACTGTACTTGGTTATTGAATCTATATTAAAGAAGTTTTGCTCGGTTATCTTCCCCTTGAGGGTTTCCCAGGATAAATGCTTGTGTACTCTTGTGATTGGGTTTCTCTCATTGATCCTATCTATGCTATGGTTATCTAGTAAATTGAAAAGAAACCTAATAATAGCTTAAACTTTAACACTTTATGGGGGTAACCTCCTTTTATAATATGACAAATGCACGAGATGATATGATATCTAAAACTAAGCATCCATGGTATATATAGGAGACAAAGGGTATTATTATCCCAAACTATAACACCTATGCAAAGCCTTCACAATATGTTAAACTTGTGTAACAATTGGAAGTAATTGCCATTATCACCTAGGAAAGTACTTCCCTCGTTTTAGTGATGGACAAGGATCCAACAAAAGGGAGGCTCCCCTTACAACCTCAAGGGATCCTATAGCAAGCCAAGGGCAAGTCTACGACCCCCTATATTGGTTACTTGGCGAGATAGACTAGGTTATAGTGAAAGGGGAAAGTTAAAATGAACTTAGACAAAGTAATTGACTATGTGTATGTGTGTGAGGTGTTCCAATGTCACTTAACAAGTCTAAGCAATGAAAATAATCCCCAGAACATTGGTTGTCAAAGAGAAAAGGCTAATGTAATAAAACTTATGATAAAAGACTATGTACCTTAGCAATATGTAAATTTATAAAAGCAACAAGTTAGCGGTACTAAAATCAACAAATTCTTATTAGAAAAAGATTTCAATCAGTGAGACAATGATTATTTGCATGTGATAAACCATAAGGCCACATGGAGTGATCCAAAATGATCTTTTAAAGACTATAGTTCAGTTTTAAGCATGGGTTCATTTACCACTTAGGAATTGATTGAAAGAAGCATAAACTAATGAGATAATATAACAACCATAATAAGAAATGCATATCACAATGTAAGCACAAAGAGCAACAAACCATAATAACAAAGTTGTTAACGGAGTTTGGCAAGATTGCCTACGTCTCCGGGCCTTTGTCTCAGTGGGTGAGGCTTTCTTATTTCTCTTCAATGCTCTAAACATACATCAAAAAAGTGTCAAAAGGATTACAAACATGTCTGGTTGTGTTTTGCTCGACCTCAAGAACCCAACACAATTGACGGAACTGAAAATGGTTGAGCGTAGCTCCCAAAATTAGCTCGCAGAGTTCCCCTCCTCATTGGCTTCCTTGCATAAAAATGGCTTTGGATTTCAAATTCCTCAACATTTCTCCTACTCTGAACCTCTCTAATGTTACCAAGAACCCCGGGTTTATATAGATTTGAAGTGGGCATCAACCTCCCAACTTACTCCCAAGATCTGGCCTCAAATCGGGCTCCAGATCTCCCAAAATTGGGCAAAATCCATTAAACACAGCTGGAATAACCCAAAAATACATAATATAAGGTGAAAAACCCACAAATTGCGAAAATGCAGGGTGCAGCCCCCTATTCCCAGGCTCCTGGTCATGTGTGCTTTGCCATGTGGCCTCGGGCTGGTAATTGGTGCGTTGGCCCCTCCAGTCTTGGCTCATGGTCTCATGCCTATGGCCCATATGGCCAAGACCTCACCTCCCACACTCTCCACATTTCATTGTAGCTCCGAGTCTGTAGCCCCTGGTCTATCGGGGCTAGCCCGCACCGACCGGGGCCTATCCCAAACAAACCACCACCGTAAACACAAAAGGTGAATGTGCCATGTGGTGTAACAAGCACCACCATTAGCCCGATCAATTTTCCTCCTTTCATGAAATCGTTGGCACCCATGGAGGTCGAGGGTTTGAATCCTCTGGAATCCATAACAAAATTTTGGACTAGCCGACATTGGAAAAATTTGGGGTGCCACGTGGTGCCCTCTAATTGGGCCATGTGTCACACTGTGATTGGATCGTACCACACAGTCAATGTACAGTCAACATGCCACATCATTGTCGTATAGGCTAGTCAGCTGCCACGTTAGTTTTCGTACATCCAAGTCAGCTCCCTAGTCACCTGCCATGTCACCTTCCATACAACCACGTGTTGTGCCATATCATCATCTGTATTGCACAGTCACCCTGCCACATCATCATCCGTACAACCTAGCTATTGTTCGTACTTCCACATGTCATCCTGCCATTGGGCCATGTCATGGATGGACTGCCATGTGTCATTCGTGCAGTGCCATGTGTCATTAGTACAGTTGCCAACTTAGCCCGAAAATGCCAATTTTGAGTGACACATGTCACCTCTTGGTGATGCCACATCAGCATGATGATGTCATGCTGACATCACATGTCGTACTGTTGACGCATCGGTATGACATGTTGACTTTGACCAATTGACTTTTTTGCATGTTTGGGAAATCGGTCAGAACACGATAACTTTCGCATACTACGTCCATTTGCGAAAAAACATTATATGGCCGGAATCAACGCGACGAGACGGACGCAATGGCACTAGTTTCGTTCGATTCCGAGAACTTTGATTTTTAGGTCTTCCTGGATCCATTTTGGATCATGCATCCCCACTAAGACCTTTTGGTCCTCCAAAAGGGTATTAACTAGTGATCAAGTGCGGGATAGGCCACCCCACTTGTTCTTTGTCTTTAAACTTCGTCCCGTACACCTATCTCATCAAGATCAACTGCAAAACAACCATGACAACTGACATCATATTGTTAGCCACTTGTACTCTTTCACATCTTGGTAAAGCCACTACCATCCATGTTGAAAACATTAGCAGCAATAACATCAGAAATATGACTGCAAATGAGCTAATATGTTTGAAATACTTGCACAACATTAGCTTATCTTGAAGCAAAGTATGATTGAACTTCCATTCTACAACCATCTCATGTTCATGCTTAAGATCAATTGCTTGATTTGGCACAATTATAGGTGTGTTGCTTGCATAAGCTACCTTCCTTAATTGTTCCATTGTTTGTAGAGATTGATTTGCTTTTATGTGATGAGCATGTACAACATATTCATTGCCTTCTTTGGTTAAATGATATTGATTATGTTCCATGTAGAAGATTGCTTTGCGATCATACAAATAAGGATTGCCTAAGACCATTCCACATTCATTAAGTGGCACCACATCACACGTTACCTCATCCACAAACTTTGATGTAATTGCAAACTGTAAAGTGCATTGCTTTGTTATGTGCAATTTATGGTTGTTGCTTATACATTTAAGTGATTAAGGTTTATGATGCATCTTAGTGTTTAATCCCAATTGTTTAACCACTTCCTCTGAAACCAAGTTAGATTGAGATCCACTATCTATCAAAGTATTGATCTTAGTATGTTTCATTATCACCCTTATGTGAAACAATTTACTTCTAGAATCATATCCATCACCAATTTTACTTGTCAAACCAATTGTTGTGATCTTAGTCTCATCACCTAAATCATATCCCAAGTCTGTTGGTCTTGTTGTTGCAGCAACTGTTTGCCTCCCTTTCCTATCTTTGAACCATTTCGATCTCTTATCGGGATACAATTTCCAGAAATGCTCATCATCATGCCCTTCTTTCTCACAATGTTTGCAAGAGAGCTTCTCTTCCCTTCTTGTCACCGAACTTGATTTCTTTCCATTCCCCTTCCTTTTGTCCTCTTTCCTTGAAGACAATTCCCCCGATACTCCAACTCATGTTTTCCCTGCTTCAATGTATGTTGCTTGAACAGAAACCTCATCAATATTAGTAGGTCCAAACATAAATACAGTGTTACGAATATGTGCAGGTAAACCTCCTATATACTTCATAAGAGTTTCTTGGGTATGTAATGGAATGTTTAACATTAATGCCATCTTACGAAATTTATCTATGTATTCTTGCACTATTTCTCCCTTTCTTAGTTTAAGACCTTGCCAATCAATTAAAGCCTTCTCTTTATAACCCAGAGGAAAAAATTGCTTTCTAAGTGCAAAAACAATATCTTGCTATGATGGAAATACATTACCCACTTGTTGCATGCTATTTTGCAGCTTACTCTGCCACCAGATGACTGATGTGCCTGCAAGACGAAGCGATGCCAACTTGATTTGAGTTGCCTCATCCTTGATTTTTTGCACACTGCAATAAACTTCCATCTGTTTGACCCAGTTATCAAGCCTCTCAGCATTGACTTCACCATCATACATGGGTAATTCAAATTTCACATCAAGCTTAAGTAAAGGCATATCATGTTTATGTTCATGGGAATGTTTTCTTGTGGTGGATTTGGAACTTGTACTTGAAGAAGAAGAAGTTGATGGAGAAGAAGGAGGTGAAGGAGGAGGTTTAGAATAATCCTCTCCTTCTTCACTTTTGTATTGTTTAGAAGATTTCCTTTGGAAAGGCCTTTTTCGTTCCAAGTAATCCTCATATAATACCTTTACCATCTCAGAGATGGAGAATAATTTTTTTTGCAACTCGATCTCATTCTGAGACATGCCTTCTTCTGATGCCATCTCCTCACTTTGAGAAGTCCTCTTTCTCGATCCAATCTCTGGATCCCCTTCTACAACCTTGCCTTCACCATGATTCAAATTTTCCCTAGTAATCATGCAAACTCAAAAACCAACCATCAGCCTGCTCTCATACCACTTTATCCGAAATGATCTTTTAAAGACTATGGTTAAGTTTTAAGCATAAATTCATTTACCACTTAGGAATTGATTGAAAGAAGCATAAAATAATGAGATATTATAACAACCGTAGTAAGAAATGCAGATCAGAATGTAAGCACAAAGAGCAACAAACCATAATAACAAAGTAGTTAATGGAGTTCAACAAGATTACCTACGTCTCTGGGCCTTTGTCTCAATGGGTGAGGCGTTCTTATTTCTCTTCAATGCTCCAAAATTACATCAGAAAGTGTCAAAAGGATTACAAACAGGTTTGGATGTGTTCTTCTCGACCTAAAGAACCCAACACAACTGACGACATTGAAAATAGTTGAGCATAGCTCCCGGAATTGGCCTGCAAAGTTCCTCTCCTCATTGGCTTCCCTGCAAAAAAATGACTTTGGCTTTCAAATTCCTAAACATTTATCCTATTATGAACCTATCTAATGTTGCCAAGAACCCCTGGTTTATATAGATTTTAAGTGGGAATCAACAACCAAACTTCCTCCCAAGATCTGGCCTCAAATCGGGTTACAGATCTTCCAATATTGGGCAAAATCCATTAAAAACAGCTGAAATAACCCAAAAATACATAATATAAGGTGAAAACCCCACAACTTAGGAAAATTCGGGGCACAACCCTCTATTCCCGAGGTCCTGGTCATGTACGCTTTGCCATGTGTCCTCGGGCTGGTAATTGGCGCGTTGGCCCCTCCGGTCTTGGCTCCTGGTCTCATGGGTATGGCCCATATGGCCAAGCCCTCACCTCCCACGTGCTCCACATTTTGCTATATCTCTGAGTCTGTTGCCCCTGGTCGGTCTGCCACCGCAAACACAAAAGGTGAATGTGCCATGTGGTATAACAAGCACCACCATTAACCCGATCGGTCTGCCCCCTTTCACAAAATCGTTGGCGCCCACAGAGGTCGAGGGTTTTAATCCCCTGGAAACCATAACAAATTTTTGAACTAGCCAACATTGGAAAAATTTAGGGTGCCACGTGGTGCCCTATGATTGGGCTATGTGTCACCCTATTATTGGACCGTACCACACAGTCACCAGCATAGTCAGCATGCCATGTCATCGCCGTACAACCCAGTCAGCTTCCATGTCAACTTCTGTACAACCCAGTCACCTGCCACGTCACTTATCGTACAACCACGTGTCGTGCCATGTCATCATTCGTATTGCATAGTCACCTTGCCACGTCAGTATCCATATAGCATAGCTGTCGTCTGTACTACCACGTGTCATCTTACCATTGGGCCACATCATGCACAGACTGCCACGTCTCATTCGTATAATGCCACGTGTCAAATCCATACAAGTGCCAACTCAGCCCGAAAATGCCAATTTTGAGTGACACATGTCACCTCCTGATGATGCCATGTCGGCATGATGACATCCATGACATCATGCTAACGTCACCTGTTGTACTCTTGACGTCAACAATACGACCTGTTGACTTTGACCAATTGACTTTTTTGCCTATTTGGGAAATCAGTCAAAACGCGATATATTTCACATACATAGTCCATTTGTGAAAAAAATTATATGGTCGGAATCAACGCAACGAGACAGACACAATGGCGCTGGTTTCGTCTGATTCCAAAAGATTGATTTTAAGGCCTTCCTAGATCCATTTTGGATCATGGAGACCCTGGCTTACGTGGACTCTAACCTCCTAGACACTAGGGAGATGTGCGAGCAGATAGATGGAGGACCAAGAGATCGTTGGTTGAGAAGGGGGAAGCACCCCTGTTATCGCAACAACATACAGAGGTCGAGCTTGAGGTTTCCTCATCTGGTAAGTTTCCCCTTTTCCAGTCCCCCCTAATCCAAAATGTTTTCTTCAGAGATTCTATAGAACACTGACAACTAGGTTTGCGTCTACCCAATGTAGGAAAACTACCCTCCCTCAGTCCACAACGGGCCTCAGATCTTGAATGGTTTAATCAGACAGAAGGAGGGTTTCTTATTTCTTCGCCACCTTCCTCCCAAGAGGAGTACGTGTCTTTTGACAAACATTGTGGAACAAAAGGGCTCCCAACAGAGGTAGTGGAACAAGTTGTAGATGGGCTCCCCATACTCCCAGGGGAACAAGTGGATTTTCGAAAAAAATCCATCACCAAAGGCTTCATATCAGCCTTCCTAGAAGTAGAGGAGCAAAGGGGTTTCGATTGGAAAAAGGAGATAAGAGAATACACACAAGAGACTCCTTTACCCCATGGTTATGGTGAAGGATCTTAACATAACATCTTGAGGAGGAAGACCAGGGAAGGACACAAACTAAAAAGAAAAGGTTTAAAGTCTAAGGGGAACATTGGAAACCTGGTTCTTGGGGAAGAAGTGGATTTAATTCTGGTCGGTCTGATGGAAAATCAAACCTTGGTGGGTAGAGCCAGCGGTAGAACTTTTGCGCTCCAAACTATGATTGACTGGATGCATAGTGCTTGGAAGGAACAACTTGGCTATGTCCCAGAAATCATTGAACTCAATAGGACCTGGTTCGCTTTCATGTTCTTAGAACCAGAGCATACAAAGTGGGTGCATGGAAAACCCTGGAGTGTAAACAATTCCCCTTTACTCCTTAAGCCTTGGAGCCCTCTTTTTGACGCTAGCAAAGAAAGCATGGACATTATTCCGGTATGGGTGCGACTACCGGCACTTCCACTGCACTTTTGGTCCTTTGAACACTTCAAACTAATTGGGAATTTCTTGGGAGACTTTCTTGATGCAGACATGACTTATGCAGAAACAAAGCAAAGGAAGGTGGCAAGGGTCCTGGTCAATCTAAATATTAGGGAAGGTCTTGGTGAAGAAGTCGACCTTAGTTGGCGAAGTTTTTCACATACATAGAAATTGGACTATGAAAATGTCCCCTTCAGATGAAGGAGACGCCATCAATATGGTCATTTGGTTAAAAACTACAATATGCTCGTAAGGACCAGAGGATTAGGTTATAAAAGTGACAAAGGTTTTACTCGGTTTCGAGAGGATAGAATTCCCACGGTGTCTTCCAATGAAAGAAAATAGTCTACGGAAGAAAAAAGCCAACCAATTGAAGTAGAACAGGAGGCTCTGGTTCTGTAACGACGGGCATCCACATTTGTTTCAGGACTAAAATCTTCAAGGGAAGAGGAAAAAATGTATGTCTCCAAAACAGGCTCAGATTTAGTACCTATAGCGACCTCGGGTACTTATTTACCCTCCTCTCCTCCTATTGTTGTTTTAGTAAACAACTTAAATTTAGAAGGCACTGAGTGGTTGAACGCTCTTAATTTTCCGGCCCATTCAAACCTTTCCACTATGCTAGCCACTCATCCTTCGGCTCCTTCCGAGATTGATACGAGTGAACCTCCTAGCTCTAAGCGTATCTGTAATTTTGAAGAAGATACTTCGTCATCATCCTTAGCGACCTTTTGAGGCCGCTATTACCTTAGATCATAGAAAAAAGTGGCATGGGGAGGTCTAGCCATGAATTGGTAAACACTTTGGAAAAAAATGGGCGGGGAAGAAAGTCATTGATATCGAAAGCACAAATAAAAGAAAAAAATGATCTCTTGGTCAGGAATTAACTCTCCATCGAACGGGCTCTTAGAGCAAGGAGAACCCATGGGAAGGGTTCGTGATGAAATGTTGTTCTTTTAATTGCAGGGGTTTGGTTGCCCCCCTCAAAAGACCAGCCCTAAAAAGGGTGATCAAGTCTGAACAACCTGAAATTCTGATGTTACAAGAGACGTTGGGGGTGGGGTAGGAGATAAAATCCAGATTAAAATCTCTACTCCCATAATGGGATTTTGAAACCCTCGATGCTATGGGAAGATCAGGAGGATTGGAAATAGGATGGAACACCCATTCTATCAAAGTTTCAAATTCCTTGGGCATATATTCATGACTCGACATTACGATCTCTTTATCGGAGATGGATGAAAAAATTCACATCATCAACATATATGGTCCTTGTCAGAGCATAGGCACTTTTTGGGATACTCTTTTCAATAAGTCCTTCTTGAAAGGACAGAAGGTTATTTTAGGAGGAGATGTAAATTTTTGATTGGGGCTCTCAGAAGTTTGGGGAGCACATGTGAGAGCAGACCCACTAGTGGGTTACTTCACACAAAAAAATATGGAATGCAATTTATTGGATATCGAACCTATCAAACTCAAACCAACTTGGAGAAATAGCAGGGTGGGGGATGATAGCATAGCAAAGAGACTTGAATGTTTTATGATAACTGACTCTTTATTGGAAAAACCCTTACATTTGAAACAATGGATTGGATTTGGAGGCATTTCTGATCACGTTTTGATCTTTTTGGAATTAAGACAGGGGCCGAGAAATCCAGCAAGCCCTTTCAAATTCAACAAGACCTGGCTAACAGATGACTCCTTTGTTAACTTGGTGAGAGAAAATTGGATACCCTCTCACTAGGAAAGCAATCATTCGACAACCTCTCACTTTGTTGAAAAGTTAAAAAGGATCAAAGCAAAAACAAAGATCTGAGCTTTCCAGAAAAGACAAGCTGAAGACTTGGAGCTTAAAGAAATAGAATCCCAACTACAAAGGATTTTAGAGGAAGAAGGGGGTGGTTATGCTACACTAGAAGCCACGATCTCACTACTCATAATGGAAGAAAGGAGAAACAAGCTACTTAGGGATAAGGAAGAAATGTGGAGGCTGAAAAGTAGGTCTATCTGGCTGACAAGTGGAGATGACAACACTAAGTTCTTTCAAGCCTTTGCAAAAGGTAGAAAGAGTGCAAATACCATATGGCATTTAAAGGACCACGATGGAAATCATGAAAATACTTTTGAGGTAATGTAAAGACTAGGGAAATAGTACTTTCAAGAACTCTTCAGAGCAGAGAACCATGTACAATAGAAGAAGTAGTTTGTATGGCTCAGTACTTCCCAAGATTCGCCAATGACGAGGATAAAAGAATGCTCATGGAAAAAGTTATTGATGAAGTATTAAAAGAAGTGATTCGAAGCTTACAAAAAGATAAAAGACCAGACCCTGATGGCTGGACTATTGAGTTCTTTCTGGGTTTTTATGATCTCTTAGAACATGATTTACTCAATATGGTAGAAGATATCAAAATTACAGGACAAATTCCACTAAGTTTAAATTCTACCTTCTTATCTTTAATCCCCAAAACGAACAACCCTGCTACCTTGGATGATTTTAGGCCAATTTCCCTCTACAACTGCATCTATAAAATTGTCTCAAAAATTATAGCAAGAAGAGTGAAAAGAATCCTCTCTGACAAAATTTCGAGTCAGTAGTTCGGTTTTTTGGAAGGCAGACAATTCCACGAAGCTGTAGGGGTAGCACAAGAAGCACTACACAATATAAAATCCATAAAACTAAAGGGTGTAGTGCTAAAAATTGATCTCTTCAAAGCCTACGACATAATAAGTTGGCTCTACATTTGCCTTTTATTAGCACACTTGGGCTTTGCAGCTTCTTTTGTCAGGTGTATCTTGTGTTGTATTACTACAATTTCCTTCTCAGTGCTAATCAATGGTTCTGCTTCCCCTTTCTTTATCTCATAAAGACGCTTAAGAGATGGATGTCCCCTCTCCCCACTACTTTTTCTTCTAGTAGTTGAAGGACTCAGCAGAGAAATTTCGGAACCAAAAAGTATAGGATCTTTATCCACATCAAAATCTCACAAACCCTTCAAATTACACATCTACTTTTCGTGGATGATGTACTAATCTTTAGTACGGGCTCCAAAAAAGATGTAGAAACTCTGAAAAAAATACTAAGTCTTTTCTCAAAAGCTACAGGTATGGTTATAAATGAGGGAGAGTCGTCACTTACAACAAATTTGTTAACATAAGAGGAGTTGGGAGCCTTCAAACAACATTTTCCCTTTGTGGAAAATAAACTAGAAGAAGGTTTGAAATACTTCGGTTTTGTCATAAAACCAAATGACTATAAGAAAGAGGACTGGAATTGGCTCTTAAAAAAATGGAAAAAAGATTTTTATCTTGGAGTCATAGATGGTTTTCTCGAGCTAGCAGACTAGTATTAGTCAAATCGGTTTTGGAAGCCATTCCAGTCTATTGGATGTCACTCTCCTGGATCCCTAAAGAAATTTTGGAGGCAACTAGGAAAATCACTTTCATATTTCTTTGGAGTGGCAAGAAAGAAGCACATGTGACACCCTGGGTTCGATAGAAGAGGATTGTTGCTCCAAAGGCTCTAAGAGGGTTGGAGCTGAAAAACCTTTTTCTTTTTTCAAAGCTTTGGCGGCAAACGGAGGATGGCGACTGCTAAATTCATCTAGTCTTTGGACCAAAGTGGAGTTACAAAAATATATTTAATCGGATTCCCTGGAGACCTGGATCATAAGTGCTCAGAAATCACTAAAAGGAGTCTCGGTTATTTGGAAGGCAATTGTTAAATCTTTCCCAGTCATAGGGAAAGGACTAGCCTGGAAGATAGGTAATGGGCATCAAGTCAGGTTAGGAGCAGATTCGTGGGCTGGTTGTGAAGGACAACATCTCCTCCCAGGCCAATTTATTTTCCTTTTGAGAACCCGGGTCTTCGACACATTAAACAAACTTGCAGACCCAGACCAAACAACCATTTGGTCACAAGGGTGGAAATTGACTTTTGAGTTAGTCTTAGAAGAAGAAGATGCGACAGAGTTGGAAAGATACATATCAAGTCTAAAAAAATCATAGGTCAGACTCATGGACTATGAGGATGAACTTGTTTGGGACCAGGCTACTTCGAGAATTTATACTCCAAAGGAAGGTTATATCTTTTTAAACCGAGAGCTAGTACAAAGAGAGCCAACCTGGTGGTGGAAAAAAACTTTGGAAGTTGAATTGTCCGGCAAAATCAAGACTGTTTATGTGGAATGTCTTAACAAACAAGGTGTCAAGGATATTCTACAAAAAAAAAACTTTTCTGGCCCTGGTAGATGCTCTCTTTGTGAATCAGAAGGAGAATCAACTTTCCACATCTTCATGGATTGTCACTACTTCGAGGAGGTCTGGACTGAAGTGTCAAGACACTTGAAACTACTCAACAATTGGATTGGCCATACTTTGGAACATGGCTGGCATGACTGGTGGATGAACAGAGAAAATAAGGCCTTCAAAGCATTGCATCTGTTGATAATCTGGGTTTTTGGGCTAGCACGAAACACCCTATTTTTTAAAGAGGTTTTTGTAGCACCAGAAATCACAGCACTTAAAAGTGTTGCCATTTACTACACATACTCACCCAGTGTAGGGAGAGTCAAGACTAGAGTTATACAAGAGGAAGATTTTGACAAAACAAAACCTTGGGGTTTTTTTATGGAGCTTCCCAAAATAATAGATGGGGAGGAGGAGCGATTCTATATTTCCTGGAAACCCACTTTTTTACTATTACCTCTGGACTAGGAACGGAAACAAACAACTTTGTTGAACTGATCAGCCTCAAACTACTTATTTCATTCGCACTTGAAAAGGACTGTAAAATGCTTATTGTTTTTGGAGACTCAAAGAATGTCATAAATTGGATAAATGTCACACAAAGATGTACAAATATAAGACATGCTAATATAGCGGAAGACATTAAATTCTTACAAACTGCTTTTGATTCTCTTACCTGCCGACATGTGTACAGGGAAAGAAACGAAGAAGCGGACCGGAGGTCGAAAGAAGGCGCAAACTTGGATTTGGGCCTATGGAAAATATCAGAGTTCCTAAATGATCATATTCAGGAACATCCTCAACAAACTTTTTTGTGAACCTACTAGAGAATCATAACTAAAAGAAGCTATATTGTGAAACTTTTTTAATAAAATCCTAACGGATTTGGTAACACAACGGTTATTACAGGAAGGACTTCACTGTGCCATGCAACAAATCTATAGAAAAACAAGTGATCAGGATGTTGATCAGGAATACACTCTGGAAGTGTATCTACAAAATGTAATTTTGTTCTCATCTGATGATATAAAATTACGCTTTTTTCCTTGAAAAAATAAATAATTATTTGCATGTGTTATCATGAAACTAGACTAATTACATGCGACATGCTCAAGCCTTAGTGGTTGGAACAACATTTATAACAACGACAAATAAATCGCTCAGAATGCAAAGCATTGAGCCACATTAAGTATGAAGATGCAATACAATACCTAAATTACCAAAGCGTTTTGAGAGAGAGAATATTAGTTGAAAGTTTGTATCACTTGCAAGTGTTATGAACATATATATAGGTATAAATAGATAATAATTAATAATATATTAGTTTAAATAGAGAAACTTAATATTAGTTTATGTTCCTTATACATTTAAGGAAATAAAAAGTACTTTTTAAATAAAATAAAATAAAATAATCTAAGCTTTCTTTAAAAGAAAAGGAAGCTATTTAAAAAGTCAATTAACGATGTTATTTAACCATAACTTCAAGGTTATAAAAAAGAAATATTAAAAGAAAATTTATTGTTTTCAATGAAGTCATTAAATAACAAGGTATTACTTATATATTAAAAAAAGGTATACAAGCTTCACGATTAAGAAATTAGTTATCGTAAAATATCGACAAAAGTCAAATTCTAAAATGACGAAAGGAAGATTTACTTATGAAGGTTGTCCAACCGTATGTTGCGGGTTTCGACATTAAAAGGAAATATTCAAGGAAGAGAGGTAAACATTGTTATTAGCTTGGACTATAATACAAATTACATGAATATCGATTTGGAAAATCAATTATTAATTTCAGAGTTAAATATGACTGGAAAAGAATATTATTTTCGAATCGAGGAGTTACAAGTGACGATTGATGAATATGAGTATATATCTCAATTCTATGTTACAACTATGTATCAAGAAGAAGTTGACATCATCATCGGGTTACCTTGGTTTAAAAGTCTAGGTACCTTCATATTAAACATGGAGAAAAAGTTTTTAACATTCCCCTACAAGGAGAAGATGATAACATTACAAGACACTACATCAGAACCAGATCCAGTAAGACCATAAGACTTTAACAATATCTCATAAGTAATACTTCAAGAAAATCAAAAGAAAGAATTTGACGAAGTTATCACAAAAAAAAAAAACGAAGAAATTTCCCGTTTAAAAACCCACCAAAAAAAATTACTCGCCCAAATCAAGAAGGGTAAGGTTACGAATCAATATAGAAAAAAATTAGAACAAGAAAAGGAGGATCTCGAAAAAGAATTCAAGAAGAACCTCTCAGAGAGAGAAGAAGAAAATTATCGTTTGAAGAGACTTAATCAGGAGCTACTAGAACAAATCAGAAAGTTGAACAAAGAGAAACTTGAAAATCCAGACATTAAAGATATCAACAAATTAGGTAATGAAGAAAGTATCAATCAAGAAGCTACAAAATCAACTAAAATAAAGACAACGTTAGATGTCAAAGTACAAACGATAGAAGATCCAAATATACTTACTAATCAAAATTCAACCATTATGGTAACATCGACGCATAAAGAAAATCATATATCGAAGATAAAAGAACAAAATACTACAAGTATGATAAAGGGAAATAATATTATAAGAACTCCCTATTGACATCCAAATCATAAGAGAAAATATATTAATTAGTCGAAATGTCAATATTATTCAAGACAAGAACCCTATAAACACCCAGCTTTGCAGAAGATCAAATTAGGGTGGGCAGACTCTTTTACAATTCGACAGTTCTGCTCAACAATTAGAATATCCTATCAACTCAGATCCTCAACAATTACTAGCTTAAGAATGAAGAATCATGACACAATATTACAAGCTAGAGCAAGAGATGCGTCTTCCATAAGCATGCTTTGAGGACAAAGCACTTTTAAGGGGAAGACAATGTTATGAACATATAAATAGGTGTAAATAGATAATAATTAATAATTAAATAACTAATGATTAATAATGAAGAGACTTGACATATGAAAGATCATGTCTCTTATGAAAGGGCACTCCTGCACGGGATATATATACAACCTTCATTCCTTATTTGTAATCATCTCATTATATCTCATATCTCATATTATTCATATTTTCATATACATTTATATATATTATTTGTCATCCTAAATGGATTACTTTATATTCCAAGTATTTTTTATATTTACATAGTGAACCAGGTTGGTTCACCACAGCAAGCAAAAGGCTAGTGGCGTCTTATTTCTTTGGGCAAATGGAGTCAAGCAAGACCTCAAATTGGAAGTTAGATAGCCAAGAAGATTTGGAAGTTTAAAGCCTTAGGACTATACCGTCATAGGCATGGATTAAACCCCACGAAGACTAACCCTAGAGTTTATACCCTCATAAACCCAGTGACATCTCCTTCTTCTGGGACATCTAGTTTGAAATCTAAGTGAACTAGGTCAAACCCTAAATTTTATACCCTCATAAACCCTAGGTATTGAACTAGCTAAGACAAACCCTAGGGGGACAAACAATATTAACCGCTAGATTATGTATTAAATGCTTCACCAAATTAAGGTGAATGAAAATAGTGATGGGGGCAAACAATCTTAATCCCTCTTAGTGTTTCTAGCAAAATGAACCTATCATACAAGGTAACATGCAACAATTCACCATCTAATAGAAAATCCACCACAATGTACCATGAAAAAACACTTAAACTTGAAGAAGAATAATTACTACACCAAGTTGTTATGCATGAAGAAACCCTGGCTCAAGGATCATCCATCAAAACAAGAGAAATCATCCACATGATCATCCATCAAAACAAGATAAATCATCCACATGATCATCCTCCAAAAGGTGCGCACAAGTATTCCATGGTGGAAAATAAGAGAAGTGAGTAATACAAGTGATTTCTCACAAGTTGTGAGTTATGATTTGGCTTTGAAGTAGTGCTAACCTCTTTATATGAGGAAAGCTTAGTGCTATAACCATGCAAAGCTTTAAATAATACAAAATGTCCACGATACAAGTGAGATAGGTCAAGGTCAACCCCTTAAATAGCCTATAATGCAAAGATACAATGAAAATATAACAAAATGTCCCCTCAAAAGGCGACATGTGTGATGTAGAAGCCTCCGAAAGCTATGATGTCATCCTCCAAAGGTGAAAAGGTGTCTCCAAAGGCCACATCTCTCCATGAAAGGTGAAAGAAACATCAAAGGTCACATCCCTCACCCAAGGGTCACGTATCATCACCGTCAAGTGCCATGTCATTTCCAATAAGTATCCCTCCTTGTTAGGGTGGCTCAAACCTCATATAAACACAGCGTCATCTCCACATGTGGAACGTCCAAGGGCTAACATGTTATTGTAATAGGTGAAGAAGGATCCATAGCATCTCCAAAGAGGTGTGTCATTTTCTCCTGGTGCAACATCATTAAACAAAACCCTAATATGCTCTGGGGTGTCCTACCTAAAGTGAGGGGATTCCCGCCCTCCAGGTGATCGTCAAGCTATATCTGTAATATCCAAGCTCACATGTTGAACGTCCAAGGCCCGGGAGGTATGAAAAGGTGCCTCGGGTTATGTCATGTCATCGAAGGACCCAAGACTCTGTCTCAGGTGTGCAAAGTCCTCTAAAAGGTGCATAACGTCTTGGGCACAAGCATGAAGTTGTCCTCCAAAGGACCATGTCAAAGTGCATCAAGGTCAACAAAGTCAATCAAAGCCATATAATAAAGTAAAACCAACAATCACAAGGCATAAGAGTCCTTAAAATCATACAAAGTAAGTCATCACTTAATACATAAGCCACATGAACAATTCACATTAGATATCATCTTCAAACTTCACATTAGCTCAAGACTTTATGCAATGTAACGAATTTAGGTATGGGAGGACTATCAAAAGACCCAAGTAGAGGGATATTTCCCAAGGAACTTATCTAAGTGCAAGTGTGGTGATGAAAATGAGCTGGGTGTACTTCATGGTAACAAAATCATTAACAAGTAGGATATCGTATTTGGTCCATTTCTATGAGCACCTTTGTAGAGGAAGTTCTTGCTACTCGAGATAACCTTTCCTTGGCAGAGTGTGTATTCCAAACCCCTTTCCTGCCTTTTGATATTCATTCTTCTGCATTGCAAGTCCCCTTTCGAGGTTTCAAGCATTTTATTCTTTTCTTACTAAGATTAAGTCCTTTTAATTGATATACATTCAATGTATTAGGACTAGGGGAGATCGCCTCATAGTGAGGGGGTAGAGCTCAAGATGGCCTTTGGATTTTAAAGTTGGCCATTCATCATCCCAAATTTCCTTCTTTATTTTATAACATTATTTATTTTATTCATTTTTTTTATAGTAGTTGCATTAACCTCCACATTCTAGCCGTTCTTCTTATAGGAGAATGAACCACGGTCCTTTTGGGATACATGTAAAACCATTTTCGAAGTTTAGAACACTACGAAAAGCTCCAAGATGATAAGTGTTAAGTAGGGGGGGGGTGGTATGTTTCCCTTGTCAAAGACTCCTAGTAGTACCCCTTTTCCTTGAGAGTGACAACACGGGACTAGGACACTAATGATGGCCACCAAGGTGAAACAAGGCAAAATCATAACTTATGAGCTTATGATCCATTATCCAACTTCAATACATGATCCTTACTCACATGCTAAGTTCATTGAATACGAGACTTTATATGAAACAAGGACTAATGTATCTCATAATGTGACAGACCACCATCCTCCAATGAACCTTGTCGATTGGTATAATGAGCTATGATGATGAGGAGGGAGGTATTTGAGGGTTGTTGAGTGTGAAAAATTTGATCATCAAAACATTGGGATCATTGTCTTCATTATGGGCCTTGAGACATGATCTCCTTTAGTTATCCCTAGGTGGGAGGAGGTATCAGGAACGATTACAATTAAGGGGCATAACCAACCAATAAATAAAACATTATTAGAATAGTGAAAAAAATAATATCTCAATATCTAGAGCTTAACATTTTCCAACTAAGAATAGCGCTCCAGATGTACTAGAATGGTTCTCTTGATTGAAAAATGCCCAGAAACAACAGAATCCATAAGTCCTTTGATGCATGCAAGGACACAGGTTTAGGATCTCGATCAACAATGGGAGCATGTCTCCATAAGTGTTCACATACCATGTTGGATAAATAGGGTATATCCACATTGGTCACACAAACATATAAAAGATTTGCACACCAATGTACTATGTGGTTAAAACCCTTGAATAATGAAATAGTCTATAGCCTTGACCAATGTAGCTACTTGAGGCAATATATTAATGCAAAAGGAAAATAATTTACATATGAGTTTCTCACAATTTCAATCATCAACAAATGACCCTCCTTGCTCTTTAACTATAGATCATGGACCAATTGGGTGCTAAGCCATGGATCAATACATTCGTTAGTATCGGGGAGGAGATGAACCATTGGACCACTTTATGTCTAGAACATAATAGTGACCATTGGATTAGATAATTACAATGCATATTAAATAAACTCACTTTACCTAAAGACACATTAGACCAAGTTATTTTTAACTAACTCCTGAGTGTCTAAATATCCTAACATATCCCAAAATTTCCATCAGATTTTTTGCTTTCCTCATGCTATCTTCCCCAACAAGAAAAATATTGTCTTTGATTTGATCATGAGTGATGGTGTTAGTATTTAATAAACCTTCGAACCTTTGATTTTTTTGTCCTCTATTTCTTTGGTAAGAGTTTTTCCCAATGATTAGATCATGATTATGAACATGAACGAGGACAAATATAGCCTTTGTATACGACCCCTTTTAGATCTAAAAGAGTTTAAAGGGCCTCCATTTCTAAGAACTAAAAAGGAAGGAATAAAGAAACATTATGCTATTGGATTTACCCATTCTGCACAAAAAGCAAGTCTTGTAACTTTGAATCTCAATAAATCCCATTGAACTTTTTTAGAAGCTTTTGTTAGGTTGAATTCGGTCACCATACCACTTTTTTTCCCAATGTCACTAAGTGGATGGATTCTTGAACCAACTTAGGAGTATTCATATTCTACCTTCTTGTTACAAAGCCTCCTTGTTCTTATGATATTACCTTTGATAAAACCAATAGTAATCTCTGAGTTATTGTTTTAGAGATATTTTATAGGAGGTATTGTAGAGAGAGATAAGTTTGGACAAGTCAAAGATTAGAGTTATTGCCCTTTTAGAAAAAGATCAAGAAATGTTGACTTCAAGGCCTTTAGGACATTCTAAGATCTCTTTGATTCCTATATGACACCTGACAAATCCTTTTTAAGGACCCACTGTGTATTTTTAATAGAAGTTGTAAGAGAAGACATCAAGTCATGGGTATTTATTTGTTTAAGAGAGAAGGCAACCTCTTAAAACTCATTTTCATGATATGGGACATCAAAGTTTTCTTGATGTCTTAATTTATAATATAGGGAATGTTTTTGAGAAATGGTTTCATGACTTCCTAAAGTCATCTCCCATATCTAATAGCGGGTTTCATAAAAACAATATAGTTTTTTTTGCATGTATATTTTTGTCCTTCTACTACATTGTTATCATCCTTTGTAACATGAAAAACTTTATGATAGAATCTTTTACTCCAAATTACCTTGGAAATAAAGGACAATGTTTATGTCTCCCTCCTTTGAGTATTAAACTTGGAATTTTTCTTCCATAGATATATTCTCCCCTTATGCATATTTCATCCAAGTATTTTGTTAGAATAAGTTCATTTTCAAGGAGATCCTAATTGAACATGTCTCTTCATTTTCATCCCAAAGATGGAGCATGTAATCTTCTAGGTCAATTTTTCTTTGAAATGTATTCCCAAAAACTGATTAATTCCATTCTCTTAATTTTCATTTCAACATCTGGAACTTTTTAGAAAAAGATATACATTTTTACCCATTGATGGAGTGACAACCATTCAATTGTTCTCTGGCCAAATCACACACCTACCTTTGAATCTAAAGGATATATTCTTTTTGTTTATTGTTATAAGATAATATATTCAATTTGATGAGCTAAAGATAAAAGATGGCACCTTTAATATCAAACAATCAACTTTTAACTCTTTATCCATCCAACCTTGAGAATTTATAAATGTTTGTGATATTTCCATAATGAAACCCTTCTCTACACTTCTTTTGTACCAAGTACAATTCTCGTTTTCTGGATTTATGTCCAAAAAAAAAGGATTTATATCGAAATAATTTAGAATATAATTATTGTTATTGGATATGCCCCTTTTCCCATAAGCTCTCACAATGAGGTTGAAAGATCCCTTCTATGATCAAAGGAAAGTTTAAGTATTTTTCTCTTTCCTTTGAAATTAGATTTCAACATATGGGTTTTAGAAGTACCCAGTTTGGTCCATACATGCGAGTAACAATAAAAAGGAAGGTTTTAATATTTTTAACAGACAATAACTCTAATCCAAAACATCCTTAAGATAGTGTCAGTGATATCAACTGCATTAAGATTAACCCAAATTACCAATCCCCTCAATTTATCGAAAGAGCCCTTATATATTTTCTTCAACTTAAAATGGCCATCATCTAGTTGGATTGTTCTAGACCCTACAACACTAAGATATCTATCATCATCAACACATATTTTTGTTTTGTGTTACATTTATTAAGAGTATAAAATATGGCTTTATCCTTATCCATATGATAAGATGCTCGAGAATTGATAAGCTACACATTAGAAGAGGTAGTAGATGTTCCATTGAAGGAAAAACTAGAAGAAGAAAGTGCATGTCAATGAGAAAAAGACTTGGAAGAAGAAGAATCAAGATTGATGTTGTGCTTCTTCGTTGATATTTCTAAGGCTTCTAACTTCTTTAAATATTTAGACTCTATACAACCATCTCACCCACAAAAATTACAATGTCTCTCAAACTTCTTGCATTTGCTTTAGTTCCTTTATCACCTTTGGAAGTAGGAGTTGGTTGAGGTTTGGGACCCTTGTTTTCTCTGTTGTTGTGAGGATGTTTATTCTTCGTATTCTTGGCTTTATCCTTTTGTTGTGCCACTAAGGCTTTGTTAGATGTACCCACAGTGTTGATTACTCCATGATGCAAGAGATTGTATTGTTCTCTAATAAAAAATCACAAAAAACTTCTAAAGAGGGCATTTTGTAAGTAGCCCCATTGACTAATAAGAGCTTTTTTGGTGGAGTGAAAAGTACATACAAAAATAGAATAGGCAGTGCCATACTTAACAAGAATAACACATATAAGTTGGTCATCTATCTTGATTATCTTACATTCTACAAGTAAAGGTCCAAGTGTTTTGAACTTAGATGATATGATTATATGGGCAACATTCTCATCTCAAAAGTTGTTTAAGTAAGTCCCTTCCTCTAAGTTGGTGGATTTCAAAAGCAAGTGGCCTTCCATTTTTCATTAAAACTACACCAATGCTTTGTCTTGAGGCATCACACTCTACAATAAAGGTTTTTGTGAAGTCAGTTGTGCTAGGACAAGAGTTCTACACATAGCCTCCTTAAGTTTTTCAAAATCTTGGGTTGCCTCTCGAGTCCAAGAAAATGCATCCTTTTTCAATAATGTTGTTATAGGTGCTACTATTCGACCATAGTCATTGACAAATTTGTGGTAATAGCCTGTCAATCCTAAGAATCCTATAATATTCTTCAAGTTTTGGAGAATTAGCCATTCCACCATGTTATCCCCAATTCTTAGGGATTACTAAGGAGATGATGTCTCGAGGCCCTCAGGTTGCAGACATGGAGTATCAAGAGACAGATGATTGACAACATTCACATGCACAGACAGAGACCTGCTTCACCACCACACACCCTAGATTCCTGACGATGGCATCAACCACGTCAACTTGATTTCAGAAGATGATAGGTTTTGATACATGAGGTACAAGTCATGTATTGTGGTAAGTGTCACTTTAATATTTGAGGCATTTGAGTATGTTGCATTTAGAGCTACTTTTGATTATAGAACGTTTATTTGGAAATTATGCTCTTTGCCCTGTCTCACCTTGGTGGTTGACATTACGCCCTAGTAAGTGGTCACCCTTTGGGATGGGTTTGTTACTACGAGGTATCTTCAATGAGTCATCCTACCATTCCCGATCATACTTACCATTTTTCACACTTCACCCCTTTTCGTCTCCTTATCTTTTGGGATTTTTGGGTGTACTGACCCAAGAAGGGATTGTACCTCATTTCATGGGAAAAAGGGGATGAAGGCCCAAAGGTTTGTAGATGGAAAAAGATAAAATCAAATCATAAACCTTCTAGATGCTCACCCAAGGATCACGAGGACAATGAAATGTCTCTCATAAGAAACTGATGGGGCCCATGAAAAATAACATTATAAAAATGCCAACCAAGGTAGAGCATGTGCGGGCAATGTTATTCATGCTTAGGTAGATCCCACCTTGGCTTCAACCTGGAAAAATTCTAATAATTGAAAATGAAGATGCAACACACCCTCTACAAAGGCACCGATAAATGAGACAATAAAAACCCTTGTATGTCATGAACCCCGTGCCCAAAAGTCTTTACCCCCATCCACTTCATCTTATACACACGATTCAAAGAGGTTTCCACCTAGGAAACACTCCTTGACTTAAGGTTTGGTTCACCCAATAGGTCACCTTGTCAACCCGCTCATACCTACACTTGACAAATTGCATAGGGTCTTTGAGCACTTGTTTAATTTGATGAGGTATTTTTTGATGTACATGCTTAGATGGATCTTATATTAAATGTGATTTTACTTGCCATGATGCTTTGACTTGACATCCTTGGAGGGTGTACTTGTTTGTATTTGTAGGACCTTATTGGTGGAAATTTTGGAGGAAAGAGCCCAACTTGGGCCTTCATTGGGGCAGGAAGTCGATCGATTGGATGCCATGGCCCAGTCCTTGGGGTAGTATAAGAGATGAACATTGCCTTTGGAGGTGAAGGAAGAGACCTTGGAGGATCTCACCTAGTCCTTGCAAGCCCAATGATTTGCCTTTGGAGGCTAAAACATCATCTTTGAGGGCTTGATGTCACCCTAGGGCCAGGGTTTTGGTGGTGATGGTGGTTTTTTATGGACACTTGGCATTTTTGGAGGAGGAAGACCTTTTGCATCACATATATCGGCCTAGCGCATGAATAAGGAGCCTTAGGGGGCCCAACAACCTCCTCCCTTTGCTCAACGACTTGCTTAAGTGTCAAAACGTCACTTTACAGAGGGTTGACATCACCTTTTAGGGTTTCTTATGTGCATTTTTAAAGTTAAATTTAAATTTATTTTGTAAAGGGGCAAAATAAAGGGAGAATGGCTCCCTTGTTTTGTGGTTTACCGTAATTTATGTGGACAAACACTTCTTATGAGTTTTGTATAAATAAGGATCATTTTCATTTCATTTGAACATAACTCTCTCACTTGGAGAAGAGTTACCTCACTGAAATTTGTGCCCCTCTTAAGCAATCTCTCTCTCTCTCTCTCTCTCTCTCTCTCTCTCTCTCTCTCTCTCTTGAACTATAGTTTATCATTGTCTTGTGGAATGAAGTGGTGTGCTAGCTCTTGGAGGCCTTTTCTCTTGCTATGGTGATGAAATTTCTTCGTAACTAGGGTTTTGTCTTGTATGCTATTGGATTTTGTAAGAAAAATCTGCATTTTGTTAGTTCTTCTTTCTTGGTCCATGGTTATTATTGGCTAGATCCTTGGAGGACTATAAGGGCATATACCCTCCACCAAGTTTTATCATTAATGTTTGTTGAAAAATCTATTACAAGGGAGGAGTAAAAGGGCCTACACCCTCCTAGATCTACCTTGTTAGGGTTACTTGCAAAAGGGAGTCAAAGGACTTACACCCCTTGAGAAGTAGTAGGCCTAACCTAGTACAAGATGACTCCACAACCCATTTGGAAAGGCACTAATCATTTATTGCATTGGAGAAATAAATTACTTGCATTGATAAACGTGATTTTGAGAGATATTGATCTAGTTCAAGTTGGAATATTTTCTTGGTGTCTTAAGCTTCCTAAAGCCACCGGGGCATCTTGATTGGTTTAGCAGTTCTTGAGTTGTAATCAATCAAAAGCTACAACAATTAGGGTTGAAAAAAAACATACCTTATATCTTACTTTAGCTTGCATTTCAACCATGGAAATTCACTTGTAAGCCATTATTACCATATTATTGCTTATTGGTTAACTTGCTAATTTTTGTGGTTGAAACTTGTCGTTGTAGCAAATATTTGCTATAACCACTTGGTTGTTACAATTATTCTTTGAAATTACTATTTAACAACCCTCTTTCATTGTCAAAATTTGTAATTTAGGACAACAAGCTTCACTTGCTTGTCCATTGGAATATTGGGCTTGTATACTTGTCTTTTCTCTTGTCTCAGGCAGGTACAACTATGCATTTGACAACCATTGAACATCACCAAGACTTGTTCACAAGCCATCTTCCACTTTGTAGCTTGACCTGTAAGGGCATCATTTTCCATTACTCCATTTTCCATCTCATTTCCCACTAAGGTCACCTAGGATTCCCCCCTTGTGTAGGATTTCTCCTCCACTAGAGTGAGGGGAGGGTTTATCTAAGGTGACAATGGGTAGACTCTCCCATAGCTCTCACCATCTTGTGGATTGGGTTGGGCTTTTCCCAACCTACAATTTGTGTGATAACATACCATAACTTTAATTTTGTTGGGGTCCACTTTGATCCCCTCATGAGATACGATATGACCCAAATATTCCACTTCTTGAACACCAAAGGCACACTTGGAAGGCTTTGCATATAGTTTTTTCTCCTCCAATATTTTGAAGACCCTGTCGACATGCTGCACATATTCTTCATGAATTTTGTTGTAGATTAGTATATCATCAAAAAATACTAACACAAATTTTATGACCAATGGTTTGAAAATATAATTCATCAAGATTTGAAATATGGAAGGTGCATTAGTAAGGCCAAATGGCATCACCAAAAACCCACAATGGCATTCATGTGTTCTAAATGTTGTATTGGGGATGTCTTCTTCCCTCATTCTAAATTGATCATAACCTAAATTCAAAGTAAAGAAAATCACTCCCTACAATTCATTTAATAATTCATTAATGACAAGTATAGAAAAAATATCGTTAATAACGACTTTATTAAGATCTCTATAATCTGGACACATATGCCATGCACCATCCTTTTTGTAAACCATCATCAATGGTGAAAATAAATCACTTTGGCTAGGTCGAATGATGGCAACCAATAACATTTATTGAACCATATGCTCAATCTATCTCTTTTGGGCATATGATTATTTGTATGGTCCGATGTTAGGTGGTATACTTCCCAGTTATTACTTAATAGCATGATCATGCTCTCAAGTAGGTGGAAGACCTTTGGTCATCTCCGCAAATACCTTGGAGTGATTGTCAATTGGTTTTAGAATGGAGGCCTTGTCTATTTGAACTTCTAGTGAGAACAATTGTGTAATTATACCATGGTGGCCCCTTTTTAACAAGTTTGTCATGTTGTTAGTGCATATCACTTTGGACGATTTCCCTTGGATACCTTTGAGTTCAATTTCCTTTCCTTCTGAGGAGAATCTCATGAAACACTTTTGAAAATTCAGAGCCATTGTTCCTAATGATTGCAACCATTGGACCCCTAATACAACATCAACACCTCCCATTTGTATTGCAATCATTGTACTATCCAATAAGTAATCCCACATATTCAGCTTATTACTATGGAACTTCCCCAAGAAATTTATGGTACCCCCATCTGCAATCTATTAAGAACTTGAATAGATCTACAATATAATCACCACAAATACTGAATACACAATAGATCCACAAAGCAAGATAGAAGAAACCACACTATATTATTACCAAACCCTTGAGGTAGGGCAACACCGTACAATGGATCCTATTATGGAAGGGATCCTCTCCTGTTCACTTGCCTCTTCAAGGGGGCATCCTCCTATTGAGCTACTGCTCCAAACACAATAATTCTCTTCATGTCCCATTACATTGCTTGAACCCCTTTATATAGTGCTACCATCACCTAAGAACATTTTAGAGGAGGAATCTTCTAGAAGTAGAACCTTCTAAGAAGTAATCTTACATTTATTATATCTAACTACCATAGTGGGCCTTATTTAATAATATAGTGGACCTATTCCACCTTACATTGAATGGCCTCCACTATTATCACTATGGGCCCTCTAGGCTCCCCCACTACCTTTCTATCTACCTTACATTCTATCCCCCTTATGAAAGCGTTGTCCTCAACACTTGATGTACAACCATATACCAGGGTCCCATGGATAAGTGTGGACCATAGTGTTGAAGTAGACTAGAGAACCAGGGTCCCATTGAGAAATCGTAGCCACCATGCTGAAGTAGTCAAACCCCCATTGTAAACCAGAGTCCCATGTCCAATTGCTCATGTGAATCCCACATGGAAGATATCGACACCCAATAACAAACTGAAAATGGTGCTCCCAATACTGACACCTATAATGTGGATCCAAATAATAATATCCATCCACATAGTGGGAGATGATCAAAGATGAATCTGGAAGGAACAATACCATTATAGAATATGCATGTTGGATGGTGGTAACTAGCTCCTGATGTGGGACATTGATGTTCTCTACAAAAGGTGGAGTAGAGTCATCAAATAAAATATGAAAGTGGTTGTCATCCCAGAAATGACAAATATCCATATACGAATCATCACAATCGGCCTCAAAATCATACCAAACATATATTTCTTGACTATATTCATCCCTGATGTCTGCCATAAGAAATCTCTCCTGCATGCTATCCAATGAAACTTGAATACTACGGAAACTATCATTGAGGCCATCTGCAAGGTCATGCAATCTAGCATCCAATGTGTCATACAATTGGAATTTGAATGCTTCAAGAATTTTTTTGAGGGTTTGAGAGGAAATAGCCATCTGAACACCCTATGAACTCTTTGGTCCCGCAGCCGTCGTGAAAAAACCCAAAAATAGAACAATAACGTATGGCAGAAAAATCACGGTTTTTTTTGGAAAAACCCAAAAAAACTGTTGAATTTAAAATGCTCATAACTTCACTTCCTGGACTCCGTTTCGGCTGTTTTTTTTTTAAAATTGGGTGAAATTGTGAGAGGAAATTAGATCTGTTATTTTTTTGGGCAAATTCGGCCTCCAACTACTACATAACTGAAAAAATATCGGGTCGTCGTCCGTAGAAAAAACCCTAAAAATTTGCAGATTTTAAAACTTCAATATCTTGACTTCCCGGACTCCGTTTCGGACGATTTTTTTTTTTTTGACTTGGGTGTTTTTCTGAGAGGAACTCAGATATACAACCTATTTTTGCAAATTTTGCACAAAAATATACCAAAAATTTATGGAATGTCGCGGCCATCTTTTTTCTTCTCCGAAAAAAAAATCTGCAAAAATAAAAAATATTTGCCCACAACTCCGGCCAAAGAAAGTGCTCTGATACCAATTGTTAAGTACCTGAATAGATCTACAAATATAATCACCACAAATACTGAATACACAATAGATCTACAAAGTAATATAGAAAAAACCACACTTTATTATTGAAACCCTTGAGGTAGGGCAACACCATACAATGGATCTTATTATGGAAGGAATCCTCTCCTGTTCACTTGCTTCTTCGAGGGGGCATCCTCCTATTGAGCTACCGCTCCAAATACAATATTTATTTTCATATCCCATTACATTTCTTGAACCCCTTTATATAGTGCTACCATCACCTAAGAACATTCTAAAGGAGGAATCTTCTAGAAGTAGAACCTTCTAAGAAGTCCTCAAACCCTCAAAGACATTCTTGAAGCATTCAAATCCCAATTGTATGACACATTGGATGCTAGATTGCATGACCTTGCAGATGGCCTCAATGATAGTTTTCGTAGTATTCAAGATTCATTGGATAGCATGCAGGAGAGATTTCTTATGGCGGACATCAGGGATGAATATAATCAAGAAATATATTCTTGGTATGATTTTGAGGCCGATTGTGATGATTGGTATATGGATAGTTGTCATTTCTGGGATGACAACCACTTTCATATTTTATTTGATGACTCTACTCCACCTTCTGTAGAGAACATCAATGTCCCACATCAAGAGCTAATTACCAGCGTCCAACCTGCATATTCTACAATGGTATTTTTCCTTCCAGATTCATCTTTGATCATCTCCCACTATGTGGATGGATATTCTTATTTGGATCCACATGATAGGTCTCAGTATTGGGAGCATCATTTTCAGTTGGTTATTGGGTGTCGATATCTTCCATGTGCAGTTGACATGAGCAATTGGACATGGGACCCTGGTTTACAATGGCGGTTGGACTACTTCAGCATGGTGGCTACCATTTCTCAATGGGACCCTGGTTCTCTAATCTACTTCAGCACTATGGTCCACACTTATCCATGGGACCCTGGTATATGGTTGTACATCAAGTGTTGAGGACAACTCTTTCATAAGGGGGATGGAATGTAAGGTAGCTAGAGAGGTAGTGGGGGGGACCAGAGGGTCCATAGTGATAATAGTGGAGGCCATTCAATATAAGGTGGACTAGGTCCACTATATTATTAAATAAGGCCCACTATGGTAGTTGGATATAATAAATGAGTAGTTGGATATAATAAATGTAATATGACTTCTTAGAAGGTTCTACTTCTAGAAGATTCCTCCTCTAGAATGTTCTTAGGTGATGGTAGCACTATATAAAGGGGTTCAAGCAATGTAATGGGATATGAAAATAAATATTTTATCTGGAGCGGTAGCTCAATAGGAGGATGCCCCCTCAAAAAGGCAAGTGAAAAGGAGAGGATCCCTTCCATAATAGGATCCATTGTATGGTGTTGCCCTACCTCAAGGGTTTCGATAATAAAGTGTGGTTTCTTCTATATTGCTTTGTGGATCTATTGTGTATTCAGTATTTGTGGTGATTATATTTTTAGATCTATTCAGGTACTTAACAATCATTACTTGAAATTATGGTGCTTGATATATAAAGCAATTGAAAAGTTTGACTAATTTGTAGTTAATGAAGTTATGGGTACTACCAGACTCAATCAACATTGTTACCTTTTTCTTTTTCGTATATCCTTCTATCTCAAGAGTTTGAGGAGTGTGTATGCCAACCAAAGCATGCCAAGATATGATCAAAGTAGTCCCTTTTATTTCTTTCACAGTCTATGTCAAATGATTTCTTCTCACTACACTTATGCCCTTTATTGCACTTGCCATCACAATTGAAACATAACCCCTTTTTCTCTCCTTTCATCCATTTGTTGAGAAGTCAACCTTATAGGTTGATTGAGGTTAGGATTGGTAGCATGGACCTCTCTATAGGTGTCAGGGGCAACCATTCCAGTAGCCATATTTTACTTTCAACTTTCCTTTCCATAATAAAAGCATTCCCCAATGATTTAGGCTCAAAGAGACGCACCTTGTGTTGAAGGATTTCCTTTAAACTACCCATGAAGAGATCCAACAAATTTTATTTTGGAATGTTATTCACTCCAAACCAAATTTTTTGAAAGTGTTGAATGTTATCTATAACTGGACCTCTCAACTTGATATTTACTAATTGGTCAAAGAAGGTGTTACTCTTAATATCCCCATAATGTGCTATAAATTCATTTGTAAAAACATACCAAGAGGCAAGAAAGTCCTTTTTACAGTCACTACAAATTCATTGGTACCACACAAATTGATCATGTTGTAAATACGAGGATGTAATAGTTACCTTTTGTAAAGTTGGCACTTGGTGTAGATCAAAGAATTGATCCATCTGGAATATCCATGTCATAAGATCATCACCATCAAATTTCCTCATATCCATCTTGGGAATGAAGTAGTTCCTTGGTCCCATGTTAAACCCATGATGATGGGGATATTGGAGTGTTGAATGATCAAGGGTTGGTGACTCAACCCTCTTTTTTTATCCTCTTCTTGGTGAGATGAATTAGGAGCATCAAGAAATCCCAGTGCATTCAAATCCCCCCCTTTAATTTTTTGGGATCATCTTTATTAGCCATCACAATTAATGTGATTTCAATATTGTCTTTGGGATCCTTTGTAAAATATTCAAATTATTTCTAGCCCTCCATATCTAAGATGTCAACATTCCATACCATTGTAATTTGTATGGTTTCCATTAGCCCATCCACCTTGGACAACCTAAATCCTATATCTTTTACTTCATTTGGTGTCACTGATGAGCTCTTTGGAGGGTTAATAGGTGTATAATTTTTTGCATAACTCTTTTCCATGTGAGAAAACAATATTGTTTCTATTTTTCTATTTAGCATAGTTTTGGAGTCACCCAAAATATATCTTCTAGTCACGAGTCATGCTAGATTCAAGTTAACACACCTTTTAAAACCCTGATTTTGAGACTGTCTTGCTAATCGACCTTACACTTGATATATCTTTGAAACTGTGGTATCTTTGAATTTGAATTTGAAACTTTGTATTTTAGTAGCTTGATATGTCTTCTCCACAAGTTTGACCAAATTTTGATATTTCAAGTAAAAGTTATGGTAACTTTCGCAAAAATTGCTAATTTTGGCACTTTTAGGAGATCAAACTTGTACAACATGCCAGGTGTCCAACTTTTTTTGATCCACTTTGAAAATTTTGCCTGTAGCACTATGGTTTGTATTATTTCAAATGAAACTAGTGGAACTCAATTTGGAATTCACTAGAATTAGATATGATTATTTTAACAAGAACACGTGTTTGAGACTAGTTTCTATACAAGTGAAAAACCCTAACTTCCATGTATTGTAATTTTGAAATTATAGTGACAGAACTTGAAAATTTTACCACAAATATTTAGATAATTCTTCTCGATCTTCAAAAATTCCATTGTCTAGAAATTCACAGATAAAAACTTATAGTGAAAATGGTGAGATGACTCGTTTTGAAGTAGTCAAATCGAGGACTATATGCTCTGAAACCGAATGTTATGCACTGAATACTACAAATAACATAAAAATAGAAAGAAGTAGTAATTCCACATCTTGAGAATGAATGAGAAGCCTCTTCGAGGGGGCAACCTCATTTTACAATACAATAAATGCACAAGATGATATGATGTCTAAAACCAAGCCTTCATGGTATATATAAGAGACAAAGGGTACAATTACAATTAAGGGGTCTGACCGACCAATAGAGACAACATTAATATAATAATAGAAATTCAATGTCTCAATATCTAGGGTTGAACAATTTCCAATTGAAAATAGTGCTCCATATGCACTGGAATGTTTCTTTGGACCCAAAAATGCCCATAAACAACTAAATCTAGAAGTCCTTTTATTCATACAAGGACACACATTCAAGATCTTGATCAACAATGGGAGTAGGTCTTCTTAAGAATTTTGATACCATGCTCGATAAATAGGGTATATTTGCACAAGTCAAACACCTTAAGAAATATGTTCACACAAACAAATGAATGATTAGTACACCAGTGTGTTACATGGTTAAAACCCTAAAAGAAGGAAATAGTCCATGACCACAACCAATGCAACCACTCAAGGCAATATATCAATGCAAAAGGAAAATAATTTACAAATGAGTTTCTCACATGCGATCATCGAGAAATGACTGTCCATGCTCTTTAAATAGAAATCATTGACCAATCGGGTGTTAAACCATGGATCAATATAATCATCAGTATCGAGGATAAGGTGAACCATCATACCACTTTATGTCTAGAACATAATCGCGACCATCTGATTAGATAATTACAATTTATATTAAAGACACACATTTTACCTAAAGACACATCAGACCAAGTTGATCTTAACTAACCCCCAAGCATCTACATATCGTAACAAATTCCATATTTCCACTATATTTCTTGCTTCCCTCATGCCATCTTCTTTAGTGAGAAGAGTATTGTCTTAAACTTGATCATGGGTGACTCTGTTAGCATTTGATAAATCTTCAAACCTTTGATTTTTGTGTTCTCTCTTTTTTTGGTAAGAGTTTACCCAATGATTTGATCATGATAATGAACATGAACATGGAAAAATGCAATCCTTATTTTGAGCCCCTTGAATATCTAAAAGAGTTTAAACGACCTCCATTTTTTAGAACCAAAAATGAAGGAATAAAAAAACATTATGCTACCTGTTTTACCCATTTCGCCCAAAAAGCAAATCTTATAAGTTTCGATCTCAAGGAATCTTGCTGGACTTTGTTACAAGCTTTTGTAAGGTCAAATTCGAGGACCATACCATTTTATTTCTCGATCTTCACTAAGTGGATGGATTCTTGAACCAACACCATTCATGTTCTACCTTCTTGTTACAAGGCCTCCTTGTTCTTGTGATATTACCCTTGATAAAACCAATATTATTGTTCGAGTTATTGGTTTGGAGACATTTTATAGGAGGTATTGTAGAGAGAGATGAGTTTAGACAAGTCAAAGATTAGAGCTATCACCCTTTTAGAAACAGATCAAGAAAGGTAGACTAGGGATTTTAGGACAGTCTTAGATCTCCTTGATTCCTTTATCGCACCCATCAAATCCTTTTTAAGAATTGTTGTGTATTTTAATAGAAGTTGTAAAAGAAACCATCAAGTCGTTCGTATTTATTTGTTTAAGAGAGGAGGCAACTTCTTGCAACTCATTTTTGTGATACCGAACATCAAAGTTTTATTAATATCTTGATTTATAATACAAGGAATGTTTTTGAGAAATGATTTCATGATTTCCTAAATCATCTCCTATATCTAATAGTAATTTTTTTTAAACAATATAGCTTTTTTGCATAGAGATTCTTGTCCTTATATTACACTATCATCATCCTTTGTAACATAATAAATCTTATTTTTGGGCTCCTTTACTCCAAACAACTTTACAAATAAAAGGCAATGTTTATATCTTCCTCCTTTGGCCATTGAATCTCATCTCTTATTAGTCCCTTCCGTAGGCATAGAGGGACTATAGCGATCAATAAATCGTTGACTTCATATTAGTTTGTCCTTTGACCCCAAATATTTGCATAATATCTATTGTTCGAGCTAAGGAACTAAAAACATTGATTTTAATACAATAAAAAATATCATATATGTAATGATCTGATTGGATAACAGAATGGAGGTCTTATTGTCGACTTAGCTATTCCTAATGTTTTATATGTTATCATATCCAAACTTTTTGATCGTCTACAGTCTTTTTGAATCATATATTTTTCTTATGCATTGCTCGAAGGTGGATTAATGCTAGCATTAGTTCGAATGTTCGTATTAGCATTTTCTGCTAGCTAAATTTATCCCAATGTTTGATATGCTAGCATATCCAAAGTTTTTCCTTCGAATACATTCTCTACTGTTCGAACTATTGTTACTAATTTTATTTTATAATAAATTGTAATAAAAAAAAATTGGTACGTTAGAGACCTGCCACACTGCATTCTTTCTTAAATGTTTACAGAGCATTTTTGACTGACTTAAATGTTTACCTAACAAGCTTCACAGCCTTAAATGTTTACTTAGCAGGCTTGTTACAATACATTTTCTTCCGTTTTTTTAATATGCAATGTTCTCTGCACTCAATTTGGGCAATATTGTACTTCAATGACATTGTTGGTTCATTGGTTCATGCTTGCTTCTTGCATCTCCACTAATTTCTTATTTGCCTTTTGTTGTTGTTCTTGTTTGCCTATTCGTCTTGTTGCAGTTTGCACGTTTGGGGTTCTGCAACCGCGATTGGAACTGCGACATTCCTGGTCGATTGGTCGGTGCTTGCTTCTTTATTCGTTGGATGTTGCTTATTGTTGTTTGATTCGACTTTGCAGGGTTCAGGTCTGCGGCTACAGTTGGGCCTTTTGGTGCTTCTTAACTGGGTTGTTATTTGTTTCTTTCTCTTGTTTACCTAAGCTTTGCAATGTTGGGGTGTTGCATCTGCAATTGGGTCTTTTGTTACATTGTTTTGCAGTTGGCTCCCCATAAAATATTATTAAGATAAAATAACATACAAAATTTTGCAGTCGATGTAAATTGCATCTCTTACAGCTTCAACCAGAGTTTGTCGGGCTCCAACTATATTTCATAGCTGGCTATGATTTTTCCATGGTTTATGTCTTATTGTGGTTTCATAGTTATGAGAGTAAGTGTTGTTGTTTGAGTGATATAGTTATTCTCTCCCTTTTTTTTTCCTCTTGTAAACTTTCCCGTTTTTCAACTTTTGTTCTTCCGCTCTATTATGCGTTTCTTGTTCTATACTTTCTCGCGTTTCTGTTCTCGCGGGTTCCCATTGTGACGAACTGACAAATCGTTATCTCCATCTATATATTCACATCACGATTTCGACCAACCGTCATTCGGTTGCATACTTAGCTAATTTTATGAACGCAGCTTCACGGATAGGTGCTATCGAACTATGGTAACTCGTGTTCGGTGTATACATATTGCACACAGAACTTTCGTGCTCTACAAATCGACTTGCACTCCTCGAACTCGCAACCCTGCCTCTGCCTACGATGAGTTTCTCTGTCTGACCCACCTTTCCATACTTACGCGAGTTTTCAAAGTTTCACGGGTTCAGGCATTCCCGGGTTCTGGAAAGTTTAAAAGCATTTGTCGCTCCCCTCCATCCCCGCTACCTTCTGCCCTTCCCAATGGACATTAATTATGCTTTCAAAAGTGACAACCGACCAAACAGGTTCAAAATTTTTGGCTTTAATAAGCAAAAATCTCGAGGACATCTCACATTAAAATGCATTGACAGACGAATATTATGTGATTTGGTAAAAATAATTGCGTGCATTTTGAATTTGCAAAAAAAAAAATATTGGCTCTTTTAGTTTTTTAAAGGCTTCATCATAGTAACAATGCAATACTGTACTACCTCACTGCCATCAACGAATGTGTCATCTACAAAGGCCTTGATGTCATGTCCCTCTTTAATATTATGCATATGTTAGATGTTGTCAGATTTGAGAATCTGCTCGGATATGGGAATGTTAATACGTGTTATTAGTCACTATTCAACGCACATATTCGAAAAGATTGGCATTAGTTAGCGAAAATATCGAGAGCATCTGTCATTAAGACGAATTAAACCAAAATCGACGAAAGATCATATTGTCTTCCTCCAGCGTTACTTTTAAATACTTATTTCCATTTGTCTCTATCATCAAAGAGTTGGGATTTAGGGTGCCTTCATTCTAATGTTCCTAGTCATGGACATGTAAGACAACTTAGAGATGCCATTGAGGCCCAAATGAAAGAAGAGAGACTAGTTTTATGTGACGTGAACTTTGAGCCAAAAAAAAAACTCTCTTATCCAACAGAAACTCAAACAGGGGGAAAAAAAAAACAAGTATCTTCTGGTTGGTGTTCTCCCTGTATTCGATACTTTGGTTGGTTGAAAATCTTGCCTGGAGATTTGTTTGTTGATCTTCTTTGTTTTCTTGTTGGGAGTTGGAAGGGATTTTCAGGTCATGTGCAAAATAATCCCTCGTTGAAGTATATAGTTTCTTCCAACAACACAGATTTGGCAAGTGTATCGAATTCTGCAGAGCACACAAGAATTTGTCTTCGTCAGGGGTGTCGCACTTACCGTGGCTTGCAAAATGGTCTGTGATATTCAGAAATAACGCGAAATATTACTCCATTCACAAATGTACCCAGAATCGGGTAAGAGAAACTGTATGGGTGGATAAAACGACATAGTAAAATTACAGAAGTTTCTATTTCAAAGTTTGTTGAGCTACTTCTAGGTGTGGTAACAGACTTGACATAAATCCATGTTCTTTGTCAAAGTTTGTTCACTGTCCTCTGGATGTAGTTACAGACTCCACATACAATTAACTGCCTATCGCTACTGCACATTTTTTATTTTACTATTCCTACACATGTAACTGGATTATGGACTTGTCAACATTTTCTAAGGATTACTTTATACTACCACCTTCTGCAAGAGGTTTTGCTTGTTCACGTAACGATTTGGTTTCTGAAAATTGCCTTTTACTACCACCTTCATGTAATCATATTATTTCATTCTTTAGAAGAGACCTTAATGTAGTAGTGTGTTTTCATATCTGTTTCAACCTAATTTCAATTTTCCTGCTGTTTCCCTTGTGTTGGATCGGGAAAATGCATTTCTTCTGTTGCAGTTTATGCGATATTTGATAAAAATAAAAAAAAGTTCAAACCATACAATTTTATTTTTTTAAATATAGAATAGTGTATTTTTTTGAACAGACGCCCGTTTGAAAAGTTTTAGGCGTTGTTTGGGGTTCACGTCCTTCAAGGATGTTAAATAATCACAAAATTACTATTGTTTGTGTCAATGCAATTGAGTCGTCGTGCACCATGGCAATTGCATTAACACTACAATGTCAAATAATAGATGTCTGCCATGTGCCTAATGTCAAGGTCATTATCGCATAGGACACCCAACGTCCAAAGATTTATGGACTCAAACCAACATTGTAGATTTCGTGAGAAAGCAACACTAAAGTCGATGTTCTTTGCAGGTCTGAAAACCCTGCAGTTTAAGTACTTTGACAATGACAACCCTGCTTGTTCATTGCATTGTCGCAATGCAGTCAGTAGCACTGTTCCCATTGCCACCGCCAATGTCAATGTCTGAGGCCCAAGCTATCTGAATCCTGGGGTCACCGCCTATGTGGATGCCCGAAGGTGATTGTATGTCGAGTCTCTTGCTGCATCCAGAGGTCGGTCAACACTATTTGACATAGAAATTGGTTGTCTGTCAATTCTATTACAACTTTGGCATAAAACGTTATGTAATTTTAGAATATTGATTCAAACCCCCATACATTTTCTCACGTTGGTTGGTGTCCAATTTTATAATTTCCCATTGAGTGTATTTGGGCATGGAGTTATATTTGGCGTCACCTCCGAATATTCCAGACCTTTCTGTGGGTCGCCATGTATGCCACCCCTACGACGAAAGATATATTATGATGCGATTTGCAACATTTGATACACTTGTCAGACCTGTGCTGCCGGAAGAAGTCATGTACTTCAACATAAGAACAGTATGCAGCTGGCTTGAACGTTCCTTCTAATTTACTGTAATAAAACAAAGAAGTTCAACATACAAATCTTCAGGCAGGCTTTTCAACCAAACAGATGATCGAATATAGGGAGAATAACAACCACAACATACTTGAATTTTTTTTTTTGTCTCGACTTTTATTGCCTAATAGGATTTGTTTCCCCCATAACTGACGTCACATAAAACGACTCCCTCGACTTTGAATCGGGCTTGAATCACATTTATAAGTTGTCTCGGATGTCAATGGTTAGAAACATTACAAGGAAGGCACCTTAAACCCTAAGTTTTTTATGACAGAGGGAAATTAATACTTAACAAAGAATGGAATGTTGAATAGCCAGCCAATGCAAGCAGACCATATCTAGAAGAGACAAGTTATTCAAAAAACTGGGATAGATCTAGTTGGCATCACCAATTAAGTCCAAGACCCGAAATTGATATTCAACTCATTGTTTTTTACGAATCAAAGATTTGATCGTCAAGAAGACTCTCAACAAGCTTCATTATTGTACATATTTTTTATTGGTTGGCAGCAGACAAAATTGCAATCATTGTGGCAAATAATCTAAGTTGTATTTTGTAACCCATCTTATTGCAAATAATATATATATATATGGTGTTTTCCAATCTCTGGTATTGCTTTTCATTTTATTTTGTACCTTTTTTTTTTGTCGTTAAACATGGATGATGAGCTTTTCTTTCTAATGCCTAGTACTTCAATTTAAATAAAGGTTACTATGTTGGTTTCTTACATTTTGCATGGAAGAATAATTTGTCATAGGCCATAATTATGTGGCGTCGGCCCTATACTTAAAGAAAGAAATTGGAGGACCCATCCTGCTTTCATTCTTTAGGTCCCGTAAATAGAATGAATTGATGACTATTACAACAAGGCAACTCAAGTGTTGACGCCATGTTCCTGTTCAATATCTTGCATATATTAAAGCTTCTTCTATTTGATAATATACGTGCATATATACTAATATGAGTACTATTGGAATGAATATAAAAAATTCCTCTTGGCCAAACTTAGCCAATTATCTGGCCACCGGGTCCCGGGTTTGCGGTATCCAACACCTATGTCCCCTGTTCCATCATATACATCTTGCAGCCAAACAACTTTTGTGATCTGCAATTTATGCTTTAACTAGTGAAAACTCACGAGGGGTTCGAAAAGATTGGCATTAATAAAGGAACATTAGATTTTCTTCTGTGTGATACTTAGCCCTTTTCCCCTTTTCTTATTCCCGTCTATTATCGATTTCTAGTTATATACTTAGTCGCCTTTCTATGATCGCGGGTTCCAGGGTTGGTGGGCTGACTTATATTCATCTCCATCTATATCCTCATATGACGAATCCGACCGACCGTTGTTCATTTCCATACTTAGCCAATTTTATGGCCACGGTTGTCAGGTTGGCACTTTCAAACTCTGTTGCTTCTTGTTGCGTTATATACATCTTGCACTCAAAACTTCTGTGGTTTCAATGAAATTTGTGAACAGAACAACATCCTGCAATTTGGGAGATGATTTACATTTGAAACATAAATAATCTATTAATATATATATCAAAATTTTCTCTTGGCCAATACTTAGCCAATTATTTGGTCAGTAGGTCCCGGGTTCGTGGTATCCAACACCTATGTCCCCTGTTTCGTCATATACATCTTGCAGCCAAAGAACTTTCATGATCTGCAATTTATGCTTTTACTAGTGAGAACCCAACAGGGGTTCGACAACATTGGAATTAATAAACGAAGAATGGACTTTCAATTGTCATGTACTTAGCCCTTTTCCCCTTTTCTTCTTCCCATCCATTATAGCTTTCTGGTTATATACTTAGTCGCCTTTCTATGATCACGGGTTACAGGGTTGGTGGGTTGACCTATCTTCATCTCCATCTATATCCTCAGATGATGAATCCAACCGACTGTTGTTTCGTTCCATACTTAGTCAATTTTATGGCCGCGGTTGCTGGGTTGGCACATACGAACTCGCCTTTTCTTCTTCCCGTCCATTATCGCTTTCTGGTTATATACTTAGTCGCCTTTCTATGATATCTGGTTCTAGGGTTGGCGGGCTGACATATTTTCATCTCCATATATATCCTCACATGACGAATCCAACTGGCCGTTGTTTCTTTCCATACTTAGCCAATTTTATGGCTGTTGTTGTCGGGTTGGCGCTTACGAACTCGACTGCCTATTGTTTCGTGATATACATCTTGCACTCAAAACTTTCATGATCTACAATTCCACCGCAAGCTCCTCCTATACATTAACATCACTCAAAGTATCTGTCGTTGCCTTCCATCCCCACTATCTTCGCGTCCTTCTTAATATACATTAACTATGCTCTTACTAGTGACATCTGAACACACTGGTACGAAACAATTGGCACCCAGTTCTCCGCCATATACAAATCGACTACCGGACTCCGACATCGTCCCCTCTTCCGTGTTACACATTATGAATTCAAATGTTTTGAGCTATACAATTTGGTTGTTGGGGCCTCGCGTCTTCTAGGGAAACCTTCTCACCCTATCTTGCATCCTCGCATTGGCGGGTTCACGAAATCTCCAACTCCTAGTCATTGTTTCCTGTTTTGCCCATGCTCGTAATTGTTTCCATATATGCAACACCAAAGGTTTAATACTAAAACAACATCATGCAACAACTGTAAAGATCGTCATTAATAAGAAAAAGTCTCGAGAACCAACCATCCCTACAGAACTTGTCTAGAAACATGCAAAGAAGATATTGTCGGGTAATGGAAAAGCTATTCCAAATTTCAATATATTAGGGAAAACAAGTCCTAACCAATGTTTCCATGTTCCATACTTGGACACTTTTTTGATTGTGGGTTCCCGGATTGACGGCCTCAAAATTCTGGTTCGAATCTTCCGCGAGTTGCAAACAGTGCCCGGAGTTTCGCAATGTACAATTTTTTTGCAGGAATGTATAAAAACTCTTTATTTTTCCTCTTCCCCCCCCCTCTATTATCCCTTTGTGGTTCTTTATTTAGTCGCATCTATATGATCACGTCCCCATGGATTCACAAATTGTTAACTCTTTATCTATATCTTCACACCATGAGCCCGACCGACCGCGGTCCCTTTCAATACTTAGCTAATTATCTGATCACCGGGTCCCGGGTTTGTGGTATCCAATACTTATGTCCCTTGTTCCATCATATACATCTTGCACCCAAAGAACTTACATGATCTGCAATTTATGCTTTTACTAGTGAGAACTCACCAGGGGTTCGAAAGGATTGACATTAATAAATGAACAATAGATGTTCTTATGTGAGATACTTAGTCCTTTTTCCCTAGTCTTCCTCCCGTGTATTATTGCTTTCTAGTTATATACTTAGTCATCTTTCTATGATCGCGGGTTCCAACATTGGCGGGCTGACATATCTTCATCTCCATCTATATCCTCACATGACTAATCCGACCGACCGATGTTCCTTTCCATACTTAGCCAATTTTTATGGCTGCGATTGTTGGGTTGGTGCTTTCAAACTCTGTTGCTTCTTGTTCCGTGATATACATCTTGCACTCAAAATTTTCGTCATCTACAATTCCATCAGAAACTCCTTAACCCTTTTTCCCTTTTCTTCTTCCCATGTAATATCACTTTCTGGTTATATACTTATTCGCCTTTCTATGATCGCAGGTTCCAGCATTGGTGGGCTGACATATTTTCATCTCCATCAATATCCTCACATGACGAATCCGACCGACCACTATTCCTTTCCATACTTAGCCAATTTTATGGCCGTGGTTTCTGGGTTTGCGCTTTCGAACTCTGTTGCTTCTTGTTCCGTGATATACATCTTGCACTCAAAACTTTTGTAATCTACAATTCCATCGCGGACTCCTCGAACTCGCAAGCTTCACTCTACCATGGTTCACAAATGTTTCAAAGTATCTGTCACTTCCTTCCATCCCCATCAACTTCATGTCCTTCCTAATATACATTATTTATGCTCTTCCTCGTGACAACTGAACACACTGGTACGAAACAGTTAGCATCCGACCCTCCACAATATACAAATTGACTACCGGATTCTGACATCGTCCTCTTTTCCGTGTTACAGATTATGCATTCAAATGTTATGAGCGATACAATTTGACCTCGGGGCCTCACGTCTTCTGGGGAGACCTTGTCACCCTATTTTGGATCCTCGTGTTGGCGGGTTCACGAAATCTCCAATTCTTAGTCACTATTTCGGGTTGGCACTTTCGAACTCTGTTGCTTCTTGTTTTGAGATATACATCTTGCACTCAAAATTTCTGTGATCTACAGTTCCACCGTGGACTCCTTAGCCCTTTTTCCCTTTTCTTCTTCCCGTGTATTATCGATTTCTGGTATATACTTAGTCGCCTTTCTATGATCACGGGTTCCAACGTTGGCGGGCTGACATATCTTCATCTCCATCTATATCCTCACTTGATGAATCTGACCGACCATTGTTCCTTTCCATACTTAGCCAATTTTATGGCTGCGGTTGCCCAGTTCGTGCTTTCGAACTCTGCTGCTTCTTGTTCCGTGATATACATCTTGCACTTAAAACTTTTGTGGTCTACAATTCCACCGCGGACTCCTCGAACTCGCAAGCCTCACTCTACCATAGTTCACAAATGTTTCAAAGTATCTATCGTTGCCTTCCATCTCCAGTAACTTCCTGTCCTTCCTAATATACATTAGTTATGCTCTTAATAGTTACAACTAAACACACTGGTACGAAAACAGTTGGCATCCGACCCTCCGCAATATACAAATTGACTACCGGATTCCGACATCATCCCCTCTTCTGTGTTACAGATTATGCATTCAAAAGTTTCGAGCGATGCAATTTGATCGTCGGGGCCTCACGTCTTCAGAGGAGACCTTGTCACCCTATTTTGGATCCTCATGTTGACGGGTTCATGAAATCTCCAATTCTTAGTCACTGTTTCGGGTTGGTGATTTCGAACTCTGCTGCTTCTTGTTCCGTGATATACATATTGCACTCAAAATTTATGTGATCTACAATTCCACCACAGACTCCTTATCCCTTTTTCCCTTTTCTTCTTTCTGTGTATTATCGCTTTATGGTTATATACTTAGTCGCCTTTCTAAGATCGCGGGTTCTAGTGTTGGCGGGTTGACATATCTTCATCTCCATCTATATCTTCACATGACGAGTCTGATCGATCGATGTTCCTTTCCATACTTAGCCAATTTTATGGTCATGGTTGTCGGGTTGGCGCTTTCGAACTCTGCTGCTTCTTGTTCCGTGATATGCATCTTGCACTCAAAACTTTTGTGATCTACAATTCCAACGCGGACTCCTTGAACTCGCAAACTTCACTCTACCACGGTTCACAAATGTTTCAAAGTATCTGTCATTGCCTTCCATCCCCACTAACTTCCTATCCTTCCTAATATACATTAGTTATGCTCTTACTAATGACAATTGAACACACTCGTATGAAACAGTTGGCATCCGGTCCTCCACAATATACAAATTGACTACAGGATTCCGACATCGTCCCCTCTTTCGTGTTACAGATTATGCGTTCAAATGTTTTGAGCGATACAATTTGACCGTCAGGGCCTCACGTCTTCTGGGGAGACCTTGTCACCCTTTTTTGAATCCTCGTGTTGACGGGTTCAAGAAATCTCCAATTCTTAGTCATTGTTTCCTGTTCTGGCCATCCTCGTACTTCTTTCCAAATATGCAACACCAAAGGTTTAATACTAAAACACCATCATGAAACAACCGTAAGGATCGTCTTTAATAAGCCGAAGTCTCGAGGACTAACCATCCCTACAGAACTTGTCAAGAAACATGCAAAGAAGATCTTGCCAGCTAAAATTTCAATATATTAGCAAAAACAACTTCGGGTCAGCGTTTCCCTATTCCATATTTGGACACTTTTTCGATTGCGGGTTCCTGGATTGACGGCCTCAAATTTGTGTTTGGAATATTCCACAACTTGCAAACAGTGCCCGAAGTTCCGCAATATACAATTTGTCCGCTGGAATGCACCGTCACGAGCCAAGCTATCTGTCGTTCCTTTCAATACTTAGCCCCAAGTTGGTTGTATTTCCATGACATTATACATTTACTGTGTATCCTTGTTTCATACTTGGACATTTTTTCGATTGCGGGTCCCCAGACTGGTGGGCTCGGGATTGTCTTTCCAATGTTCCATGACTAGCAAGCAGTACCTGGAGTTCCACTATATACAGTTTGTGCACAAGAAAGCATCATCATGCCCGAGAGATACAATTTGACCCTCGGGCCCTTACCTCTGCTGGATGTATCTTGTAGCCCTATATCAAAGCATCACCAACCGCTTTCGATAATTAGCCATTCCTTACTTCTTGTTCTGTGTCCTCGCCACCTTCCTGGTTTTTGGAAATGCAATTGGTAAGCTTGAATGCTAAAACTCCGTTGTGCATGAACCTTAAACATGTCATTAATGACCATCTTCTCTTATGTGGTACACATTTTGCATTCAAGTCGCAAAACATACAATTTGACCTTCGGGAAGTCATGTCTCCTGGGGAACCATTGTCACCCCGATTCCGAGGCCCGTCCGACGGCTTTCCATACTTGCCCATTTCATGGAATCTCTTTTGTGGTTCCTTGGGTTGGAGGGTTCACAAAATCTCCAATTCTTAGGCATTGTTTACTGTACCCGACCAAGTTTTATTGCCAATAGTTCATCATGCAACGTTCGTACTGACTGCGATTAAAAAGAAAAAGTGTAGACGAGACAGTGAAATTTAATTAAATCTCAACTCGTCGAATTTAAATTAAGTTATCTTCTCTTATTTTCTCTTATATATATTACAAGTTTCAATATATTAGCGAAAACGAATCTGCCCAGTCGTTTCTCTATTCCATACTTAAGCCACTTTTTTGGATTGTGGGTTCCCGGATAGGTGGGCTCACGTTTTCACATCCATTACCCAGACTTTCGCGATATACAAATTGCTCTCTGGACTATCCTATCATACCCTCTTCGGTGTTACGCGTATTGCACTCAAAAAGTTATGAGACATACAATTTGACTCTCGCGCCCTCACCACGAACAATTGTACCTTGTAACCCTATTTTGAAGCACGCCCGACAGCTTTCCATAATTAGACACTCCTTAACTGCTTTTTTGCATCCCCCAACCATTTCTCTATTCCATACTTAAGCCACTTTTTTCGATTGCGGGTTCCCGGATATGCGGGCTCATGTTTGCACCTCCATTGTTCTGTGTCCTGCAAACATTACACGGACTTTCGCGATATTCAAATTTCCCTCTGGACTGTCCTATCACACCCTCTTCGGTGTTACGCGTATTGCACTCAAAAAGTTTCGAGATATACAATTTGACCCGCGTGCCCTCACCTCGAACAGTTGTACCTTGTAACCCTATTTTGAAGCCTGCCCGACCGCTTTCCATAATTAGACACTCTTTAACTGCTTTTTCGTGTCCCCAGTCGTTTCTCTATTCCATACTTAAGCCACTTTTTTTTATTGTGAGTTCTCGGATAGGCAGGCTCATGTTTGCACCGCCATTGTTCCGTGTCCTGCAAACATTACCCGGACTTCCACGATATAAAAATTTCCCTCTGGACTGTCCTATCACACCCTCTTCGGTGTTACGCGTATTGCACTCAAAAAGTTTCAAGACATACAATTTGACCCTCGCACCCTCACCTCGAACAGTTGTACCTTGTAACTCTATTTTGAAGCCTGCCCGACTACTTTCCATAATTAGACACCCCTTAACTATTTTTTCGCGTCCCCGCAACCTCCGTACTTCTTTCTTACTATGCAATTAGAATCCTTTCGTGCTAACATCTCACCATGCAGGAACCGTCAACATTCTCATTAATGAGCAAAATGCTCAAGGATATCTCCCATTATTACGCATTAAACCAAGATCTGCGGAGAGTTATATTGTCCCTTCCGATTGTTCATCTCAAACACGGGTCGTCGCGTTGGCCCGTTCAAGAGATCTACAATGCTTAATTGCTCATTGTCGTATCCGCCATGTTCACACTTCTATGTGTGCAATTACTAGTCTTTAATGTTAACAACGCATCATGCAACTGTCATCGAAATTGTCATTAATGAGCGAAAGTCTCGAGGAGATCTCCCATTCACACGCATTGGACCAAGATTTGCACAGCGTTATATTATCCCTTCCAACTTTTCATTTCATTCATCGTCTGGAGCAAACAAACATTCTTGTAAACTTATGGCAGCAGATCGACAACAGTTTTGTGGAGATACAATAAATATCTTCGGACATCAGGACTAGAACTTCCAGTGGTCCAAGGCATACTTTTACTATTCATCCCGTTCTGCCCATAACGAAGTGATTTAGACCTCTGGAATTGCTCATGCAGGCTGCGTCCCTGAGGTTTTTGACCATAACGAGGTGGTATCTTGGTGCGCCGACAAATAAATTCCAAGCCAAAGAATTATTCCACCGCACGACCATTCTCCTGTTTCTTTGTTACCTTAGGTCTTCCGCAATATGTTAAAATTGTCGTAGCCAACATTGACCTTCAGAGGACAAGACTGCAAGCAGTTCCTAGAAAACATGATAACGGGTTGGACATCTTAGCCGAGTTCCTCGAAGACCCGACAACAATTCCTGGAGATATCACAAAGTTGCAGGTAAGTTCCTTTAGAAATCCATTCCGAGAAATTGCTTGGTTGTTTACAAGAATAATGGGACAGACATCTACAACAAGCATTTCCCATATAATTATTTATATTTTGTACTTCACAGTAAAAGAACAATTCATTTTCGATCGAGGGAAGTTAATTTCCATTGAAATTTGTTCCTAGTTGTCACGATTAAAAGAATCGAATAAATTTTATATGTCATCCTACTTGATTTTTGCAATAGTGCATTGTTGTCCATTTCCAAAACTGTCTCTTTCCAAGAAAATAAATTGTGGATTCAACCCAATAACATTCTGGTACCAGGCCCTGTGGAGGCACAAGGCCTCCCATTGTTTTTATGAAGTTTTTAATGACTGTGTCTCAGTTTTCAAAGATTTATTGTTAGGGAAGGATGCTCCGCGGATGTCTGTCCACACAACCAGATTTTTGAATAGGAAGGGCACACTTGAAAAAAAGAAAATCACAATGTACTAATGGTCTTTGGCTCCAAGGAAAATCCTACTTTCCTTCCATGCCACATCACGGACAAGATGTTTGTTGCAAACAACAACAAAAACGCGTCGGCTTCATAGTAAGTCTATACTGATGTCATCGTTTTTTCTTTATCAATCTAGTTATTATACCTCTTTAAATAGAAAACTCTAACCAAACACTCATAACTTCGAATTTCTTCTTTTCAGGTCTTCCTCTCTACCGTCGCGCACTTCTTCTTTCTACATTCCTAATTCTTGTACTTATTTCTTTTCATGATCCGTGGGAGCCCCAATCCCAGTCTATATGACAAACGCATTTAAATTTCCAGAAATATCGAACAGATTCCAAAAATATGTAACAAACATTATTAATTTTTGATAAATTTCAAAGAAAGCTAATTCACGAATGTTATTTTTTTTGTGTCCAAGAACCTTTGTTGCAAGACATTTTTAGTATTATGTTGTATTTGAATGTTTAATGTGTATTCTTCATAAATACCTTTGTTGCAAGACATTATAAATATTCTATTGCATTTGAATGTTTGGAACATAAACATAAATATGGAATAGATTCCAGAAATATTTGAATGCTAAATTTTTTGTGTCCAGGAACCTTTGTTGCAAGAGATTCAAAGACCAACATCATAACACTTTTTAAAATGTTAAATCTTTCTTGTACTATCAAAAAAATTGTATATGGTACACACATACTTCGAAGTTATTTTTTTAGTGTTGTTATCTGCAACATTCTCATGCCTACTCATCTTCAAATACGTTGAAAGATCTTGGAACCATTTCATTTAATTTTACTTTAATGTATTTTACTTTTATGCCTATTCTATTGTATTTGAATTTTTAATATCTATGCTTCAGAAATATGGAACAGATTCCAGATTTTTAATAGACTTCAAAGAAAACAGGAACCTTTGTTGCTTCAGAAATATGGAACGGATCCAACCTTTGTTGCTTCAGAAATATGGAACAGACCCAACCTTTGTTTAATATTCTATTGTATTTGAATGTTTTCTGTCTACACTTCTTGGTCCTTTTTCCCAGGAACCTTTGTTGCAAATCATTTAGAGAGAAGTTTTCCAAGTACCATGTTTAAGCTATATACACCCCAGGAAAAAACTTCCTCGTTCGCATATTAACGTGACGTGCCCGCTGCCACAAAGTCATCCTTTGCATGGATACCATGTGTACTTCAACTTGCTTCCCACGTGTTTGTACCCCGTCCTGCCATAGCAGTGGATTTATTCCCATTCCAACATGGCAGGGACTACGCTGTCATGCAACACTTGTTTCTAGAAATATTATCCCCTTATGTTGGAATAAGTTCATTTTTTAGGAGATCCTAGTTGAATCCTTTGTCCTTTTCCTCAGAGAGATGGAGTAGGTAATCTTCTTGATTAAGTTTTCTTTCGAATGTATTCCCAAAGACTTATTAATTGCACTCTCTCAATTTTCATTTCAACATTTGGAACTTCTTCTTAAAAAATATACGTTTTAGCCTTCGATGGTGTGACCATCATTTAACTATTCTCTAGTATTATTAGTCCCTGCCTTGAGGCAGTAGGGACTATAGCGATCAATTTTCCATCCCTTACACACATTCCGATGTATAATTTAGCTATTTATGCAAAGTTTTTCATTGTAGCACTTTTTGTGTACCTCTCAAATACTTTCAAACATATTTCTTGACCAATAGAAATTTTTGAGGTCTTATTTGGCCTCATCTCGAGGCGCAACCCCATATTATTCATGAAGATCTTGGATTAACACGCACATATTTTCTTATGCATTGCTCGAAGGTGGATTAATGATAGACTATTACTTAACATTAGTTTGAATGCTTGTCTTAGAAATTTCTTCTAGCTAAATTTATCTTAAGTTTCGTTAATTATAAATATTATTATGTTTGTTGTTGCGGTGTCCACCCGCTATAGTTGCACTATCCAGCTGTAGTTTGGATGTAGGATCCCTTTGCATGCATTATGGATGCTCCATCCAGCTGCAATTTGTATGCATGATCCCTCGAGCTATTAAAGCAAAAGGAGCAACCAAGAAATGGAAGCAGGGAAGCATGTCCTCTGGTTTTTTTTTATCAGGATCCTAGCAGAAACAAAAGAACGCGTTGGAAAAGCAGTTGAATTTGCAACCTCGACAGGTCGAAGTTTGGTTTCAGAACAGAAGAGCGCAGTAAGAAATCATTCCAGGGCCAATATAATCACTTGACCTAGAAAAAAATTGTTTTGTTGTTGTGATTTTACGGCCATTAACATGTGTTTCTTGATTTTGCATAACAAAGTTGAAGCAGATGGAAGTAGATTGTGAGGTTCTGAAGCGTTGCTGCAAAAATCTAACGGAGGAGAATAGAAGGCAGTAGAAAGAACTACAAGAGCTAAGTGCTTTGAAGGCAGATCCTCAGTCGTGTGTGATACGACAGGATAATTACTACATGCCTCTGCCTGCCACCACGCTCACCATGTGCCCTTCCTGTGAAAGGGTGGCTACCATGGAAAACAACCGAAACCTTCAATTCTCCAAGTCACAGATTTCTCAGTTTGCCCAACAGTGTGCAGCCTGCTAGTCTTATTAGCAAACTCATACTTTTGTTTTTTTGTTTTTTCAAGGCTCCATGGATAAGGTTTGCCTTGTCTTGTACGTTTAAAATCATTCCACACCGGTCGTCCTTTTTTTGTTATATTTCGCCCCCCTTACAAACACACATATACATACACCATATAATCCTTCTAAGATAAACATTGGACTAATAATATCAATAGTGAAGAAGTGCCCGCGAACAAAGATTTGTTGTATATTACGTTGGAAATCTATTCACAGATGGCAAATTTCTCTATTCATTATTGTTCTTGTTAGTTCTGTTGTGGCAACACAACATGTACATTTTTTAGGTGGGGGGAAAGAAAATTTTACTCTTTTTATAATAATCATAATATTACTTTCATAGGTTTTTGTTAATCTAATAAGCTATAATAATATTATTATAGTTTCCTTATTATTATAGATTATTTGGTTTTATAACTTGATAGTTCATATTTCATGACAGCATTATAATATAATAGAGCAGCACTTCGAAAACGAAACAACAACTCAAGAGATGGAAAAGATGCAGTGGTAGAAGAATGTAGACTTGGAATGAGGTAATCTACTCAAATATCAGAGAATGAAAAAAATTATAAACCAAAAGAGTTTTAGAAAACACTGAGATCTTGTTGTGAATTCCCTGGCATGCTAAATGACTAAAACCCTGACAATACAGAGATCTCGTTGTGAATTCGCTGGAATGCTAAATGACTAAAACCATATCACTTGTGAAACGCATAATTGAAACTTTACAACTATCTTCCACGCTCCAGCATACCTAGTTGATCCCACGAGCGTGATTTATCTTTTAATTCAATCACTGGTTTTATTCACATCTTGCTTTTCCTTTAACTGGAATAGTTGATTGGGATGCACAAGATTTTATAGAAAGTTTTCAAAATCAACAACAATTTTTTTATTAGTATTTAATGATGCTGAAAAGTCAAGATGTCAGAGATGATCTAAACTCAACGATATCAATTACTAATTCACGAGATATATTTCTACCAGATTCGTTGTCTCGTCCCTTATTGTATATCGACAAGCTTAAATATCCCAGATATATCTGTGCACAATTCATTAAATTCTCCTCCCTTATATATAGACAGGGCTTATATATAGGTTCGGGTCATCATAGGGTTGAGTCAAGCATCGACTTGGCCCTCCGATTACGGTCAAGGAGCGTGGAAGTCATTTTTCTTGCGAAGTTAAAATAATAACTTTGAGCTCTTTACCCATCCAACCTTGAGAACTTATAAATGTGCGTAGTCTTTCCATAATGAAAGCCTTCTCCACCTGTCTTTTGTTCCAAGTACAATTCTCATTTTTAGGCTTTATGTCCAACAAAAAAGGATTTATATAAAAAATAAATTAGAATAGAATTATTGCTACTGGATATACACCTTTTCCCATAAGCTCTCACAATGAGGTTCAAAGATCCATTCTAATTTTTGGTGGCTTTCTCTTTCCTCCGAAATTGGATTTTAACATCTAAGTCTTAGAAGTACCAAGTTCGATTCATATCTATGAGTAACAATAAAAAAAAGATTCTAATATTTTGAAAAAACAATAACTCAAATTCAACATCTCTAGTGTTGATAATATATCTGTAAGTTTTTATTTGTACTAATCATATTGAAATGTTTAGATATCCAAGCTTTGTAGTGATCGAGAATTCCAAAGTTTATAACGTCCTTGCCACATGTATTTGTATTGAAATGTATTGACACTTTCTTTGAGGTGCTTGAATAGGCTTGACAACTTAAATGTTTACATGACGCGAGGTCCTCCAACAGGCCTGATAGCTTAAATGTTTGCATACCACGATGTCCTTACACAGCCTGACAGCCTTAAATGTTTATCTAAATACATTTCTCGGAGTACATTTTTCCTTGAAATTTTCCATACAATGTTGCAATGATTTTGCACAATATTGTTGTCCATGGCCAGTTGAATATGCATTCTATGTTTCATCCTTCTTCTAGCTTTGCAATGCAATTTCGTCATCATTGAAGCTACATACATTGTTTACTGTTTCGGTGAGTGCTTCTTTTTCGTTGGTTCGTCGGTTGCTTCTGGTCGTTGTTTGGTTCACAATTCGACTTGCGCTTCTGCCTTTCATCGTTTTAGAGTAAGTTTCCATGCCATAGTTTCATTTTATTTTCCTTGTTTGTTGTTCAGTGTTTGCAGTTTGGAAGTAAGAATGTTTGCTTATTTCTACTAGCATTTTCGTCGTATGTTTTTGGTTGCTTCTGTGCTTCGGCTGCAGTTTCATAATCGTTGGAGATACATATGTTGTTTACTAGTTCGGTGGTGTTGTTTGTTCGTTGGTTCATGGGTTGTTGGTTCTGTATGTTTGGCTCAGGTTTACGCTTTGGGGCCATGGGGTTGTAGTTGGGCCTGTTTGTGCTTTCTCGTTGGTTTGGTGCTTGTTGTTTTCTTTTGTTTGATTCGGCTTTGAAGTGTTGGAGTCCTGCGCTAGTGGTTGGAGCTGGGTTTTTTTTTTGTTGGATTATTATTGTTTTTTGGCCACTTTATGATGTTCAGCCCCTGCAACCACGAGTCGACATGCAGTTGTGTTATTTGCCATGTTTGGCGAGGTCGATATTTGTTCTACTGTGAGATTTTGTTGGTGCTTCAGTGCTGGCATGAAAGAAAATAGTTGCATGAAAAATACTTCGAGAAGTACATGTGCAATTGCAATATCTGTTGTTTTTTTGTTAAAATAAATCATACGCAGGCTGCATTTATAAACCTTGTTTGGTCAAATGTGCCCATATGACAATACATGCTCTTTGTCCTTTACACAGGCTGGTGTGCCCACGATACAATATGTCTTATGCTTGAGATATGATATGTGCAACAAAGATTCTGCAAAATTACATTTCCATGTCTGGAAGCATATCTGGTTAGTTTGCCACAGAAAACCAAAATCTTGTATCGTGGGCACAACAGTCTGTGTAGAGGATAAAGAACATGTATTTCCATCGGTGGAAGCATATATGGATACTTTGCCACGGAAAACCATAAATCATTTAGCTACGGCTATGGAATTTCGTAATATTTTGTGGCTTGTAATATATTTTGGGCACAGAAAAAGAAATTACACATTCACAGCTATGGATGGAGAAGCGCAAAGGTTCATGTTTCTGCCTATATTTTAGACTATTTGTTGAGTCTCTTTTACTTATGTACATATTACTTGTTGTTTGGTGCATACCAGCTTCCATTCATGTTCATTGTATTCTGTGTGTTCCCACATTCAAACAAACAGAATAGCCAGAAAAAATGACGGAGTCTTGACTGCATCGCTTGAAGACGATATAGAAAGGTGCATGCTTGTACTGTTATTTCATACTGCGTTGTTTTGTATTTCATTTATTATCTGTATATGTGTTCACCTAGTTTATTGTATCTTCATTACATGCATTCCTGCATACTAACCTACTTCATTTCCATTGTGTTTTCACTGCATTGCTACATTTAAACAAACATAATGGCTGGAGAGGATGATGAACTGTTTGGCGGGAATGTAGCTGAGGAATTACAGAAGTGGATACCTGTGCTCTTATTTCATATTCCAATGTTCATTTTTTTATTCACTATCTGTATATTTGTTGTGCTTGTTCTGCTACTTTGCACCTTTTTTTATTTTTATTTTTTTCCCCTTCTTTTCTTCCTTCAGATATAATATATTCAGTGTATTCTGCTTATTGTTACATTGGAATAATTATACCCGTTTCTCTTTATTTTACATGTCTATGTTCATACTAACTTGCCTTCATGTCCATTTCATATTCGACGTTGGTACCTTGGAAGAAATAGGTTGGTTGGACATGAAGATGAATTGTTCTGTGCAACAATAGAGGGTTTTGTGGTACAATCTTCTAAAAGGTATACCAATTGTGTTGGTAAATTAATTATACAAACGGGATGGGGGCATATAATATTAGACTTGAAAACAATGGCTTGGCAGCAATGGCCCTTTCTGCCCTCCCTATTTCTACTTTTTCCATTTTCTATTATCCCTTTTGTTTTCTAATTGATCTACTTAGTGGTCTTTCTGAAAATGCCTTGGTGCACCGATTGGCGGACTAATGGCTTCACATCTATGGTTGCGCTTCTACCTTATTCCATTCTTACCCATTTTATTAATTGCGGGTGCCGGGCTGGTGGGTTCAAGATTGCTCCCTTGGCTTTCGGGGGTCCGCGATATACATATTGGCTGTGTTGCCCCACCCTCATGCCATGCTTACTGTTACACATTTTTCCAGTTAAAAAAATCAGATGAGTACAATTTCACGCTTATTTAGTCCTTCTAATGGACAGTATATAATGCATATGCTTGTTTAGTCCTGATGTTCATATGCACATGCTTGCATCAAGAAGAGTTGGACTAGTGACATGGCCATGAGCAGTCAGTCATCCCAAACATCAGCAGACCGACAAGGCCAAAGGTAAATATGCATACACTATGCTCTCAGTATGTTTACCAGACAAATATCCTTGACTGTTTATTCATCTATGGCATGGTGAATATGTTGATGTCATCTTCAATGCATGGTTTGCAGTTCACAAGAAGTATCAACAAGTACAAGTGAGACGCCGAACATAGTGCATGTTCCGCAGACTAAGAGGTGTGGTTGCAAAACTCTGGCTCCATAGTTCATTGAAGCTATGTGTGTACTTGTAGATTTATGCCAGTGAAAGAAGAATACAAAAAAAAAAATGCACACTACCATTCACTTTAGTTTTCCTGTTCAAAAATTGTCACCAGGTCTAGAGTTGTAACACCCAAAGTACTATCAATAGAGAGCTTGAACAACCGTCGAATTGGACAAGTGTCCGTCGGGGACATAATGATCGCCTATAGCACCTACTTGGACAAGGCAAACAAAACTGGATCCATTATGCGTGCTGACATGACAGACAAGGAGGCCATGATGACAATGGCACTGAGTATTCCTACATAGCTTGTCCAGAAACATGCATAAAAGATATTGCCGGGTAATGGGATATCCATCACAAATTTTAATATATTGCCCAAAACAGTATATGACCGTGGTGATTGTGATCGGATTATTTCGCTCAGCGAAACAAGTATTGTGGAAAGAATTCTTGTTGTTTGCTCAGAATATCGTTGTGTCCCAGACACGACTATCAGCCAGCTTGCACAAAGTAGTGATATTTACCTAATCAGAACCATTGGCACAGTTGTCACACTGGTAAGAAAACTTGGCTCGCAACACATTCTCCATATAAAGGATGGAGAGTCGGACAATGACAAGGCAATGGTATCGCTTTCCATATCTGCTTTTGTCCTTTACTTTCGCATGTGCATGTATCTCGAGTAAGTTACACAAGTATTGCATCGTTCCATGTTGCAGCTGCAATTGTTCGATACCTATTCAAATTTGTTTTTGTCAATGGAGCAGTAATTGCATAGATGGAAGATTCCACTTATGCTCTTCAAAAATATAACAAAGAAAAGGGATGTTAGAGAAAGGATCTTTCAGACAACCCAGACAACGTTTGTAACAAAGTTCTGAGGAGATATAGTACAGGATATGAAGAAACTAGCTAGCTCTACAATTGTTATGTGTATACATCCACAAAATCATCCTCACTTTGCTTATACAAATAACCTTCACCAAATTTCCGCGGCTTGTTTTATTTTTTTTTATTTTTTTTACGGGGGGTTGCAGTTGTGCATTATATTGTTCAATGTATTAATTCCTATGCTCAGGTTCCCAGGTTGAAGGTGTTTTAGTTGCAGTGAATGCGTACTCGACCCCCTTTGAACATGTATGTGCGAAATGCAACTCTCCTGCTTCTGCCTCCACTTTGATAAGTGATAATACGATTGATTGTTTGCGATGCGGTGAAAAATGTCCATATATATATAGACATTGCCTCAACGCTGTTATCTGAACTGTGGGCAACACAACCGTACATTGTACAGCTAGGCAGCCTCTGTTACAAAATGTGCTTCCTAAGTTGGCAGAATTGTCGTATGAAACATATCTACAGAAAAAGGCAAGCAGTGTCTACATGCTGCGCGATTTTCAGATACACAGTGAATTTTCCTTAAATGAGGACAATGTAATTTTGCATATCGACTGAAGAAGGGAAAAAAAAAATATCAAACTTTGGCAGGAAACGAAAATACCTCATGTGTCACTGTAATATTTCTTCAACATCCAAATCAATGTTCATCGGACTCGACTACTTGGGATTGCATGCGCATAAGATTGTTCGGTCCAAAAATGGGAAGCATGACAACGAACCCCATATATCCCATGGCCCTAGTTATTTTCTACTGGGTACATATACTAGATGTAAGAGAAAACGAATGCCACGACGTCTTTTCTTTGTATATGAAATTGTTTGATACAAAGGCCGATGTGTCCTGCTCTATGGAACCTTGTGGGAACTTGCTTGCGACCTGTTTGGAGTTTAATTGGTTCTTGGTTGTATGCTTCGTCTGTCAATTTTTATATCACAGGACTCCGAGTGTTGTTTGGAGGACACAGAACAATAGAATTGCAATTTTTTAGCCAGCTAGCCCGCAAATCCACCTGATAATTTCTATGGCGTTGTGACGCAAATATAGTATGTGGCTTGCTTTAGCATTTTTCCTTAATCGATGAACTTGGTAAAATTAATCTCCTGGAATAATTTGAAATCAACGAATGTATACTGTGCGAAGTCCAATTGTGCTATCTTATCAACATGAGGCCCTTAAAATTCAAATTGGTCGTTGTTATGCTTGTGGTGATAGAATTTTAAAAAAACTTTTTTTTTTTTCCTTCATTTCTTTTAAAATACATGGCCCCGGTTATTGTCTACTGGGTACATATACCAAATGTAAGAGAAAACGAATGCCACGACGTCTTTTCTTTGTATATCAAATTGTTTGATGCAAAGGTTGATGCGTTCTGCTCTATGGAACCTTGTGGGAACTTGCTTGCGGCCTGTTTGGAATTTAATTGGTTCTTGGTTGTATGCTTTGTCTATCAATTTGTATATCGCGGGACTCCAAGTGTTGTTTGGAGGACATGGAACAATAGAATTGCAATTTTTTAGCTAGCTAGCCTGCAAATCCACCGGATAATTTCTATGGCGTTGTGACGCAAATGTAGTATGTGGCTTGTTTTAGCATTTTTCCTTGATTGATGAACTTGGTAAAATTAATCTGCTGGAATAATTTGAAATCAACAAATGTATATTGTGCGAAGTCCAATTGGTCATTGTTACGCTTGCGGTGATAGAATTTTTAAAAAACTTTGTTTTTTTTCCTTCATTTCTTTTAAAATAAGTGATTTAACATCCTTGGATAATTTTATGTAATTAAATTGTACAATATCAATATTTAATATTAATAATTTAGTATTTGAAAATAATGTTTTTAGATAATGTTAGATAGGATGACCATCCGTAAACAATCGTAATCTTGAGCCCGCCAGTCCTGGAATCCGTATGTCAATTTGTATGTCGTGGAACTACGAGTGCTATTTGGAGGACATAGGACAATATAAGTGCAATGTTGAGCCAGACAGCCCGCAAGTCCGCCTGTCAATTTTCATATCACAGAACTGTGGGTTCTATTTGTAGGACACAGAACAATAGAGGCTGAATTTTGAGCCTGCCAGCCCAAGAACCCGCGATCCAAAAAGTGACTCTAAGTATGGAATGAAGGATCCATACATGCTCTATAAAATCTCATGACCATGCTTTATAAAAGTACATATTTGGTATGTATTGCTTGTTTCTCGAAAAAAAATTAGGGGTGGAAGTTGGCGGATGCACGTGTTCATATTTCCACTTACTTTTATATCACCAGCCCGACCGACCACTTCCCCGTTTCAAATTGTACAATTTTTTTTTGTCTAATTAAATTGTACAATATCAATATTTAATATTAACAATTTAGCATTGAAAATAATGTTTTTAGATAATGTTAGATAGTTGATAGGAATTACCATATGTAAACAATGGCAATCTTGAGCCCGCCAACCCTGGAGTTCGTCTGTGAATTTGTATATAGCGGAACTCCGAGTGTTATTTGGAGGACACGGAATAATAGAAGTGCAATGTTGAGCCAGCCAGCCCGCAAGTCCGCTTGTCAATTTGTATATCACAGAATTTTGGGTGCTATTTGTAGGGCATAGAACGGTAACGACCCAATTTTGAGCCCGCCAGCCTGACAACCCACGATTCAAAAAGTGGCTAGGTATGGAATGCAGGATCCGTACATGCTCTATTAAATCTCATGTCCATACTTTATAGTACATATTTAGTATGTATTACTCATTTTTTGGAAAATTCCTTGGTACGGGAATTGGCGGATTCACATCTTCAAATTTCACTTACTTTTATATCACCACCCCGACCGACCACTTCTCATATTGTACAAACTTTTTGGATCGCGGTTTTTTCGAATAAGCGAGTTACTGGATCGGTGGGTTCAATATTGATAATTCATGTAATTAAATTGTGCGATATCAATATTTAATATTAATAATTTAGTATTTGAAAATCATGTTTTTTTATAATGTTAGATAGTTGATAGGGATGTCGATCCGTAAATAATGGCAATCTTGAGCCCACCAGTCCTAGAGTTCGTCTGTAAATTTGTCTATCGCGGAAGTCTGACTGCTACTTGGAGGACACAAAACAATAGAAGTGCAATGTTGACCCAGACAGCCCGCAAGTCCGCTTGTCAATTTGTATATCGCGGTAGTCTGGGTGTTGTTTGTAGGGCACGAAACAATAGAGGCCCAATTTTGATCCCGCCAGCCCGAGAACCCGCTATCCAAAAAATGGCTAAGTATGGAATGAGGGATCTGTACATGCTCTATAAAATCTCATGTCCATCTTTTATAAAAGTATGTATTGTTCATTTCCTCTTAGTGTTGCTTGGAAGACACGAAACAATAGAAGTGCAATGTTGAGCCATCCAGTCCGCAAGTTCGCCTGTCAATTTGTATATCGCGGAACTATGGGTGCTATTTGTAAGATACAGAGCAGTAGAGGCCCAATTTTGAGCCCGCTAGACCGAGAACCCGCGATCCAAAAAGTGGCCAAGTATGGAGTGTGGGATACGTACATGTTCTATAAAATCTCATTTCCATACTTTATAATAGTACATACTTAGTATCTATTACTCGTTTTCCAAAAAATTTCTAGGTGCGGAAGTTGGCGGATTCACGTGTTCAGATTTCACTTACTTTTATATCACCAACCCAACCGACCGCCTCTTCGTTTCATATTGTAATAAATGAATATAAACTGGCCCAAGTCCAATTGTGTTATCACATCAACACAAGGCCCTTAAAATTCAAATACCCCGAAAGCCCACTTGTCAATTTGTATATCGCATAATTCTGGGTGTTATTTGTAGGGCATGGAACAACAGAGGCCTAATTTTGAGCTCGCCAGCCCGAGAACCCTCATTCCAAAAAGTGGGTAAGTATGGAACGAGGGATCCGTACATGCTCTATAAAATCCAATGCCCATACTTTATAAAAGTACATATTTATTATGTATTATTGGTTTCTTGGGAAAATTTCTAGGTGCGGAACTTGACAGATACACGTGTTCAAATTTCCACCCACTTTTATATCACCAACCCAACCGACCTCTTCGCCGTTTCATATTATACAAAAATTTTCGAACGCAAGTTTTCGAATAGGTGGGTTTTTCTTTTAAATAAGATATTTATCATCATTTAATAATTTTATGTAATTAAATTGTAGAATATCAATATTTAATATTAATACTTTAGTATTGAAAATAATGTTTTTAGGTAGTGTTAGATAGTTTATAGGGATCACCATCCGTAAACAATCGCAATCTTGAGCCCTCCAGCCCTGGAGTCCATCTGTCAATTTGTATATGGCGTCAGTCCGAGTGGTGTTTGAAGGACATGGAAAAATAGAAATGCAATATTGAGCCAACCAACCCGCAAGAACGCCTATCAATTTGTATATCGCGGAACGCTTGGGTGCTATTTGTAGGACACGGAACAATAAAGGCCCAATTTTGAGCCCGCCAGCCCGAGAACCCGTGATCCAAAAAGTGGCTAAGTATGGAATGCGGGATCAGTACATGCTCTATAAAATCTCATGTCCGTACTTTCTAAAAGTACATATTATGTATTACTCATTTTTTCGAAAAATTTCTTGGTGCGGGAGTTGGCGGATTCATGTCTTTAGATTTCGTTTATTTTTATATTACCAGCCTGACCGACTGCTTCCCCGTTTCATATTGTACAAACCTTTTTGTCTAATTAAATTGTACAATTTCAATATTTAATATTAATAATTTAGTATTGAAAATAAGGTTTTTAGATAACGTTAAATAGTTGATAGGGATTACCATCCGTAAACAATCGCAATCTTGAGGCTGCCAGCCATGGAGTCCGTCTGTCAATTTGTATGTCGCGGAATTTCGAGTGTTGTTTGTATGACACGAAACAATAGGCGTACAATGTTGACCCAGCTAGCCCGTAGGTCCGCTTGTCAATTTGTATATTGCGGAATTCTAGGTGTTATTTGTAGGCCACAGAACGATAGAGGCCCACTTTTGAGCCCGCCAGCCCGAGAACCCGCGATCCAAAAAGTGGCTAAGTATGGAATGTGGGATCTGTACATGCTCTATAAAATCTCATGTTCATACTTTATAGTACATATTTAGTGTGTATTACTCATTTTTCGGAAAATTTCTAGGTGCGAAAGTTGGCGTATTCACGTCTTCAGATTTCACTTACTTTTATATCACCAGCCCGACTAACGACTTCCCCGTTTCATATTGTACAAAATTTTTGGCTCGCGGTTTTTCGAATAGGTGAGTTACCCGATAGGCGGGTTCAATATTGCATTTCCATTGTTCCATCGCCTGCAAACAACACCCTGACTTCCGCGACCCACAAATTAACAAACAAATTGAAATAAAAGAATATATACTATGCGAAGTCTAATGGAACAATCATATGAACGAGAGGACATTAAAATTCATATTCTTCGTTGTTATACTTGCGGTGAAGCTAACAGTACAGAAACTTTACTTCAATATCCAAAAAATGGTTGTCTTGTAACTTTTCGATGCTTCTCTTATACAAACAGATCCTGAAAACTATAAACATCGCTCGCTATACCTATTCCTTGATTCAAGAACCTGTTAACATGTTTAATGCACTCCATAGTTACTGTTAAGACCAATTCTCGCTTCCGAAAATTTCCATCTGATTTCTCTTTTCTCTCTGCTTTCCCTTTCTTTACTTACTCATTTTTTGAAAAATGTCTAGGTGCGAGATTTTCTACCCTGTGTATATCTTCTGCCCCTTTTTTTTTGTAACCCGCCCGACCGCTTTCCATACTTGGTAATTTCTTGGAATCTGTTTCGCGGGTTGGCGGGTGCACAAAATGTACATTGCTTCGTGGCAATTCGCCGTCACCGCTACCTTCATACTTGTTTCTAGATATGCAATAATTAAGCTTTAATGCAAGTAGTTCATCCTGCAAGAACCGTTAAGATTGTCATTAATGTCCAGAAGGTCGGAGAAGATTTGTCATTACCACAAATTAAACCAAGATTTGTGGAGAAGTGTGTTATCCTTTCCAAGTATTCATTTCAAACATGATGCAATTTGTTTTTGTGCGCTTGCGGGCTGGTGCCTTTAAGAAATCTCTAATTCTTCATCTCTCTTCGTCGTCACCGCAACCTTCGCACTTTTTTCTAAATATGCAATTAGTGAGCTTTAATGGTAACATCTCATTCTGCACGAACCCTGGAGATTGTTATTGATCAGCGAAATGCTCGAGGAGATATTCCATTGATACGCATCAAACCATAATTTGTGGAGGGTTATATTATCCCTCCCCAATTTTCATTTCAAACATTGTTTGGAGAAAACGGAAATTCTCGTTAACTTGTGGTAGCAATTCTGTCCAGATACAATAAAAACATTCGGCCATAATGGCCAGAGGTTCCACTATTCCAGGGCATGTTCTTACTACTCATCTCCCTCCGCCTAGGAGCAAAAAAGGAGATGGTCCCTTGGTACACAGAGAGATATATTTCAAGCCAAAGAATTCCAAGGCAACTGTGCTTGGTCTGAGAACCTACCCAGTTGCATTGATGGCTGGCACAGAGGTTGATGTCATGGATTCTAAGCCAAAAGAAGATGATCTGATGGGCAATGATACGACAATGGATGATGACAATGCAGAGATTGTTCCCACTCCTGCGCCCAAATTGAAATCAACCATAACGGGCGGAACTTCCCGGCTCAGTGATGGCGGTCCTGATAACACCAAAAGGAGTTTCAGAAAAGAAACTGACGCTGAACACAATAGTCACTTTGCAGCTTGAAAGTAGGAATTCCAGAGGTCCAAATTAGTCCATTCTGGGCGGAAGAGTTTCACTGTAAAGAAATGATATGTTGATGTTCCCAGAGATATATTTCAAGCCAAAAAATTATTCAATTGCAGGACTACTCTCCTGTTCACTGGATATACAATTAACATCTTCGGGAATCATGTCCAGAACTCTCGTTGTTGCAAGACATATTTCTACTAGTCATCTCCTTCCACCCAGAATGAACTAATTTGGGCCTCTGAAATTGCACGTGCAACTTGTGTCCCTCAATTTTTTACGACTGTGCAGAGGTGGTTTCTAGTTGTGTCCTAACTTTCAGTTAAGGGCTATTACATTTGCCCTGCAACGTTTTCATCTTCTTCGTCACAGGAAGCTTCTGAAAACTATCAATTTTACCACAGGATGATTCATCGAGGAGAAAGCTGCAAGGATCCTGCATACTATGGATCTCGTGCCTGTGTTTGTGGCAAATACGTTCAATGTTTTGGCCCGAAGAATTGGGTCCAATTTCTAGGGATAGATGTACAATACTTAGTGTTTTTTTTTTTTTTTTAAATGGATTTGCTATTATAAAAATTTGCCTTGGAGTCTTCGTTGCTACATCTTCTCTAGATTTAACGCATGTTCTCATTGGCATGGTTCAGTGGTCTTGTAGTTCTTCGATATTGTGTTTACTTAGGTTATTTTTTCTAAGATGGAACATGTAAAAATTATATGACAATGTACTATGTCAATCCACCAGGCTTTTATGCAAACAAAAAATGGATTACACACAGTTTCAAACCAACGTTCAATTCTATTCGTAATGCAGATACAACATAGCAATACCAATGTAATTGTCATTCTTGTTTCCAGACATACAGTTATTTAGTTTTAATGCTAACAACCCATAATGCAAGAAGTTTAATACTTAAGTTAATATGTTACATTCATGGAAGAATGTATCAAAAACACACTTACACCCACATGCTCTAATAAAATCTAATCTTCAACAAAGCATTTGCTGACAATTAGTAGAAAATGAAGTTTAATACTTAAGTTCATATGTTACAGTCATGGAAGAATGTATCAAGAACATACTTACACGCACAAGTTGCAATAAAATCTAATCTTCAACAAAACATTTGCTGACAATTAGTAGAAAATGATGGTTTTGCAACAATGGCGCTTCTTTGAAACCAATTCGCACTTACGAAAACTGCCCTCCGCCTTTCTATTTTCCCACTCTTTTATCCCCTATAATTTCTCTTCCTGGTTACTTAATCGTTTTTTTTCCAAAAATGCCTTGTTGGGCAGCTTGGCGGATTAACGCGTTTCCGCTGAACGCTTCCCCTTTCTCTAAATTGGCCCTTTATTGTTCTATGTCCTACAAGTAGCACCCAGAGTTCCGTGATATACAAATTGACAGGCGTACTTGCACGTTGGCTGGCTCAACATTGCACTTCTATCTTTCTGTGACCTCCAAACAACATTCGAAGCTCCGCAATATACAAATTGACACATGGGCTCCAGGGTTGGTGGGCTGAAGATTGCCATTGTTTACAGATGGAAAAGTGATAAAACGAGCCATACCACATTTGTGTCACAGAAGCTTAAATAAAGGACAAATCATTTCCTCTATAGTTCTGTGTCCTACAAACAACACCCAGAGTTCCACACTATACAAATTCACAGCTGGACCTGCGGGCTGGCTGGCTAAAAAAATGACTCAGAGTTCCGCGATATACAAATTGACAGACGAAGCATACAACCAAGAACCAAGTAAACTTGTGGATCGTATTCCTAATCATTGTTTTTTGTGCCCGCCACCTTCACACTTCATTCCAAGTATATATCTTCGCAGGAAAATGGGATATCTGTTACATATGTGAATATATTGGCCCTTCTTTTTCGTCTTCTATACTTAGCCAAATATCTATTTCTCTTTTCCTTGAACTTTATATTTCTCGTCACTTATTCGTTTTCTCGAAAATGTCTGGCTGTGCACGTGGGCAGACTTGCGGGTCCTCACGTCTTCTGTGGAACTATTGTCACCCCATTTTGAAGCCCGTTTGTCCGCTTTCCATACTTCGCCATCTCTTCGAATTTATTTCGCGGATCATTGTTTTGGTTGGTTCAAGAAATAGTTAGTTCCCAATCATTGTTTCTTGTGTCCGCGCCATTTTGCGATTAGCAATTACCGATTATATATAAGATCTTATTTCTAGGCATGCAATTAGCAAGCGTTAATTCCAAACATCATGAAATGTCATTTGTGCGTTGTCAGGTTGGTCCATTCACAAAAATTTCAAACCTCGCTTCCGAGAACGAGTCCACCCGATCGTTTCCCTATTCCATACTTAGCCACTTTCCTGGAATTCCGCAAATATACAAACCGACCGTTGAACTGCCCCATCGTGCTCTCTTCCATTTTACACGTTTTGCAGTCAAAAATTCTGATACATAAAATTTGATCATGGAACACTCGCCTCTCCTGAGTATCCCCGTAACCCTTTTTTGAATCCCGTCGGACCGCTTTTCAGACCTTGCCATTCTTTCCTTGCTCTCCACCGTGTTCGTGACCTTCGCACTTGTCTATAATAAAAGAAAAAAAATGTTTATATATATAATACATATCTTGTTTCTAAATATGCAATTACTGACATTTATTTCTAACAGCTCATCATGCACTAACCGTATAAATTGTCATTGATGGGAGAAAGGCTTGAGGAGATCTCCTATTAATGCACATTAAACCAAGATTTGCGGGGGGTTATATTATCTCTTCCGAGTGTTGATTTCAAAATCATGAAATGTCATTCGCACGTCGCCACCTTGGCACGTTTAAAAAACTTCCAATCCTTAATTGCTCTTTGTTGTACTTGCCACCTTCACATTTATAAATATGTAATAAGTAATCTTTACTGCTAACAGTTCATCATGCACCACCCATACAAATTGTAATTAATCAGCAAAAGGCTCGAGGAGCTTTCCCATTCATAAGCATTTAACCAAGATTTAGCGTAGAGTTACATTATCGGCTCTAAGTGTTCATTTAAACCATCATCTGGAGCAAACCAACGTTCTCATAAACCTATGGCATCAGCTTGACGACATTTTTTTGGAGATACAGTGAACATCTTTGGGCGCGATGACCAGAACTTGCAGTGGTCCAAGGCAGATTCTTATTACTCAAGCTCTGTCGTAGAGAACCAAGTAATTTGGACCTCTGGGATTGCTCGTGCAAGCTGTGTCCCTGAGGTTTTTGACTGTAAGGACTTGGTCTCTTGGTGCGCCGAGAAATTTGTTTCAAACAAAAGAATTATTCCACTACGGGATCGCTCTTTTGTTTCTTTGTCACCTCAGGTCTTCTGCCAAATGTTAAGATTGTCGGAGCCAACATTGACGTTCAAAGGAGAAGATTGCAAACAATTCCTATGAAAGCATAAAAATGGGTTGGACCTCTTGCCCCATTTATTGGAAGACCCCATTCTAGTTCCTGAAGATATCACAAGCTTGCAAGTTAGTTCATTTAGAAATCCATTCTGCGAAATTGCCTGGTTGTTTACAAGAATAACGGGACAAGAGTCCACAACCACTGTTTCTTGGATTGCTCTTTATATTTTGTATTTCACAGTCAACGAACAAGCCATTTTTTATTGGGGCAAGATAATCTCCCATGAAATCCGTTCCTAATTGTCAAGCTTCAAAAGGGAAAATAAATTTTATATGTCGTCCTACTTAGTTTTTGCAATAACGCATTGTTGTCAGTTTCCACAACTGTCTCTGTCCAAGAATGTCAACTGGGAATTCGACCGAGTAACGTTATGGTACCAGGCCTTGTGGAAGCACAAGGCTTCCCACTATTTTTATGAGGTTTTTAATGGCTTTGTGTATGTTTTCAAAGTTTTGTTGTTAGGAGAAGATGCTCCCTGCATATTTTAACAGGCAACTAGTTTTTTGGACAGGAAAGCGACACTTGAACATTTGGATAATTACACCGTGATGAGAATTTTTGGCTCCACGGAAAAACCTGCTCTCCTTCCATGTCACATTACGGACATAATGTTTATTGCAAAAGTAGCACGACAATACAACTACTGGTTGCATCTATTGCAAAAGAAGAAGAAAAAAACAGTTCATTGCTCTGCCTTGGAAAGTAGGGGAGTTAGTATTCAAAAACGTCAACAAAATTAATGAATTCACAACGCATTCTAACATCTTCAACCTGAGATATGTTGAAAGCATAAGAGGATTCGACCCCGATAACATTTTTTGACAGCATTTACAAACACTTGGCCTCGACAATTGTTTTTTCAAAAAACACCTGCTCGAAAACAAAGACATTGGCGACAACGCCCCTGCTTCTGAGGCCGGCGACCTAGACACAGTGAAAAGCTGCACAAAATTGTACACGCAACAGGGGAAAGGCCTCAGTGGAAAGAGTGTTCAATCCGCAAATAACACTAAAAAAAGTACGACATCCCGGAGCATCGCTCCAACGGCCCACCACAACAAGAAAGCAACTTAGAGTTCTTCAAACGAAAGAGGACATAACAACCCTCCTCACTCTAAAATTGATAGTTCTCACAAGCTTCTAGTAGAGAAGAAGAGAAAAAAAAAATGTGGGACAGGCGGAAGAGCCGGAAATTCAGAGTGAGAACATGGAACTTGACACTGATCTGGATAGCATGCTCCACTACCTTGATCAACCCGGAGACGCCATCCAACATAGTCATCCAATGGACATATCCGATACCAAAAATTTTGACGAAGATGAATCCTTCGGGTTCCAGAGCGTTGTTTTTGACAGCCAGACCAAAAAATTGATCATTGAGAAAAAAGATGTAAAAAATAAGAAAGGAAAATCTCATTCAGAGGTTGACCTTGCCAACATGCGACCGTCCCAAATCTGTCAACTTCACAACGCGAGTGGAGATGCACTTCATGATTCCATTAGAGGCATCGACGCTGAGAATGCGAGACTGAAGGACCGGGTCAAGGAATTGGAAGAGGCTTTGATTCCTGTGCCATTACTTGTCAATCCTTTGGCAATAGCCATGCCTGCCACCGCTGTATCCAACTTAAAAGCATCCTCCAGCCTCCTCACATCCTGTAGAGGATATGTGGACAATAATATCAAGAAAAGAATGGAACTGGTTACCAAGGCATGGAAAACATCACAAACCATCACTTCCCTTAGAACCAGGGCACACAGTTTGCTCGAACATTTGCAGGCGGAGTTAAAAGATGAATAAAATTTCTATTTAAAGACGATCCTTCCTTTTGGCACCATTGTCAACAATATGACAGAAACAAAAAGAGGACAACAAGATCTTCCATCCAAAAACTGGATCGGTCAATTAAATGCATGTTGGAAAGAAAAAGTGAAGAACCTGCATCTCATTGTTCAGTCATGTGAACAAGCCATATCAAAGAAAGATAAATTATTCACAAGGTTGTCAAGAATAAACTTAGCCGGAAACACCAATGACTTCCAAGACCCCGACTTAATCACAAACTCCTTGCCCTTAACTAGGCAAGAGTTTGATAAACAGGTTGATATGTTTAAGGCGTTGTCTCTACAAAAGTTTTACAACATCCTTGAATATGATCAAGCTCACGTCGACAACTGGCTAGTCGACTATTCAGTACAGAATGAGGAAATTCATCAGGTTCTATGTAATCTTTCTATCGACTTTCGGGAATTAGAAAATGATCTTTTCAACATAAAAATCCGGAATGAGATGAATGTCGCCCCAATGAGAAGCTACATTGAAGAATGGCTCGAAAGGGAATTGAAGTAGGCCACCGACTAAAGACAACAGGCAGTTGCCAGGATTCCAACAGTCGTCGACGACATCAATGAAACGACAGTCACAAGCAAATAGCCAAAGGGCTCATATGTACTATCATTGTAAGTCTATTGATCGCATCCTGCTTTGTTTATCAACCCCCTTATTCCACTTTTTTAAATGGAAATGTCTAGGCAAACACTTATACCTTTCAATTTATTTATTTTGCAAGTATTGCACTATATCTTCTTTCTACAGTCTTGTTTCTTGTACATATTTCTCTAATGGTCCGCAGGAGCCCCAATCCCAGTCTACATGAAAAATGCACTGAAATTTCCATTAATATGTAACTGACTTTTTTATATATATATTTCAAAATTTCCAGTAGTATGTAACGAACTTTTATTTTTTGACATATTTCAAATAAAATTGTTTTCTTATCTCCTTTTAAATTTATGTCTTCATACATTTTTATCTTTCACCAGTCTATATGACAAACAAAATTTTATTTTGTTATATACTTTCAAAAAATAAATGGTGCTCTACATGCCAAGCGTCATTTGCTCCATGGATAAATTTCCAAATTTTTTCTTCCACTATGAACAAATTGTATTTTGTTATATACTTTCAAAAAATAGATGGTTCTCTACATGCCAAACATCATTTACTTCATGGATACCACCTGTGCTTCATGTTGCTTGCCACATCTTTGTTACAGTTTCCTATCTCTCTGCGGGGTCGATGTTCTGTGATATACATGTTCAACACAACATTTTCGTCATATACATTTTGCACCGAACACTTCTGTAATTTACAATTCGACCCCATTTTCCACAATTTACCTTGCTCCACGGGGTCGCGCCTCGGAGCTAATGAAATTTTATGCCCCATGTTCTGTGATATACATGTTGCACACAACATTTTCGTGATATACCTTTTGCACCGAACACTTTCGTCATTTACAATTCGTTCCACAGTTTACTTTGTAACCTCGTTGGCAGGGACTACGCTGCCATGCGGCCTTGTTTTTATGTTATAAGGTAAGAGTTTTTAATAAAAATCCTCAATCCATTCTAGATTTCTTGAAGGAGTGAACATTCTAAAATTTAAAAGGGAAAAAGAGGAGACATATTCACACTGGGGTTATTTAATATTTCCACAATTTTGGTGGACCCCTATTTCATATGTAACCCTACTTTATTTATAAACAATGAACCCCATTAAACAATATATTCTTTGTTAGTTGTAGATGCAAAGATCACTAGGAAGTAGCCTCTCCCTAGCAAAGTAATGTCTAAACTACCTAGAATTTTCCAATTCTTTGTAATTTGACTTCTTAAGGGGTTTTTTGAGTGCAAAAAATCCATGGGTTTGTACATTAAACCTAGATCCCTAAGTTTTTTAAATTAGTTCCCCCCACATCCATTACAATAATTTCTACTTAGTAGTTTTGTGTCACTTTTTTTTTCATACAACCCTTCTCAGCGCCTAAACTAACCTCATTTTGAGTTTCTTCCTACACGTAAACCATGAGATATTCTTGTGATAAGAGACCACTTACTTAGACCAACATCTCTTTGAAACTTTTTGGATATGAACACATTCCTCACCGCTCTACTACACAATCAAGTGGCGATAATAAAGTTGAATGGCATAGATATTGGAGGTTACCACCATAGCCAATGCTCAAGGTTGTTTTAATTGAATACTTAAACTCGTATTTAACTTATTAATTCTAAACAAACTAATTACCTTATAAATCTTTATTTAACATAGCCACCTTTTATCCCTCGTATAGGGTGACAGGGAAGCGATGGGACATGGGGCATCCACCCAATGCAAGCCACCACACGTCATCCCAGTCCGTTGGCACTTGCCACCCCAAACCTACATCTCTCACCTCGCATTATGGGATTTAACCCTCCCTCCAGCGCCTGTACTGCCTTCCTTATGGCTCTTCGTCGTTCCTATAGCCACCTCGATCTGATGACATTCCAATGGTACTTGCCTCTTATCTGGCTCATCCTTTGTACCTTGCAATCCGTTATGACTTTGCTCGCAAACATCATTTCCCTTACAACCCTGCTCTCAAGCCATTATGGCCGCGTCTGACATACATGGTATTGGAAAAATGGAGGCATTATCATCCCGAAGCTCCCTCGCGCTTGGTCTCACTACCCTTTTCCCCCTCTGCTCTTCTCAGAGATGCTCCCTCCTCAACTTCCTGTTCGTCCCTTTGCCAATCACCTTTACCCTTTCCATTCGTCTCAACTCTATCTCTCTTATTGTGTCAGGGGAGGTTCCTTGCGTCGAAATAGAGGCTGCTCTGGCTTTCGTCTTATCTCTATTGCTGAAGATTTTACTGAAGCTTAGCAAGCCCATACCCCACCTGATATCAGAGTTGAAATTGATCTCACCGAGGCCGACATCTGCACCTTGACGCATTTCATCTTGGATGAGGAGGTGCTCTAGTCCACCAGCTCATGGATATCAAACATTGGAAATACTTGCGCTCGAAACTCTCAATACTTGAAAACAATGGATATCTATTGCATTTAAAATTGTTGATGGGTCGTGTTTGTGTTAAACGCCATGAAGCAAACCAGGAGATACTATTGCAGCTTGATAACGTCCATTTACAGGTCAAGCTCCCTGATCACAAGTTAAACCTGATGGCAGCGAAGATGGTTGGATTGGACTTGATGAACTTAGATTATCCACAACCTTAGGTGCCTACTATTGAGGGTTGTCCCATTACTTAGTTTTTAATGGTTTATATCTTATTTAGTTTGATGTTTACTATAAGAGGTATGGGCATCTCAATCCCACCTCACAACAATTATCTAGAGATAAAACAACAACTAGTATTTTGTATAAATTATAGTCTCAGGCTTTATTATGTCCAGACATATAGTTTGAAAACACATAAATTACACAAACTTACAAACAAATTGATGCATTGTTGCTAGTTTGGTTTCCCAAGTAGCAGACCAACAATAAGGATTTTGTATAAAATTCTTATGACAACATAAAAATTACAAATAGTTTAAAAAAAAAACATTTCACCTTTTATAAAATTAAAATCTCAAAGGACTAATCAATACTAAAACATTGTTACAAAACTATGACATAAAAGACAACTCATAATCACATATTTACACATAGTACATAAAAATACAATGTTTAAATATAAAAAATAATTATATAAATAATGAATAAAAATATACATTAATGAAAAAATTATCATAATTAGTCTTGTACTTTTATTAACAATTTATTAATCGTTGCAAAAGACTAATACTATAACAATAGTTTTTCATTGACCGACTACTATTAATTTGCTTGTTGAAATTTTTTTTACATGTTTTCCATAATTTGACATTATATATTAAATTTTATTATTAATTTAAAATATTTAAATTTATTTGTCTCTCATACCACTCACTCATTTTTTAAATTTTTTTACTCTTTTTTCATAGTATAGCATTACATTTTGAATTTTATTAATAATTTAAAATATTTAAATTTATTTGTCTCTCATATTATTCACTCATTTTTTCTTTCTTATTATTGCATAATTGACGATGACCTTCTTGAGATTGAGAAAATTGTTTATTGCAACCTCGCAACTGTAATAAATTTAATATTAAAATGTCACGCTTGTTATATTATAATTATATATTGTAATCACATGGAAATTGAAATTGGAGAACGACACAATTATACATATGATGTCCTCATGACAAATTACAACCATTCAAATAGAAATTGAAATTGGCGGATGACGTTGTTGTACATACTATGAATTGACATTATTAATAAAAATGCAAGTAAAGAGATGAAGATATGTCTTTTGACGTCCATTCATCTTATTGACATGTCCAACATTAATGACACCCAAATCTCCAACATTAACGTTAATCTCGACGTGTCCTAGAATATTCACCTTACTTTTTCCACGAGAAAATTGCTCAAATTTATAAAAAGTATAAATTCCTTTACAAATCTGTCTGCCAGCTGTACCAACAAAGACAACACCCTCATAGATAGGATCGCCAACATAATCCATAGGCCCCAAAGGGAAATACATAACAGCAGAAAATACAAATGAGCGAAGAAAAGCCCAATCCAATCATCCACAATAGGCAAAAGAAAAGCTATCCAGCCCACCTCATTCAAATACATTAATAGAAGATATGGGACTCACTATCCCTCTATCCTTGTGGAAAATCGAGAGCCTGCCAACCACCTCACTTAAAGCCCTCTTTGAGAGGGCATCCGCCTCACCGTTGAAAGATCTGGGAATATGGTGAAATTTGACATCAGTAAAGGATCTTAGCAGTGCCATCGTTTTATTCTTCCAACAATTGTTTTGGACTGTTTGGAGCTTGGATTTTTGGGAGATCCAGTCAATGATTATACGCGAATCACCAAGGACGTGGATGTGACTAAGAGACCAACAGGAGGCGAGATAGAGAGAGGCCCATAAGCCCAGGAGCTCGGCCTTATTGTTTGTGCCTTCTCCACAATTTAAGAACCACATGGTAGTCCTATTCGGGTGGGTTTTGAAGATACCCCCCGCCCCACAACAACCTCCACTGGACCTCGCAGCGCCATCGAAAAAAGCCACCGTGTAATCGCTTAACAAGTTGATATCACATACATTGGGAGAAGAAGACTTTATCGGTCTCAGTTTCCAATGGAAGTGGGCCAAGACTTTAAGGATCGTTGCGTGAGAAGAAGGTGGGCAGGAGTCAAATAATGCACGGTTCCGATCGGTCCAAATCTGCCAACTTACGATAGCAGGTAAGGTCTTTGGCGCAGATGATAAATCCAGCCACCGAGAGTAGCTGTGCGAGAAGGATGTTCCACTCCAAGAAAGAGACAGCGAGAGTTGAGATAACACTTGAGTCCAGACTGACTATGTATAGGAGCAATGGACCAAAATATGGTGGATATTCTCAGGCGCACAGCAACAAAGAGGGAAAATCCCCGGCCCCTCCCATCCCCTCCGACGAAGCGCATCCCAAGTGAGCGGCTTCTCCTTGCTAGCGAGCCAGACAAAAATCTTTACCTTAAGGGGCAGGTCCCACCGCCAGAGAAGAGAGATCCAAGAACAGTCCACTACAAAGAATTGCTGAATGAGTAAAGCGTTGTAAAGATTCTTGACTGAAATGATCCCCGTGGCATCGCCACCCGCCCATTGAAGAGTATTGGGTGTGGGAGAAAGAGTGATCCCCACGGCTTTAAGAGCAGAAGTGAAGTGGTCCCATTCAATGGCATGCGATCCAATCAGGTTTAGCGCCCCACTGTCCCACCAATTGCCAGGAAGAGTGTTGTTGACGGGTTGTATACTAACTTGACCAAGATGAAAAATATTTTGTTGTTGAAGCTGTGATTTTAACTCTGCAGAGAGGAGCGATCGGTCTCCCAGACCGAGTATTTTGTCACCCCCGATGTAGATTTCAGAACCCGCTCCTGGATTCCACACAAACCAGTGTAGAAGAACAGGGATTGAAGCAACCAATCCCTTCCAAAATGTAGATGCCCCTCTCAGCTGGAAAGTAGACTTACGTATCCAACTAGCAAGCGGCCAAGACCCCAAATATTTATCCATAATTATACGATGCCATATGCTATCAATAGAGACTGCTCTCCAGAACGAGTTTGCCAGTAGGGCAGTATTGAAGGTGGACAAATTCATTAGACCCCATCCCCCAAATCGCCTAGGCTTTGACAGCACATCCCAGCTGCACAAATGGAAACGAAAGTGACCAAGATGACTATTCCACAGGAAATTAAAAATAAGTCTCCGAAGAGTATTGATAATTTTGAGTGGAATCTTTTGCAGGGACAT
>ML780308.1:669577-704078 GCA_009831015.1 Picea engelmannii
GGACCCCTATATTAAGGGGAAATTTTCATCCCCCTCGGGTTAATGCTTTGCTTTTGTCTTTTACTATGCTCACAATTTGTGAGAACTTATTCATGTATGCAATTTTTGTCATTCTCCCGAACTAGTGCAAGAAGCGAATGGGATGGGTTTCCCAAGACGTTCACAAGAAGGTTGGCAACACTGTTAGAGGTCACCAACCTTCTTTAGATATGTAATTTTCTGATTCAGGTTTGCCTGAAAACCGATCAATGCAACATAACCGTTCTAGTTAAAAATAAAAATAAAAAAATTATTAATTTAAATTCTAAACACTTTTCCTAAATTTTTAACATTTTAATTAAAATTTTATATTCACATATAAAACATTATAAATTTCATTTTAATTTAATATAAACATAATATTATTATAACAATAATCTAATTTAAAATCAAAATTTAATTAAATTTTAAATTAAAATTTTCAAGCCATTCCTACAAGAATGTGGAACATCCAATAACTCCCCTTAAAAAAAAGTACAGAAGTACTAATAATATAAGTACTTTGATAGAATATAAATACCTAGACAAAGACCCAGTCGGGACTTTTGATAAATCGGTGTCCCTAAAATCTAAGCACCACCGACTCTCGCTTTTGGTGACCTATTTCACTTATCGAATTGTTGCCTCTCGATTTGGGTGACCTCTTTCACTGCTCGAACTACAACATGTTCGATCAGGGTTAACAAGTTCTTGGACTCTTCCGTTCAGGTTAACAACTTCGTGAATGCCTCCGACCGCACGAGAAGAAAGTTCTTCAACCGCTTGGGCGTCATAGGGCTCCTGAGAAACCTATGGTCACTAAATACATCTGTCAAAGGCGTTTTGGTTACTTGAAAATCAGGTAACAGTTGCACCCCTCTCTTGCTTGGGAATTCTTTGTATTTATGATAAAATCATTCATCATTTCATAGCTTTGAATGAGAAGTAAGGGTTCTAATGACTATGACTCTACGCGACTTGACCTTGTGACCTATCCAGTTCGCCAAACCCTTTGCTTTGCCAAATTTTGATTGCTTAACTCGTTGGTGTTATCTGTTTTATCTCAGTAAACAACAATAGCGAGAGACAAATGTTGTTGAGAGTTCCCACTTATAGCAAATTTTTATGCAGCGTCCAGTTGTAAATAGAAAACTCTCCAACTCTCACCTGTATAAAGAAGAATTGCCCAAGAATTGAATTTGTGATCATCCAATCCAACACAATGATATATCTCAGGTAATCTGTCTATTCCAACCCTCCTTCCATCGTTGTCTGCCAACAATGGTTGGGATATTGAACTCGAAAAATCACATCCCCTTCAACACATAACTAAGACAATGGATTGTGCGGAGCTTGGAATCTTGTACCTCATTGTAAAGCGATCCTCCTCTAAAATTCTCTCTCGAAGGAATTCACTGGAGTTGTGCTATATGCATTCAATAGAGGTGGTATTCTATTAACCCAAAAGATACAAAATTGCCATAGGGAGCCAACTATGTGTGATGAGTAGTATTGTACTCATCGGCCTGTAAGCTTGACACGGTTGTCTCCATAGATACAAGTGGTTATTGCATGCTAAAAGCTTTGTGCTTAGGTCGATAGAAGTCCAAGCTAAAGATAATGGAAAATTCCAAGGGATAGATATTTCGGCATTAGAATCTCATGGAGTTGGAGTGACATGGTGATAACGGTTCAAGTGCAGACTATAGAGGCCTTGAAAGCATTCAATTAAACCTATCTGCATTTACCAGTCGTTTGCTAAACCACTTCCCAATTCAACTTTCCAATTCAATGTCAAGAACACGTGGAAGATAGCAAGTGGCAAGGAAACACATTGCCCATATTGTTCCCATTGCCTACCGTTGAATTGAATTTAAGAATAGTGGTTGTCAAGGTCTCTACAATATCTTGTACTTTTGACGAATTTGAGTGGAAGCATGTCCTCAAGGAAATCAATTATTTGAGTAGGCTTCGGGAGATACCAGTCTAATAATAATGATATTTAGGAATATGTTGAAATGTCTACATAAACGACCCAAGAGATGGAGAAATAATGTGGATATATTGGCGAGATTTCATAACATCGTTGGGCTTTGTTCTCTTTAATGTATTGTAACCTGGAGATTTGAGCTCAACTCACTATATATTACAGGTAAACATCTGAGATGCATTTCTCTATTAGAACTTCAACATCATTGATAATAAAAAAATGCCTCACACATCTAAGTTGACAACTCTCCTATGATCACAATTTGCCTATTCATTGCTTTTGTTTTATTACACGAACACAAAATGAAAAAAATGAGTCTAAAAATTAGGTAAATAGATTTGGCTTCTTTGTGTGCGCTTTACACTGTGCATACATGCAAGTTGAATTATAGGCTTGAGAGATCAATCACATTTCACTAATATTGTGGCTGTCTCAGCATTACCGTATTTCACCTAGGCTGCAGCTTTCATCGATGGGTTAGATTTTGTGCTTGGTCAGCTGTGAAAGTGCTTGAAGCACTGGGGGAGTCGGGAAGCATTGGGGGTTTAGTACCCAAGAATAAAATACCATGGCCTAATTATGATTCCAAAGGCAAACCATCAACATCGATGATGATTCTTGTGGTGAGGAGCATGCGCCTTCAAAAAATATTCCAACTACATCATGTAAGAGAGCTAAGACACGTGGTATTTATCATGTGTTTGATGTGAAGTGTATGGATGGTCTTGATCTTGCAATAACAAGATATTTTTACCTGCATGTGGCATCCCTTACTATGTAGCCCGTTCACCCTATTCTGAAAACAAATGGTTTGTACTATTAATGATGGACCACCAAGCTATTAGCCATCGAGTAATGAGAAGCTATGAACAATGTTGGTTGACAAGGACAAGCATGCCTTGAAAAGGTGACAACACCATTGAAGGCATCATGGAGTGTGGAAGGTCATTCCACTATGTTGGATGGTTGGACATATTGTTGGAATTGTTCGTTGTTGAACATCACTGTCTCTTCCATATTGACCCTTTATTTCTCAAGGGCAATCTATTGTTCTAGTCAAGATGTTCTTGGAGGACCAATTATGTGAGGCCATTGTGGAGGTGAGGTAATCTATTGTTGTCCAAGTTATCATAGATGGAACCCCCATTTGGAAAGCAATTGGGTTGATGGACCAAAAATAATATTGATATATATATTTTTACACCATTCGCTATGCATTGTTTGAACAATACATTAAAAAAACTTGGCAAGCTTGATTGGATTGCTAAGCTAATTGAAAATGGGTGCAACATTTAGACTTTCATATGTGACTGCTATTATTCACAAGCCATCCATACAAATTTGCTAAAATGGAGCTACTTAAACCCACTCGTATGAGATTTACCATTTATTACATTCTTCTTCAACGACAATTGGAGGTGAAGGGGTCTTTATCTTCCATCGTGGTTAGTGGGTGTCAGAATCATGGAAGTAGTCTTCCTCGACACAACGATTTAGGTAAGGCATATGATTTTGGATGATTGTTTTTTGGTTATGTTAAATTTGTTGTTGAGTTTGTAGAACTTGCATATTATATGCTCTATTAAGTGGATATAGACAACCCATGTTTAAGTGACATTTATGGGAACATTGATTCCATGCATAAGAAACTTCAATCCATCATAGATAAGAGAGACACACTTCACACTCATAGTTGAAAACGTTTATACATGGGGGAGGAATAAATTGATTAACCCACTTCATATGGTAGCTTATGCCATTGATCCAAAATGGTGTGATTATGAGAGAACAAATAGGAGGCCTCCTTCTCAAGATAGAGAGACAGTGAAAGGATTCTTGACTATTATAAAGAAGCTTTATGGTTCTATAAAGGAGGCATCTATGATTTGACATATGTACCTAGTTTTCCCAATTTTCTTGTGTGCGAGGTGTGTTTGGCTCATATGAGAATTAGAAAGTGGAGCTACTTAAACCCATTGATATGAGATTTACCATTTATAACATTTTTCTTCAACGACTATTAGAGGTGAAGGGGTCTTTATCTTCCACAATGGTTAGTGGGTGTCAGTATCATGGAAGCAATCTTTCTCGACACAACAATTTAGGTAAGGCATATGATTTTGGATGAATATTTCTTGGTTATGTTAAATTTGTTGTTGAATTTGTAGAACTTATATATTATATGCTCTATTAAGTGGATATAGACAACCCATGTTTAAGTGACATTTATGAGAACATTGATTCTATGCATAAGAGACTTCAATCCATCACAGATAAGAGAGATCCACTTCATACCCATAGTTGAAAACGTTTATACGCGGGTGAGAAATAAATTGAGTAACCCACTTCATATGGTAGCTTGCACAATTGATCCAAAATGGTGTGATTGTGAGAGAACAAATTTGAGGCCTCCTTCTCAAGATAGAGAGGCGGTGAAAAGAATTCTTGACTACTATCAAGAAGCTTTATAGTTCTATAAAGGAGGCATCTTGATTTGACATTCGTACCTAGTTTGTTCAATTTTCACGTGTGCGATGTGTGTTTGGCTCAAATGAGAATAAGAAAGATAGGAATAAAAACAAGGATCCAACTAATTGGTGGTGACTTCATGGTACACAACCTCCAAAGTTGTAGGCATTTTCCATATGGTTACTCTCATAGGTAGTTAGTGCCTCGTCTTGTGAGAGGAATTGGATGTGAAAAGCCAAGATTAGGTGACTTAAGTCCTTATGAAATCAATCAAACAAGTAGATTTATAAATTTAATCAATGCTAAAATTAAATTTCAGACCATAGCATCAATCACACAATAGATGGAAATTAAATAGCGGAAGCATAATGTTGAATTAATGTAATTGCAAAGTGTATTCTAATTATTATTGTGGTATTATTCATTAGATCAATCCCCTATTGCAGATTGATCATGTCGGTTATTGTAAAAGACCAAATCCCCTTTTGCGGATTGGTTAAAGTATAATTGTAATAGGCAGAATAAGAAGTCGGCCCCAGAATATATTAAAGAGGCCCCATAATATATTAAAGGTGGTTATAACCACCCATAAGAAGAAGTCGACCCTGCCAGTGAAGAGACACTTCCACACGTGCCAGAATTGTATAAATAAGGAGGCTAGCTCCTCACTTAGACACACACTCACTTGTTCATTGAGAGACAAGTTTCATAGTTGTAGTTGGAGAGAGAGAGAGAGAGAGAGAGAGAGAGAGAGAGAGAGAGAGAGAGAGAGAGGTGCATTCTTGGGAGAGGACTTTCTGTATTTGTTTGAGTTATCTCTTGGCATTGTATTAGCTATCTATAATAAGGAAGTTTTGCTGGGTTTTCTTCCCCATGAGGGTTTCCCAGGATAAATGATGTGTCACTTGTGATTGTGTATTTCTCAGTGATCCTATCTTATGCTATTGTTATCTAGTAAAATGCAAAGAACTCTAATAATAGCTTAAACCTTAACATGGTATCAGAGCTAAGCTGAAGAGAGCATCTTTCACAAGAGAAAATGAAAAACGTCACTATTGTCGTACATGCAAATTAGGGCTTTTTGTTGATGAAGTATTTCATCCCTAAAACCACCTAGAAAAGTGTGCACTTCCTCAAGGATCACTTTGGCATCCTCAGCGTAACTTTTCAGTGGCTAGATCTCCCGAAAAGTGAAACCCTAGTTTCACAAAGTACCAGAAGTACCAGAAAACCAAAGTATCAGAAGTACCAGAGTACCAAAGGTACCAGAAAACCAGAAGCACCAGTCCAGAAATCCGTAGATCAAGTTTGGAGGGGGTAAAAGTTGGATTTTCTCAGATCCAAACACACCAGGCTACTCGCCTCAGCCAAGTGCACCTCCTGGTAAGTTCAGGATTTGATTTTGAGCATTTTTCATTTTTGGACATTTTCCTAGCTCCAAGTAAAAGATGTCTACAAGAACTAAGCTTGTTGACAAGATGGAAGGTGTGGAAAACTTTTGTGCTTGGAAGTACAGGATTGGTCTCGTTCTTGAAGATAATGACCTAGCAAGATTCGTCAAAGAAGAAGTGTCGAAACCCAATGATGTTGCAGACAAAGCAAAGCATTAAAAGGACATGATCAGGGTCAAAAGAATCATTGTAGATTCAATCAAAGATCACTTGATCCCTTATGTGTCATCAACCAACGGAAGTATGCAGTCGAAATCCTGAAGAGATTTGACATGTTGGATTGCAAGTCCATGAATACACCCATGGAAGTGAAACTGAAGCTACTGGTCGACACTTCATCAAAATTAATTGATGCCACACTATATAGACAGATCACTGGATCGTTGATGTATCCGACGAACACCAAACCAGACATCTATTTTGTCGTGAACACGTTGAGTCAATTTCTGGTAGAACCCAGACATGTTCACCTAGTTGCTACAAAACATGTGATGAGGTACCTTAAGGGTACATTAGATTGTGGTCTTAGCTATGATGGAGATCATGATTTCACACTGAGTGGGTACACTGATTCAGATTGGGCTGGAAGCGTCTCTGATAGGAAGAGCACTTCAGGATGTTGTTCTAGTTTGGGATAAGCCATGATATCATGGCAGAGTAGGAAGCAATTCAGCATTGCTCTCAGTACATCAGAAGCAGAATACATTGTTACGTGTTCTGCCAGTTGCGAAGCTATATGGCTTCGTAAGTTATTGACTTGTTTATTCGACCTAGAGATGGAAGCAACCACGATCCTATGTGACAACCAAAGCTACATAAAGATCACAGAGAATCTTGTATTTCATGACAAGTCGAAACACATAGAGATCTGATATCATTACATCCGTGACATGGTGCAGAGAGGAGCCATAAAGCTCCAATATGTTAGCATGGATGAACAGGTTGTCGATGTGTTGACCAAGCCTTTATCTTGTGTAAAGTTTGAGCACTTTCGAGATAAGCTTGGTATAGTCCGAAAGGACCTCCCTCGAAAGGGGGAGTAGTTGTTGTGTTGAGATATATCTAGTACTGTGCTTCCAGCTTAATCGTTGTGACGTAAAGCCAGTCTAGTTGTTGTGTTGAGATATGCCTAGCACTGTGCTTCCAACTTAATTGTTGTGACGTAAAGCCAATCTAGTACCATGCTTCCAGCTTAATTGTTGTGACGAAAAGCAAGCTGAGTATTGTGCTTCCAGCTTAACGACTGTGACGAAAAGCAAGTTGAGTATTGTGCTTCCAGCTTAATTGCTGTGACAAAAAGCAAGCCGAGTATTGTGCTTCCAACTTAACTGTTGTGACGAAAAGCAGGAGGAGTATTCTGCTTCCAACTTAATTGTTGTGATGAAAAGCAAGCTGGGTATTGTGCTTCCAGCTTAATTGTTGTGACGTAAAGCCAACCTAGTACTATGCTTCCAGCTTAATGGCTGTGACATAAAGCCAGTCTAGTATTGTGATTCCAGCTTAATTGTTGTGTAGTGTGTCAGCCTCGTGTTATGATGATGAGCCAGCCTCATGCTGTGATGATGAGACCAGCCTCGTGTTGTGATGATGATGTATTAGTTTTATACTAATCCATATTGATGTAGATGATGATTTCATTCCACTGAGAATGACGATGTTGTCGATGAGAAAAACTTCCAGTGATTTATAGATACGCCAGTCAGTGTTCCAAGATGATATCGATGATGTTGTCCTCTCACCCGCCTGATGTTGTTGATGATGTTGTCCTCTCTCTCGCCTGATGTTGTTGTAGAATACCCTTATTGTTAAGGGGGAGTGTTGAATTAATGTAACTACAAAGTGTATTCTAATTATTATTGTGGTATTATTCATTAGATCAATCCCCTATTGCAGATTGATCATGTCGGCTATTGTAAAAGACCAAATTCCCTTTTGGGGATTGGTTAAAGTATAATTGTAATAGGCAGAATAAGAAGTCGGCCCCATAATATATTAAAGGTGGTTATAACCACCTAGAAGAAGAAGTCGGCCCTGCAAGTGAAGAGACACTTCCACACATGCCAGAATTGTATAAATAAGGAGGCTAGCGCCTCACTTAGACACACACTCACTTGTTCATTGAGAGACAAGTTTCAGAGTTGCAGTTAGAGAGAGAGAGAGAGAGAGAGAGAGAGAGAGAGAGAGAGAGAGAGAGAGACGCATTCTTGGGAGAGGACTTTCTGTATTTGTTTGAGTTATCTCTTGGCATTGTATTGACTATCTATAATAAGAAAGTTTTGTTGGGTTTTCTCCCCCACGAGGGTTTCCCAAGATAAATGATGTGTCTCTTGTGATTGTGTATTTCTCAGTGATCCTATCTTATGATATTGTTATCTAGTAAAATGCAAAGAACTATAATAATAGCTTAAACCTTAACACATAAAACCAATTTCACACATACACAGGTAATTACTCCTTCAAGATCATCTTTTCATTCCTTTGAAAAACTTACAAGGAAACCTCCACAAGTTGCTTAAAACCAACAACTGCATGTTTATCAAAATCACCCTGAACTGAGCTTGTATGGCTTGCTCAAGAGGTATAGCTTGCTGGAAAAACCATAAAACAACATAAAAATTTTGTATGACTAGCTGGACAACTTGCATGTACGACTGCACGGATCTGTGCGATACTATCCATATGGTTGTATGGATTTCCATACAATTGTAGGAAAAATGTACAGTGTCACATACTCTTGTCTAGAATTGTGCATTGCCTGAAAACGCCTTTTCCCTGGATGCCTACTCTCTCCCTCTCTCAGTCCCTTAACCTGCTCAACTATTCATGCGCGCCTAAACCTTCTATCTTGTCCTATCTCTATACATTTAGTTGAGACCAAAACCCAAATCTATTTTTGAGAATACTCCCAGTTTAAGTTATGCATGCATGAAATACACTTTTTAGACTCAACTACTAAAAATAAGACTTGCACTTTTTTACTAAAGTGAATTACAAAATATAATTACTTTTCAAAAATAGAATTACCTTTTGAAAATATATTGAACTAGTCCTTGCACATTCACATTGAACCTGTGTGGAAGTTCTAGTCTGAGCTATAATTCTCGATACTTCCTCTTAGCAAGGAAGGAATTCAACACCAATCCAGTTTTGTCTATGGATACCTCAAACTCCCATGTTGCCAAGGGCTTGGTTAGAATATCAACTACCTGTTGATTCATCTAAATATACTGGAGCTTCACTGCTCTCATTTGAATCCTATCTTTTATGAATTAATCTATGCTCTCTGCGGAGCTAAGTGCCACGAAAGTCTACATCTTGTTGAACCAGGATACCATCGTTGATCCCAAGCCAAAGTAGCACCCTAAGGTGTTCTTCTTATTTGTTTGCCCAATATGAGTCTAATTACTCTTGCATCTTCACTTCTTCATCTTCGAGATATCTTAGACCATACTCCACTATGCCCCTCAAATACTCGAGAACCTGTTTTGTTGCTACCCAATGCTCCTGTCTTGGATTGACCATGAACTGATTCAAGGTGTTCAATGCAAAACAAACATGGGACCTGTCTTCACATCCATCTAATGTATCTTCCATCCCATAAATTAAATCAAGGGCAATCGCTCTAATGGAAGTGTACTTGGCCACTAGAGCAACAATCTCCTAGTAGTCCACTCCCTCTCTCTAGGAGAACCCTCTCGCCACAAACCTTGCTTGGGATTCCTCATTGCTGCCATCTACAACATGCTCGATCTTGTAGAGCCACCTGGAACTCACAACTGATTTCCCCTTCGGTCTTGGCACTAAGTCCCAAGCATCATTTTTCATGATGTAGGTGTGCTCCTCCACCATGGCATCCCGCCATACTTGCTAGTCTGTTGCCTCTTGAAAAATGGAAGGCTAAGAATCTAGAATGTTACTGATCAATTCCATATAGTTTGGAAACTTCTTTAGAGGTTTGCTCTCTTTAATATGCTCCTAGGAGTCTCAACATGCTCTTAAGCATCCCTCAATGTTTGAATGAAAAAACAAGGTCTCTCTACAGAAGTGGAAGGGGCTGTTGATATTATGGTAGTTGCAGGAGGTATTCACCTCCACGCGTAAACCCTAATGAGTTGGCTAACAACCCTAGAAGACATGTCGGCTCAAGAAGATAACTTGTATTAGGTTATTAGCCTCCAAGAGAAGAAGTCGGCCAGAAGAAATAATATATACTGAACAGACAGATACCTAGAATGAGAAGTCAGCCCAGGCAGTTAGCCATAATTACTATAAATATAAGAGTCCAATCTTCATTCTGGCAGGCAGTCTCAAAATTGTAGAGCAGCACCTGTGCACACTACAGTGCCCAGTTTTGTGCACAGGTTTGGAGGAGAGTTGCCATTGCAGCTGCTGCAGCTAGTATATCACGTTTGGCTTGGACTATCTCTTGGTTAGGGTTTGGACTATTTGATAAACTCTTGTTGGTGCATTATCCTTGGGGAATGGTGTGTTATCCTTTGTTTGGCCATCTAGCCTAGGGTTTGCTTCCGGAGTGATTGTTTGTCAAGGTTAAAGTGCTCGGAGGGTGGCTTCGGCCTATGGTTGGGTGACAATAGCGATATTGTCAACGGTAAAATGAACACATCCATTATATTCTAACAGGTTATGGGCCCACACCTCCTTCATTCAGTCTAACCGCTGGAAGGAAACATAGCCGTAAGGATATTAAGCTCGTTGAAGAATTGTTGCTAGGGTTTCTAGTAGGAGCAGTCACCATAGCACTGTCGCTAGGGTTACTAACAAATGCAGTTGTAGAAACCCTAATCCTCTTGTTTAGGCACCTTAAGTAAAGGGATTGACCTGATTTCCGGATAGATCAATGCGCCCTAGCCTAGCGCATCTCCTGGTACTCTCAACAAGCCAAGATGTCAAGTTTGAGTTTTTAGTCAGATCTAGGGTTGACCAAGTCAAAGCAGCCATGACTTACTCTATGAAGTCAGAAAACAAGTTAGATGGAGTTTCTAACTTCAGAGTGTGGAAGACAAGGATTGACCTCATCCTTGCCAAGAATAAAGTGTTGAATATCATGAAAGGAAAGATCGTAGAACCAGAGTTTGAAGAAGGAAAAGATAAGGAACCACAGAACGCTGCAGTTATGGAGAAGTTCAAAGACGATGACATCAATGTCATGAGTATCAAAGTGGAGTCTATAAAATACCACTTGATACCCTACATCTCCCATCTTGACTCATCGAAGAAAATGTACGATGCCCTAACAAACCTCTTCTCAGTCAGAAACATTGGACAAATAATGAGTCTAAAGAATGAGCTCTGTGACATGGAGATGAATGATGATGATAGCATAACATCATACTTTGTGAGGATCTCCCAGTTAAGAGATCAACTACAAGCTATTGAAGAGATAATTTCAGAGAAGGAATTGGTAAACATAGTACTCAATGGTCTTCCCAAGGCATGGGATGCATTTGTCGCAAGCATGAACATAAGGAAGGAGTATCCTACATTTGAAGAACTTTAGACTTGTTGTGCTCAAGAAGAATCCAGGATCAGTGCAAAAGAGAAACCCCAAAAGAAGTACGATGATCAAGCCTTCACATCAAGATTCAAGAATTTCAGGAACAAAAGGAAGCTTGGTTCAAGGAGGAAGCCAAATCAAGAGAAAGATATTTCAGAAATACAATGCTTCAACTGTCGAAAGTATGGTCACTACAAGCATCATTGTCCCGAGCTAAAGAAAAGGAAGGAGAAACATGAAGCATCAGTTTCCGAAGGAAAGGAACCTACAAAGAAAACTAAGCAGGATGAAAGAGACTTCTTCTTTTGAAGGTAACAATACTCTTCCTATTTCTTCTACATATCTTGTTTGCATAGTCTCTATACATATCTTGCATATCTATCTCTTAGAAGATAATATGTTCCAAGAAGAACTATACCTATGGAAGAACAACAAGATAAGGATTGCCATCATTATACAAGTTAGATAATACACATGAAAGGAAGAAATACATCAAACAAATCATGTGGAAGCTATTACAAGATAAGTCGAAATCAAAATCAATCATGAAGAGACTTAGAAGAAGAAAAGATAGAAAGAAGTCAACAATCAAGAGAAAATTGGAAAAAGACTTATGACGTTTTGCAGAAGACACTAAGACGGAAGCGTGGACTCTGTTAGACAAAGGGAGCCGATTATATACACTCATACATGAAGCAAGGATTAGGAGGGAGCTAATCCTATGATCCATTGAAAATGATGAAGTATATATCCATGGTAGCAAACATGAAAAACAATACGTGTTCAGTTCGACCATAGAGAAGCCTTAAAGTATCCCTGGTTGTCCATCCACATCTGTGATCCTATGATGAAAGAAAGAAATGGAATCTTTAGGGCATAGAATCTATAAGAAACTCCATGGATCCAAGAGCTAAAGAAAAACACGAGGAAGAACATGAAGGAATCCAAGAAAGAAAGAGAAGCCAGAACAACCAGTCATTGTATTAAGAATCACAAGATTACCAACCTGATATGAACTCACTAAAAGCAATCGAGCAGAGGAACTGAAAGTTATGATGAAAACCAGTGTATATATGCAAGCATTGCAAGATCCAAAACTAGAGGTTCTCCCAGATGGAGGGAAAGGACTATGACGATTACTTGTTCCAGTAAACCAGGCATACCTCTACATGAGTCATTATATCATCTGCAATATCCATGGGTTGAAGTTCTACATCACATGAATGCAAAGACTGCTCTCCAAAGCAATTGAACAAAGAGCATATGAAGAGCAACCTCAAGACTTTGAGGCATACCAGAAAGAGACCCTTGTATGCAGATGGAAGAAGATAACTTGGTGGAGAACCTCCAATGCACAACATAAGCGTGGTGAAGATTTTCTATAAACAAAGATATTGTATCAGAATGATTACTCAGAAGATCAGGATGATGGATTGCCAATCCATGACAAAGATCTCATAATGACAGAAGACGTGCCACATGGATATGTTCCAGTTTTCCAACAATGATATACTTTATTGATCGGAGCTACATGAAGCCTTCAGAGAAAACCAATGTTGCAAACCGAAGTACATTTGAAATCAAGCATTACATTATCCGTGATGAAGTCCAGAAAGGAGAAAGTGGTTCTCCAATACATATCTCCATAGATGAGCAGATAAGCAAACATTTTGGTAAAGCTTCTGTTCAAGATGAAAGAGTTTGCGTACTCAAGCTACAGCTCGTGGAGACGAATTCCTTATTGAAAAAGGAGGAGATGAATCCCAGGTTGGGAGGGAGCATTGATGTATTATTGATTGATGGACAATCATTTTTTAGTTCGAAAAATGGTCCAGGATGAGCAGATTCTTTCCAATCTAGAAAGTGGATTGAGATTTCTGACGGACAGACATTTTCCAGTTCGAAAAATGGTCCAGATTGTTGATGTACCATAGACAACGACTTCCCATTGTGGTTAACATGGGAAGTGGTCTAGAGCAATCTCTCTTCTTGAGGGTTACTAAAGAAGATTGGCTTGCCTCGTCGGACAACGATTTCCCATTGTGGTTAACATGGGGAATGGTCTGTTTTGGAGGTTGGTGTAGGACAATCATTTCCTTTGGAAATGGTCTGGACATTCATTCCTTAGGGTGGATTCATTCTCTCCAAGTTGCACTTTGTTTAGTGCCGAAGGAATGGCCCAGGGTGGGGAATGGTCCAGGTTTAGCAATCAGGGACAGACATTCCTTAAGGCACACTCATTCTCTCCAGGTTACACTTTGTTTAGTGTCGGAGGAATGGTCCAAGCTCATAAATTAGGACAATTATTCTTCCTTGCTTGAGAAGAATAGTCTAGATAGCTCATCATTGATGTCCTACCTTTTTGAGGGCAGATGCTCTTCCAAGATCTCCAGATATGAGTGGAAGAATGGCTGAGATGATTCATTTTATATCATAACATTGTTTCTGTGCGGGTTGATATCAGATGATTGTTATGAAGACCATATGTTTCTAGATAGTAGATGTATACTACCATGGTGGATGTGTTCCACTGTTTGATTAAGTATATGCGTGGTACTTGGTGTGGTAGTGTACCACTGGATTGTAGTTGTGTACTATTATGGATAGACACAATTGTGTTCTATTGAATGATATTGTTCTGATTGCCTTGAAGACTAACAATAGTGTTGAAAATAATTATCAACCAGATGAATGATGAAAAGAGATTTCCCAAACATAAAATGGTTCAGAACATTTACTATTCTAGTTTAGAAGAATGGTTGTTGTGTCACTATGTGGAGTGAGCATCATGTCTGATTACTCAGATAGAGTATGGTTTCGAGAGATGATGCAACTGATGACACTGATGATGATGATGGTGCTCATGATCTAGTCATGAGATAGTCTATACAACTATGATGATGCTACCAGGTGAATGGTATGTTTGTGCTCAAGACCATTACCTGTAATACCTCCCTAACTAGGAGGGAGTGTTGATACTATGGTAGTTGCGGGAGGTATTTACCTCCACGTGTAAACCTAACGAGAATAGAATATTCCAGGAAGCAGGAAGAAACCCTAATGAGTTGGCTAATAACCCTAGAAGACATGTTGGCTCAAGAAGATAACTTGTATTAGGTTATTAGCCTCTAAGAGAAGAAGTCAGCCAAAAGAAATAATATATACTGAACAGACAGATAACCAAAATGAGAAGTTGGCCCAGGCAGTTAGCCAGAATTACTATAAATACATGAGGCCAGTCTTCATTCTAGCAGGCAGTCTCAGAATTGCAGAGCAACACTTGTGCGCACTGCAGTGCCCAGTTTTGTGCACATGTTTGGAAGAGAGCTGCCATTGCAGTTGCTGCAGCTAGCAGATCATGTTTGGCTTGGACTATCTTTTGGTTAGGGTTTGGACTATCTGATCAGCTCTTGTTGGTGTGCTATCCTTGGGGAATGGTGTGTTATCCTTTGTTTGGCTATCTAGCCTAGGGTTTGCTTCTGGAGTGATATTCTGTCAAGGTTAAGGTGCTTGGAGGGTGGCTTTGGCCTATGGTTGGGTGACAATAGCGATATTGTTAATGGTAAAACAAGCACATCCATTATATTCTAAAAGGGGCTATTGTCTCCCCCCTTCACTTGAAGGCTACTGTCTTGCTTTGGAAATCACCGATGACCTAAGCTCAACCTTCGGATATTTTTGCTTCTCATCCTCTATCACTAGGTTTAGAATAAAATTAGACCTATGCTTGTTGCTTGGGAAACCACCCTTGGCATGCTTGCCAAGCATGCATCCTCTGCATACACCATGCTGTTAAATATTGAACCTTGGAAGACCTGTGACTATCTCCCTTGGAATAGGCAATTCCCTATGATGTAGGTGCCCCATCCTCTCGTGCCACAACTTGCACAAGTTGTCACTGCCATGCACCAAGGCTCCAATAGGTTCACCCTGCAACCTGTACAACTTACCTTGTCTAAATTTGATTACCTGAGTTATATCTAGGTTAGATTCATTTCGTCTGATGAGGACTTGTTGGTTCTTGAACTCCACTGCACTGCAAAGCCCTTATCCTCCATAACTGAAATTGAAAGCAAGCTCTTTGTGAGACCTGGTACAAACAAGACATCATCAAAATATAAAGAATTACCCGACTCAAGTTGGAAGGGAATATACCAACTCTTGCTACTGGGTACTTGGAATTATGAACAAACTCAACCTGTACTTTCGAGTCTTGCTTCTTCAAACTAGACAACAATTGTCGGGCTGATGTCATATGTTGAGATGCCCCATTGTCCACATACCACACATTCCTCAGAATCATGTTGGTAGAAAGGCAAGATACTAATGAGAATCCTTCTCGAACTTGGCAACAAACTCGTTCATTTGAGTTTCTGCATCGACTGCTACTTATTTCAACTGTTGCCACCCTTTACCCTTCTTCTCTGGACACTGTGATGCATAATGACCGTGCTTATGACAACTAAAGCACTTAATTTTACTCAAGTCCTTCTTTTTTGGCTTGGAGTTTACTCCTCACTCTTTCCCTTACCCTTGTTGGGTCCTTTACCACTGCCCTTATTTGACTGACCAAATAGAGGTAGGTTTTGCTCACCATCCTCCTTGCTGGCCTTTGATCCCATCGGAGTCTCATCCTGGATGTAGTCATTCCAAAGCCTCTCAAAGCCAGGAAGGTTTTCTTGAGTGCAAATACCTTTGACAAATGGTTCCCATGAAGCTCAAAATCCATTTAGTGCCATGTTCACTAGCTCTGCATCTTCAACCTGCTCCCCAACTGTTGCAAGTTGATCACGGATTTGCGTGATTTTCACAAGGTAACTAGTGACTATGTCTGGTCTCGTCATCACTATGGATTTGAGTTTTTTCTGCAATACCATCTTCTTTTTTATGTTCAGACTCTCGTAGAGACTAACCAGGGCATCAAACATCTCCTTCATTGTATTCTTCTCGAATACAAGAGGGATCGAATGATCCTTTATGGCATCTAAGATCTTTCACTTGGACTTCACTTTCCTCTTTTTGTGGGATACCAACTACAACGGATTTGTAGGAGGATTCACAACGTTCTTGATGATATCCTAGAGGTCATTCCCTTCTAGTAAGAGTGTAACCCTCACCTTCCATGATAATAAATTCGATGCACCATCCAAACTATCCTCAAACTTGAGGCATGCTACTGCCATCTCTAAGATCTAACGCAAAAACTCTCAAATATGAAAATAAAACTTTCAAAACCTCTCATTGTTGGTCCTTCTTCCTGCAGTTTATTTATCGTTGTAAATCCTAGAGAATATCAACTAGAGAAATAAGCTCTGATACCATGTGAAAAATCCAAGCCTAGGTGACTAAATTTCTTATGATCTCAATCAAATAAGTAGATTTCTGAATTTAATTAATGTTGAAATTAAATTTTAGACCATAACATCAATCACACAATAGTTGGAAATTAAATAGTGGAATAATAAAATCAATTTCACACATACACATGTAATTACTACTTCAAAATCAACTTTTCTTTCCTTCGAGAAACTTACAAGAAAACCTCTGCACGCTGCTTAAAACTAGTAGCTGCACGGTTATTGAAATGATCCTGAACTGAGCTTGTACGACCTACTAGAAAAACTAGAAAATAGTAGAAAACTGTTATACAGTCTGTTCGTACGATTGTACAGATTTTCATAGAAATGTATATGGAAATGTTCAGATTGTTGTCTGGAACTGTGCGTTGGCCATAAATGTCACTTTCTTGGCTGCTTGTTCTCTCTCTCTCTCTCTCTCTCTCTCTCTCTCTCTCTCTCTCAATCGCTCAACTTGCTCAATTGTTCATGTGTGTCCAAACCTTCTATCTTGTCCTATTTATATATTTTTAGTTGAGACCAAAACCCTAATCTATTTATGAGATTACTCCTAGTTTAAGTCATGCATGCATGAAATACACTTTTTAGACTCAACTGCTAAAAATAAGACTCTTCACTTTTTTACTAAAGTGAATTACACAATAGAATTACTTTTTGAAAATATCCTGAACTACTTATCGTACGTTCACACTGAACCTTTGTGGAAGTTCTTGTTCGAGTTGTAATTCTCAACATTGGAGCACTTGTTCTTTCATCCATTAAATGGATAGAAAATAGTTGGGATTGAAGAAGGGAAGAACTTAATATACATTCACAACACACTTTCTCATTCCTAAGAAAGACCTAGGGTACAAGGAAGTTCCTTCCAAAAAATGGGATGAATATATAGATGACGTTGCATGTACGTACGAGGATCCATAACTAGATGGCCTTATTCAGGTACCTCTTGTTACAATCCTACAAGAAGAGCCTATGCTTGAGAATGATGATTATTTGGAGAACCTGTTGATCGAGGACCTAATCATTGTTGATGATGTAGTTGTACGAGACTTAGATCCTTGAGTATGCTATGTTGTTTTTTCATTTATGGAAATGCCATTGGGCAATTTATGAATGTACTTGGTTTAAGATTCAAGATCTATCAATGTAAATGATTAAGTTTTTCTAATCATTGTTCAATGTTGAATGTCATTTGATTAATGATTAAATGATTTGAATATGAAAATGAATATGATTCACTTCCGATATACATCAATTTTAGTTTCTTGTTTTAATATTTTTTTCATGTATATAATTTTATGTGTACCCCCTGATGTACCTCCTTCCTTTGTTTTCACAAGTGTCGTACCCACACTCTTACAATACTCATACCCACATACCTTAAAACTTAGTTTAATTTATTTTGTAAGTTTTTGTGTGTTGACTTTCTATCAAACGTCGAGTTCCAAGCTGACATCGAGTAGAATGGCTTGTCAAGTTTGATTTGTGTTTGAGTCTGACTACTTTGGTTAAAAAGATCAAGGTATTGCTCTATAGCTTGAGTATACTTGTTACCATTGATCTCAAAAACATGATTTTTTTGCTTCTTGGTCTTGATTATAGATGAATCACATCGATGCTTAGAATCTATCTATGATTCTATGTACTTATATCCATCCATCCATTCCTTTGTGTTTGATGACTAGAAACCGCCTTGAAGAAAATATGTATTTCCTCATGTTAGTTTAGAGATCTACCATCACACCTACAAATTTGCACACAGTTGTCATGTTATCTTGTGGGATGGCACCTACCTACAGATTCACATGCAATTGTCATGGTATCTTGTGGGATACGATCTACCTACAAATTTGCATGCAATTGTCATGGTAACTTGTGGTATGCCACCTCTTGAAAGAACATATAATAACTTTTCTTCACATGCCATGTGGTCCACTTGTCCTCTTCATCCCCATTTAATGTGAAGTTAACAAATATTTGGTTAGTATTATGGGACATTGCTTGGTGGGCTATTAATCCTGTCTATGATTTCTTGATCTCTTGAGACTTGCTTTATCTTTAGCTAATGGGTTTCTTCGATAATATTACTCACTCTACTTTTGAAATAAGTTCTACTTTCAATTGGTAAGTTTTTTATTCTAAACCTATTTCAACCAATTATTTATTTCAAATTGCACCCTACACAATAGAATAATATTTGTCATCTAAGACAAATTAGGATTCTTGAAGGAAATTCATCAAAGTAAACAAGAGTAGGAAAGCAATTAGAAAACAATGGAGCTTTTCAAGGAGAATACCATGATTGAAAACCCTCAAAACATAGAACAAATATTTGCTTAATCTATCATTTAGATAAGGATTCCCAAATAGTTGCAATGCATTCCATTTGTGGATTGTTGTTGACATGCCTCTCTAGAAATCTCTGATATAGGGAAATAAATGCAAGTTTAGAAATTTCACCTCCTTACTAGAGGTTTCCCAGATCTAGTCCCCGTGAATTATCAACCTTAGGGCTAAACTGAAATATAATTTACGACAACAAACAATGGACAATATTTCACTACACAACAACCCCAATACACTAGGCAATCCAATAGAAAAGATACCAAACTTATGCCAACAAGTTTCAGTTTTTAAGAGCAATCTTTTCAAGCATAAACCATATCTGAAAATCAGTTTATGACAACAAATATTACAACAGTAAATGTGGCCTATTATCTTCAAGATTAATGTTAAAACCATTAACTATTTCAACCTTATCTTATGTCAAATCAACAAGACATATAAGTGTTGTAAATTACCAAACCATGAAGAGAGTGATAGCTGAAAATCAAATATGCAATAAGACAATTATGGACAGCTAAAAACTTCATGTATCTAAAGAAGAAATGTAGTCCATGTACATACTCACAGCTTATCACAAGTTGGTACAATACAAAAAGCTCTCCAAAACCCTATCTATGGAAAACTAAGAGAAATCCTAGCTCCACCAAAGATACTCCAACAAGCTAGAATCGCCACTAGAAAGTACTCCTTGGCCTTATTCAAGGTGTCTCCTCATCTCTTCCTCCTCAACAAGTACAACCTAGGGTTAATTCACAAACCTTAACTTCAATGCCTCCTTAAGGAACAAAACATTAACCTTAGAATTTAAGAATACTCCATGAAATCCTAGTGTTTTAAGATAAAGAGAGATAAAGTACAAAGAAGAGTGAATGAGAGAGAGAGAGAGAGAGATAGAGAGAGAGAGAGAGAGAGAGAGAGAGAGAGTAGCGCTCGTCTTCTGACATCTTTAAATACAAGTGTGATAATGAATAAGCTCTCCAAGATCAAACCCTAGCAATTCACAAGAGCAATCTTCCAATAAATGTGTCCTCTTTTCTCTTAATAACTTCTCTTGGGGTTTCCTCATGAACTTTAGTGCCTTACTACTATGAGACAAGTATAAATTAAAGAGTACAATGATGACGTTAATAAATGATTCTCTCCTTCCTCTATTTATATGAGAGGGTGAAAAGAGGTTTACAATGACTAGTGGACCTAGTCCACTACAAGCAACCTACAAGATACAAGTAGGTCCACACAAGTGAAATGCTTCTTCTTCAAGTGACATATGTCAAGCTCCAAGGTGATGGCGATCCACAAGCAAGGCTCCATGACAAGGGTGCTCCTCATCCAAGGTCTAATGCTTCTCCTCTAATTGCTCCAATGCTCCAACGCATGTCCTAGGCCATGTGCCTCCTCCGGGTCCACCCACTTGCATGCCCACTTCTTCGATCCAAGAGTCTTCAAGTCAAGTGCAAGCCTCTGTGCATGCAATCGAGCAACCCCATGTTGTCTAGGGCTCAACGCTCTCCTCCAAAATGCCCAATGTTGATCCTCTAATGTGAGGCCTCCAAGCAAGCAACCTCCTTTCATGTGCACACTACCTGAAGAATATCACCAAGCCCCATAAGCCTCAAACTCTCCAAGGAAGAATGTCATCAAAGCATCCATAAAAGGTTTACCAATCAATGAGTAAGTCACGTCTAACATGGATGCCCATCATGGAACAACCAAGGGTCAACCATACATCATGCAATCCACATCACATGAAGTAGCCCAGAACATTGTGTAGTAACCCACAAAACTATCACTCCCTCTTTACAAGGAAAGGGTTTTCACCAACACTTGTCATCTCCCTTTGCAACACAACCAAACTTGCCTTTTGCAAATTTGTACTTTTGCAGTCTTAGAGTCAACCCAAACATCCTCCTCCTTCAATGCATCACACCTCTCCTCCTCAAAAGAACTAGAAGGCTTACAAATGGAAGAAACCAATAGAACAAGACTAGCATATCTCCTAGGAGGTACACACACCCTTATTAAGATTTGGGTGATCTTGCTTGCTCCTATGCATCTTGTAATGTTTGAGTAAGCCATCTTGGCCTCTCGTGTGTTGGTGTTGAAGGCAAGGGCATATCCACATCGTGTTTCATCTTGTCTACCTCTGGATCAAACTTTGCTCTGACCTTTGAATTAGTCTTTAGAACAACATCCTCACTCCCTTCAATCTCTGAAGGAGAATCTTGTGAACTGGAAGATTGTACATCCTTATCAAACTTCACATATTTGCTTACAATTGTCTTTTGCTATGTTGGAATGCAGATCGTGTAAGCTGTAGAGGTATCGATGTATCCAACAACATAGGATGTTATCACAACGTCTCGAACCTCCAAAGAATTTTGACCCCCTACGAACATGAAGGAGCATAAATTTGGATCAACAACAACTTGATAAACTCCAACATCCCTCAAGTTAATGTCTTTGGCTAAAATCATCTCACACTACATCATGAGTTGTCCATGATATCCTCCAAAGATAATCACATCTCACAAGACAAGACAAGTAGATTAGGGCTATCAAAAGCATAATAATAAACCACTACATAAATCAACTCCTCGATCTTGGAAGACCAAACTTGTGGTATAGGTAACTACTAACAACCCACCCATGGCCATCAACAAGCTATAATCATATGTATCTTGCCCATGTGCCTCAAAACTTTTGGCACCTGAAGCAACAACTTGAACTAGATTAACTCCCTCTTCTTGAGAGAATCTTGAAGCAAGAGTTATAACACTGTAACCTCCCTTTGCTTGAGAGAATCCTACAACCTTGTCCCTATACTCTACAAAACTCCCATTAGCTACAAATCTGGAATCAATCGTTGATTCCACAACACACTTTGAACCTATATCCATGGCATCTAGGGGTACATGATTTGCATGTGCCTCATTAAAGTGAGAAGGCTCTTTGAGTCTTTGAATGGAATGTACAAGTGCCACAGGATCAACAAACAACTTGTAAAGACCACACTTTTGCACACCTCTACCAAAGTCCTTAGACTATCTAGACTATAATCATTGATGGTGCAATGTCTTTCAAATGCAACTCCACATCGATGATTTGTGATACAAGAAACCGAAAGGAGTTTTTTCTCAAACCTAGAACAACTAAAACATAACTCAACTAAAAAACATCACTCGATGGCATTTAGAAGGAAATTAAGTCCAATCCTCTCATAGGATAAGTAGCATCATCACTTAACTCCACACTCACACCCACCTCTCGCACTTGAATTTGGCTGAAGAGTGACTTGTCAGATGTCATATGTCACGATGCCCCATTGTCCACATATTGACCAACACTAGATAGAGTGTTAGAAGATAATCAAGTGACCATGGAGAAGTTGGTCTTAAACTGAGAGAAATCCTCCTCTACTCCCATTACAGTCCCAACTACAACCTGTTTCTTTGCTTTCCCTTTCTTTTTCAATGGACATTGGTTGGCATAATGTCCCATGTCGTGACATAAAAAACACATCACCTTACACAAATCCTTCTTCCTTGCACTTGTACCTTCCTTCTTCTTGTAGCCTTTCTTGTGACCCTTCTTTGTCCTCCCGACGAGAGCAATCTCCTCTACTTCATCTTGTTGCTTTGAACAAGCTTGCAATATGATTTCTTCCTGCACAAGATCATAACAAAGCTTTGGAAATAGCGGTAGATTGTTTGCAATGCATACACCTTGAACAAAAGGCTTCTAGGATGGAAGAAATGCATTCAAAGCAATGAACACCAACTCGTTATCCTCCACCTTTGTCCCAATGCCTCCCAACTGATCTCTCAACTCTATGATCCTGGTCATTTAGTTGACCATGATATCTGTCTTGCTTATGCACATAGATGAAAGATGGGTTTGCAAGAGCATCCATAAAGAAACACAAGAGCTTCAAAATAAACCAACCAAAGTGAAAAATATGTCCTTGTTGTCTTTTCTGTAATGTGAGGGATGAAATGGTCCTTCGTCGAATTAAGGATGATTCTCTTTGCTTTGGCCTTTTTCTTATGATGGGCGACCAACTTCATAGGTTTGATAGGTGTAACTATCTCTTTCTCAGCATGTTCCCAAATCTTAGCTTCCTCCATAAACATCTATAACCTTAGCTTCCAAGGAACAAAATTGGAGCTCAATCCAACCTATCACACTCTCTAAGACCGAGAGTTATCTTGCACTTCCAAAAACAATCCTTATTGCAGAAAAACAACAAAATACGAAGTAGACATGCTTTTCCCAAGTGACTTAGGGTTTCACACCCAACAACATCAACAAGGTCAAGCACCTCTCCTAGTTAGACATGCTTTTCCCAAGTGACTTAGGGTTTCACACCCAACAACATCAACAAGGTCAAGCACCTCTCCTAGGTACAACATAGTTGAAATACCAACTCCTCCTTAACCTAGAGTGATGTAATGTCCCCTTTCAATTAATCATGACGAATGATGACTTAGTAGCCTATACGACTCCCGTAGGCTATAGTTAATGGAAAAAGGGAGTCGTGGGGATTTATTTGACGTCAGTGGATTAGAAAATGTCATGTTTCTAAAGTAATATTAAATAAAATGATAAATTATTAATTACTTAAACATTAAAAAATAATTTTTAATGTTTAAGTGAAAATTTAAGGAGAAATAAAGGCGAAGTTTGATTTGGTAAAAAAACAAAAAGAAAAATATAGAAGGCTAGGAGGAAGAAGAAAAAAAAGGTAACTCTTCACTTTAGCATTATGATTTGATTTTTGTTTGGAATGTTCTTTGAGCGAAGTTTTTATTCAGGTTTTGGTGGTGCCATATCCACCATAGCTAGACATAGGGAGAAATCCATTTGGGGTTTTCCATTGGAGTTCATCTTATCGCTCGTCTTTAGCTTATGAGTGTACGGATCTGTCTAGGAGGAGGCCGATTTTATTGTTTGCAGGTTCGTGGCACCAAGAAAAGGTTGGAGGAGTTCGTGTGGCTCTTTGGAGGGCCAACTTATCCCTTTTGCAGGCCGTGAGAGTGAGGGAGTCGTGTGGTCTTGTTGGAGGTTCGTGGGCACAGTGAGAGGCTCGTGGAGCTTTCTAGAGGGCTCGACCATCTTTCATTTGCAAAACCGTGGGCTAGGGAGGCCGTGGAGAAACCGTAAGGGCCGATCCACCATTCTCAACAGGCCGCAAAGGTTTAGGAGGGTTGCGAGGTCCCTTAGAGGGAGCTGTGTGTGACAGGAGAAGGCCGTGGGTTCAGGAGGAGGCCATAAGCCTTATTTGCATAGCAGAGGGGGTTGCTGAGTAGACAGAGGGTTTCTGCAGGCTGAGGGGTGTCAGCTCTAGGTGATTGGAGGACCGATTTACCTCAGCAGCAGTTCAACACCTATTGTGGATGAGATAGTGGCATTATCACAGGTTCTATTGAGTTTTGTAGTGTTTATTGCAGCTGCTGTAGCCGCCTTTAATTACCTATTATTGTATTCCAGATCCATCCATAATAAAATGCCATGATGTCTTTTCCATTTCTATGAGTATTTGGCTGTTTACTATATGTTTGACAAAACATTTATGAGAAGATTGCATACACACTGTTTGTAGGAAGTTGCCACACATTTTATAGCCCTAGAATTCATGTGATGCAAACTGTTTAACAAAATCTCATAATTAAAAACACCAAATACCATTAATATCCTAGCATATCTCTATTGGGGATATTACAAGTGATTTCAGCAAGAGAGGTTTGGTACCTTGTAGAAATATCTAATGTAGAAATCATTGATATCCTAGCATATCTCTATTGGGGATATTACAAGTGATTTCAGCAAGAGAGGTTTGGTACCTTGTAGAAATATCTAATGTAGAAATCTCTAATATAGGGCAATTGATGCAAATTCAGAAATTTCACCTCTTTACTAGAGGTTTACTAGATCTAGTCCTTGTGAATTGTTGAACTTAGGGATGAACTGAAATATAATTTACAACGACAAACAATGGACAATATTTCACTTCACAACAACCCCAATAACCCCAATACACTAGGCAATCCAAGAGAAAATATATCAAATTTATGGAAACAAGTTTCAGATCCGAAGAGCAATCTTTTCAAGCATAAACCAGATCTGAAAATCACTTTATGACAGCAGAAAGTACACCAGTGAATCTGCCCTATTATCTTCAAGGTTAATGTTAAAATCCTTAACAATTTCAGCTTTAAATTATATCAAATGAGCAGGACATATAAGTGTTGTAAACCATGAAGACAATGATAGCTGAAAATCAAATCTGCATTAAGTTAATTTTGGACAACTGAAAACTTTATATATCTAAAGAAGAAATGAAGTCCATGTACATACTCATAGCTTATCACAAGTTGGTACAATACTTCAAGCTCTCCAAAACCTTAGCTAAGGAAGACCAAGAAAAACCCTAGGCCATCAAAGATAATCCAACAAGCTAGAATCACCACTAGCCAGTCCTCGTTGGCTTCATGCAAGGTGTCTCCTCTTCTCTTCCTTCTCAACAAGTGCAACCTAGGGTTTCTTCACAAACCCTAATTCAAATGCCTTATTAGGGAACAAAACCTCAACACTAGAATTCATGAATGCTCCATGAAACCTTAGCAGCTTAAGACAAAGAGAGATAAAGTACAAAGGAGAGAGAGAGAGAGAGAGAGAGAGAGAGAGAGAGAGAGAGAGTAAGTAGTTCTCATCTTCTCACATCTCTAAACACAAGTGTGATAATGAATAAGCTCTCCAAGCATGGTCATACAAGATGAGATCATCATCTCCAACATTTTGTTTCCAAAATCAATCCCTAGCATCTCACAAGATCAATCTTCTAGCAAAGATAACCTCTTTTCTCTTCATAGTTTTTTCTAGGGTTTTCTCATGAACCATAGTGCCCTACTCCTATACTCCTATGAGACAAGTACACAGAAAAGATTATGATGATGATAAGAAATGACTCTCTCCTACCTATTTATATGAGAGGTGTAGGGTTGTATACAATGACTAGTGGGCCTAGTCTTTTACAAGCAATCTACAAGATACAAGTAGGTCCACACATGTGAAGCACTCCCTCTACAAGTGACACATGTCAAGCTCCAAGGTGATGATCCACAAGCAAGGCTCCATGGCAAGGGCATTTCTCAACCAAGGTCCAATGCACCTCTTGCATGCACTCCAAGGCCCTAATGCATCTCCTAGGCAATGTACCCCGTTTGGGTTCGCCCACCTACATGTCCACTTCGTCATCCCAAGCATCCTCAAGTCAAGTGTAAGCTTCCATGCAAGCAACCAAGCAACCTCATGTTGTCTAGAGCCCAATGCCCTCCTTCAAAATTCCTTTTCCAATGCAAGGCATCCTCCAAGCAAGCAACCTCCTCTCTTGTGTGTGCTACATGAAGAATGTCACCAAGCCCCACGAGCCTCCCACGCTCCAAGGAAGAATTTCATCAAAGCATCCATACAAGGTCTAGCAATCAATGAGTAAGCGTGTATACCCATCTTGGAACAACCAAAGGTCAACCATACCCCATTCTCCCCACATCACATGAAGCACCCTCAAACATTGTGTAAACACTTTTGGAGTAAAACCCTAAAAACTAACACTCCCTCTTTACAGGGAAAATGTTTTCGCCAACACTTGTCATCTCCCTCTACAACTCAACCAAATCTTCCATGTGCAATATTGTTCTCGCTCTAGTCTCGGAGTCAACCCAAGCACCATCCTCCATTAAGGCATCACACCTTTCCTCCTCAAAACAATTGGAATGCTCACAAGTGGAAGAAACCAATGCAACATGACTAGCATATCTCTTAGGAGGTATGCTCGCCCTTATTGAAGATATGGGCTCTTTTACTTGCACTTGTGCATCTTGTAGGCATCACACCTTTCCTCCTCAAAACAATTGGAATGCTCACAAGTGGAAGAACCAATGCAACATGACTAGCATATCTCTTAGGAGGTATGCCCGCCCTTACTGAAGATATGGGCTCTTTTACATGCACTTGTGCATCTTGTAATGTTTGAGTAAGCCATCTAGGTCTCCTGCGTGTTTGAGTAGAAGATGAGGGCATATCCACTCCCAATCTCATCTCATCTACCTCTTGATCAAACTATGCTTTGACCTTTGAATCAATCTTTGGAACAACAACCTCCTCGCCCCCTTCAATCTTATGAACTAGAGGACCTCATGTCCTCATCAAACTTCACTTTTTTGCTCACTATTTTCTTCGGCTGTGCTAAAATGTAGATCTCGTAAGTAGTAGAAGTATCATTGTATCCAATAACAAAAGATGCTATCATAGTCACCGGAGCCTCTAAAGAATGTCGATCACTTGTGAATTTGAAGGAGCATAACTTTGGATCATTGATAGCTTCCCAAGCTCCAACATCCCTCAAGTCAACATCAGGGGCCAAAATCACCTCACACCACATCATGAGTTGTATAGGACATCTTGCAAAGATAATCACATCTCCATACAAGTCTAAGACTAATAGATCAGGTTTATCAAAAGCACAATGATAAAGCACAACATAAGCCTACTTGTCGATTTTGAAATACCAAGCTCGTTGTGTAGGTAACAACCCATGTAGGGCTATCAATAAGTTGTAATCATGGGTATCTTGCACATGCACCTCAAAACCTATGGCAATAGAAGCAACAACTTGAACTAGGTCAAATCTCTCTTCTTGAGAGAATCCCAAAGTAAGAGTAACATCACAGTTAACTTTCTTTGCTCGAGAGAATCCACAACCATGTCCTTATACACTACAACACTCCCATCATTTGCAAATCTGGAATCAATCCTTGATTCCACAATAGGTTTTGAACCTGTATCCATGACATCTCAACATACATGCTTTCAAGCAACCTGTAAAGGTCGCCCTTTCACACCCCACTTGCCAAAGTCCTTGGACTTGCTATCATTGATGGTGCAATGTTATCTTTCAAATGCAACTCTACCCCGATGATTTGCTATAGAAGAAATTGAAAGAAGAATTTTCTTCAAACTTGGAACAAATAAAACATCACTCAACTCAAGAACACCACTTGATGGCATCTGGAAGGGAATGAAGCCCAATCATCTCATAGGATAAGTAGCATCATCACCTACCTCCACACTCATACCTCCCTCTTGTTCTTGAACTCTGTTAAAGAGTGACTTGTCATATGTCATATGTCTCGATGCCCCATTGTCCATTAAGTCACCTAACATGATGACATGTGATAGGAAGGGCATGAAAATACGAGTGTATGACACGTGATATGACGACCTTGGAAACATGACACGGAGAACACCTTATATATATATATATTAAAAAAATATATATATGAAAAAAATTGAAAATTACACATTAAAAATGAAATATAGACAAAAATGTTAGCTTTTGGGGTAGCTTGGACAGGTACTTCGGCATTGGCGGTGCCTAGCATGCAGAGGTGTTCGAGCGACACTCTTTAAAGTGGCTTTTATGTAATGACTAAAGTGACTTTTGTAAGGTTGAGTGACTTAAGTGATTTAAGTCATCTCAACAAAAGATTAAGTTATGACCGTTAGATCGTGAGATCCAAGATCTAATCTTGGCCATTGAGATCTAGGGTTAGGATTTTAGTCATTAGGGGATTATAAAAGCAGATCTAAGGAGAGTGAGAGGCACACAATGGGTGCATAGGAGCAAGAGGGAGTCTTGCTCATGTACTTGTGTCTGAGTGGGCAGGGCTGAGGAAAGGGTGTAGGGGGCAACGAGGGAGATAGTAGCCAGGTGGGCTAGGCTGTCAGCTGCAACATTGTAATTCCTTAGATGGGCCATTATCCCAGATGGGAGCCCATGATTTTATCTAATAAAATCAAACTCAGAACTGGTTTTCCCACAAGGATTTTTCTAGGGGTGTTTTACCCAGAATCTCTTGTGCGATTTGTGATTGGTTTCTATTGTTTTAATTGCTTCCGCTGATTATTATCGTTGAGTAACCTAGTTGTGATATTATTTAGTACAATCGTTTTTTGCTTGGAATTAATACCTAGGGGTTAGGTTTAAGAGTTTCAACATGGTATCATAGCTTGGTCTCTGACGAAGGCCATTTTGTATGAGAGCGAGTTTTGGCAGCGAGAATTGTAGTCTGCGGGAATTTTTTTTAAGTTTGTAGACTGAAGCTGCAAGTAAGAGATAATTAAAGAAAAAATCGAGCAATACACGGCTGCGACCGTACGATGTACGTACCATACAGACGCGTGTGGATTGGCTGTGTGTGTGGTTGGATGAGTAGCGATTCGTGAGCATAGATCGTTGGTCGGGCTGCGTGGGTTGAAGGAGTCCGACTAAGTGTAAGCAGGAAGTCGCTAGTCCGATAGAAGATCCAAGCTGGACGACAGCAAGGAGGAGAGTTTGGGCGCACAGAAGAGAAAGACCTGTGTGGAGCAGTCGGCCAAGATCATGCTGCAACAACGACGTGAGGGAGAGAGCCACGCGCAACAGAAGGCAATGGAAGGAAAAGAGGCGGTGGAAGGGGTTTGGCTACCGAGAGAGAAACCACCATTTTGTGGAATAGCTGCACGGACATGTTAACAACTGACGGATGTGTGTGCAGCTAACAACTGCTGAAAGAAGTGAGCTGCCGATAAAGAGAATTAGGCAGGGAACATTGGAGTGACAAGCCGCTGACAAGTGTAAAACGACGACTGCTGCACGCAAAGACAGAGCTGAACGCGGGGATGACTGAGGTAGGTGGCGACGATGCTGGGAAGCTACAGATTGTAGTAGCATGGACGCTGTGTGAAAGGCTTAATCGACAGAGATTTTGTAGTGCAGGTCGTGGAGATTTGGCAGTGATAGAGGAGGAGCTGCCAAAGAAAAAGGCAGGCCGCGAGAAGGCAAGCAACTGCCAATGTGGGTGTTAGAGGGCCAAGATGTACGGGCATGTGTTGCTGTAGCAGCTGATAGATCGACTGCATCAGGGAATTGATGGCTGAGCCGTGTAGTGCACGTCGATTGAGTGTGAGCGAGCCGCACGGAAAAGCACGATGTATAGGTCTACAATCGCTTAAGATGGACAACAGGTTGCCAGTAGGGTAGCCAAGTTAGCAACAGGGCCACAGTACTACCCAACAGGGGCCACTGGGACCGGGCAACACCCGGGCAGTGGGCAGACTGCCCATAAAATTTTGGACAGCAGGCAAGTGCCCTGGGCAACAAGTTGGGATAGTCGGGCAACGCCTAGAAAGGCTCCAGGCAACTCATAAAAGGACCTGGGCTGTAGTAGAAGATTGCGGGCAGGGGTTCGGGCAGTAGGTCCAGGAGGCCAAATTTGAGAAGGTTGGTGAGATGGCAGCGTTGGATCATCTTGCCATATAACGGGAATGATGTCGATGTTCCTTAGTGTTTCGGAGAAGGACTCATACTGTCATGCAGATTGTGGGATGCATACCATGCATGAAGTGAAGGGGGTTGGATGTGTGAGATTCAAACTAGAGTCGGGAGTTTTTGTAGAGGTGGCAGGAGTGATGTACGTCCCAGGGCCGTAGTTGCTCTCAGTATCAGCCTTGGAGGACATGGAGTTATGTTCAAGGATGGACAAGCACTCATATGTTCAGAGGGAGCAGATACCCAAGATGCACCAGTGAGGCTTGGCATTAGGGAGGGTATGATATACAGGGTGCTGGGACAACTTGTAGTGGGGTCCAAGGGGATCTTGGATCGTAGATCAGATCAGAGTGCAACGGAGGTAGCAAGAGGGTCTTCTAGTTGAGAGGGTAGCAAGAGGGTCTTCCAGTTGAGAGGGAGCAACTACAATAACAACAAATTTGATGGGGTGAGAGATCGATCCAGGAGGAGGTTCTTCCAAAAGTACCTTCCTTGCTAAGAGTGGTGGTTTTTGGGGTAGCTCGGCTCGGACAGTACTTTTGCATTGGCGGTGCTTAGCATGCAGAGGTGTTCGAGCGACACTCTTTAAAGTGGCTTTTATGTAATGACTAAAGTGACTTTTGTAAGGTTTAGTGACTTAAGTGATTTAAGTCATCTCAACGAAAGACTAAGTCATGACCGTTAGATCGCGAGATCTAAGATCTAATCTTGGCCATTGAGATCTAGGGTTAGGGTTTTAGTCATTAGGGGATTATAAAGGCAGATCTAAGGAGAGTGAGAGGCACACAATGAGTGCATAGGAGCAAGAGGGAGTCTTTCTCATGTACTTGTGTCTGAGTGGGCAGGGCTGAGGAAAGGGTGCAGGGGGCAGTGAGGGAGATAGTAGCTAGGTGGGCTAGGCTATCGGCTGCAACATTGTAATTCTTCTGATGGGGCATTATCCCAGGACAAGAGACCAGGATTTTATCCAATAAAATCAAACTCAGAACTGGTTTTTCCGCAAGGGTTTTTCTAGGGGTGTTTTACTTGAAATCTCTTGTGTAATGTGTGATTGGTTTTTGTTGTTTTAATTGCTTCTGCTGATTATTATCGTTGAGTAACCTAGTTATGATATTATTCAGTACAATCGTTTTTTGCTTGGAATTAATACCCAGGTGGTAGGTTTAGGAGTTTCAACAAAAGATTCATATTTTGTTAGAAAATAGAAGATTTACATGACACAAAACATGTAACATAATACATTGTAACATCAATTATGAATCACGATCAAATGAAAAACACACAAGAAATTAGAACCATAAGCTGCAACATTCTCATTCTCATTAAGTCATCAAAATCAAAATGTATTACAATGTACATAGATAATAAGTCAGTGTCATTGATACTATAGGTGAGAATGCCAATGGAAATACAAAATAGCGATAGGGTAGATACTAGAACTGTAGATGGAAGAATCTCATAGCTCACGAGTTGTGATTGTCAGTAGTTCTCCATTTCATAATCATCAAAATCAACATCACTACCACTGCTCTCTCCTCCTTCCTCCTCCTCCTCTATATCCAATCCAATCTGTGCATCTACTAGTGTGAAGGATGACCCTCAAGAGGATCACCATTATCAAAAGTGACCGGATCTAGCACTGGGTCATTAAGATCCAAGTTGGCTGATGCCAACTCAACACTGTTGTCCAAACCCATATCATCAGGAAATGCATCCCACATCTTTGTCTTTCCCTTCAACCACTCCTCCCTCTACCTATAAATAAGACGGAGTTTGGTGTGCACATACACCATTGTCTTTGTCTTGGACTTCTCAAGCCTTCCCTTCTTCAAATTGTACATATTCCCATATGTGCTCCAATTCCTCTCGCAACAAGAGGATGAAGTAACTTGAGTGAGGAGCCTCATGGCTAACTGTTGTAGAAGAGGGCATGCTGCCCCGTGAGTTTCCCACCAAGCATAGAGCATCTTATCCCCTGTCTTTGAGCACATAATAGCCTCCAAATCTCATAGTGCCAGTGGAAAACTCTATGAAGTCCTTCTCCACCTCATGAAGGGCTGCTCTATCTTGATATATCCATCTAAATGCATCCTTCCTACCTTGTGAAAGCTCACCATCCATGTGAGGAGGGAATCTATGTGAAATCCCACCATTGAACTAATCATTACTATAGTATTTGGGATTCAATGAGTGATCCAAGCAATGCAAAGGTGTGCAATTCTTATCCCACCTGCTGATAAGAATATCCTGTATGGTGGTGAATAAGGTCTCTGCCAATGTCCCATACTCAGGGCACTCATGCTGTAAAATAATGGTCTTCACGGACTCAATCATGGAATCCCACCCCTCATAAACCTCTCCTAGGATGGGCTAGTTAGTGTTTGCAACAAAGGAATGATAGGGTCAATGATCTATGTTAGATTTTAGGGTAATATTGCAGAACAATAGTCTCTTTTAAATTTCAAAGCTTAAAACAATTTGAACTGTTGCTCAATCAGAGATAGGACACATAGAAAGTAGGTCTATGAAGGACAGCAGCAACTTCTGATCACATATGAACATAAACTCAGATCTAAACTCAGAGTATACAGATCTAAACTTAGAGTATATAGATCTAACACTCAAACACATAGATCTAAACTCAGAACAAACATATAGATCTAAACTCAAAACATATATGAATATATCTCAGATCTAAGGCAGCAATTAACAGATCTGAATGCAACAGTGTATCTATAAGACTGAACACATATTTCAGATCCAACAGTTCTGTCTAATCATTTCACAACAGATATATCTTTAGATCTACATAATGCATACTATATTAAACAATTCTGTAGTTAGATCAGATCCAAATCAAGGGGAGATAAGCAAGGAGCATACCTGGTACAACAACTTACCTTGAAGATAGCACAGTAACCACAGTAGGAGATAGATCTGATTGTTATGCTCAGACAAAGGTTCAGTTCATGGATCAACTGAGATCTTTATGCCAAGGATTGAAAGAACTTTAATGCCACCAAGTCTAAGGTCCACAGGGAACAACACAAAGAAGGCTCAAACCCTCTCAGCAAAACCTTACCCAAGAAACCCTCAAAACTGCAAACACAGGATTGTAGGCAAACCCTTAAATTGACAGTGATAAGGCGGATCTGTTTAGCAAGCTGTACCCCACATGATCTACCCTAGCTAGAGGGTCACACAACAGACAAAGGGGTACCAGAACAGATCACCCATGGCAGATTCAACTACAGCCACAGCAGCATCACCTACAACCACGGCAGCATCAACTACAGCCATGGCAGCCACACAGGGTATAGACAGTCACACAAAACTGCAGCCAATCCCCACGGTAGAAACCTCACAGCATAGGAGACAGCCCTCAAGGCACTCATGGTAGCAACAGCAGATAAGGGCAGCAGACAAGACACTCACGGCAGCCACACCAGGTAAGGGCAGCAGGCAAGACACTCACGACAGCCACACCAGGCTGCGGCTAACCCTCACAAGAACACACCTGCAGCAAAGATCCCCACAACATAGAGGACGCAGCACCTAGCAGAGGACATGGCAGGCAGGAAGAGGAAGTGGCATCCAACAGAGAGGTCACGGTACCTTCAGCAGAACAAGAGGACTGAGGCCGCAGGCTTGGAGAGGCTCCACGCTCTCACAAGAAGAGAGAAAGAATAGTGAATGGTATTTGAGAGGGGAGGGTTTGTTATATAGGTTAGGCTAGGGCAAGGGTTAATTAAATTAATATTTAAATCACATGTTTAAATTCTAAATTTAAACATGTGATAAATAACATTTAAAATTAACTTTTAGTTTTAACCCTTCAGAAAGACAATAAGACCCCAAACCAATTAAACAAGGGTAAGGATGGTTTGCAAGGTGGCATTACTCATTCCTTCAAATCACATGGTGAACCTATTACTTTATCATCACTGCATATGGGACTTATCCCTCTTGTGGTTATGTCCTTCTTCA
>ML780308.1:716925-758562 GCA_009831015.1 Picea engelmannii
AATTGAATAAGCCTTGTCTAAACTGCTGTTATTGTTTCTACTAGATCTGCTCTTATGTTTTAAGATCTAAGATCTCTTATTTGTAATCTTTGTTTGTCTGCCTCTATTATCATTGTCTACTATAGATCTGACTCTATAAGCTGCTTGTGCTTTAGATCTAAGTAGTTTCTGCTTTGAAAATTAAAAAAGTGACCTCTATCTGCATTTTACCCTAAAAATCTAACAGAATGTCACCAAGCTCCATAAGCCTCCAATGGTCTAAGGAAGAATGTCATCAAGGCATCCATACAAGGTCCAACAAACAATGAGTAAGCCATCTCCAATGTGCGTGTCCATCTCAAAACAACCAAGGGTCAACCATACACCATGCACTCCTCATCATATGAAGTACCCCCAAACCTAGTGTAAACACTTTTCAAGTAACCTCGAAAGCTAACGACTTTCATGTTAATAGGGTGCTATAAGAAGTGCAATATGCCAGGGAGTGAATCTAAACATAGCAAATTAATACGTGTACCTCTACTTCTCCTCATTTCGTTATCCTTCTTGATTCATAGGCATGACATTGCCTATAGAGAGTGATTATAACCATTTATTTGTAGTTTGTTTTACCCAATTCTTGCATTTATAGGATAGCAACCATCTTTTGGCTACAACTATATTCAAGTCTATGCAAAATTATAACTTTAGAGGAGGATGGATTTCATCAACATGAACAAGGGACGAGGATTTGTTGTAGAGTGAAGGTTTGGTTTGGAGTTCATTTTTTTGAATCTACACAATGTTTTTGCAATGCCACATAATTTTGCGTCTCATTGGGAACCTTTGCAGATAGTGTTGACCTTATTTGGCCTTTTCACTCATGGAATTTTGGCATGCATCCAAGAATAACAAAATTCTAGTTTTTCATATGATCCACATGTATAGATTATTTTGATAGCACATGGTTGACATGAAACAATGACTTTGACTAGGATTCTACTTGGACAATATTTTTGCATTCCATCATAAACTTGACCCCTTGTGGATTTGGTATGAGATTTAGTACTCGTTAAGTCTTTGTACTTTATAATGGTTCATTTTCATGTCCTTATTTCTCCTTGATACATGATAAGGTACCATGGTACCATGTATTTCATGTGTTAGTTTTTGTTTCTTGCATGCATACATTTTCTTCACAAGCCATAGTTACATATTACCTTAGCACTTAATTTGGTCTAGCAATGCATGGCGGACATGAGCTCAATCATAGTTGGGATCCATGCCGATCACTCTTAACACATAATTGATGGAATAATTGAAAGCTACTTGTATGCTTCTTTTTTCACAATTAGTGGATAAGCGTTAGCTTATGATTATCACATTCATCATTAAGACTTACCATGAGGCGTTACGGGAAATGCCCATTAAGTCTAGGGACAAGTTGTGCTTGTATGCATAACCCTATTCTTTATCATTCCTTGATAGAGAAAGGGGCTTCAAAGCACAAAGGATAGCCATCATGTAGAGTGATATGGGAGCTACTAGTCTTGGCTTGCCATATAGTGGTTCATTATCATATCGGCCTAAGCAAGGCTCCATTGGGATGTTTGCGAGTTGACCAAATAGCTTTTCCTAATGATGCAAGATTGTCCATTGTATAGACGATGCAAGATCATCTATTGTATAGACTTGAAATATCACATACCCTAACCGATTGTTTCTCTTTTATGCTTCTATTTCATTTCTTTGAAGACCCCAAGCATTGAGAGACACTATACCACAAAATACTAGTTAAACTGAAATAAAAGGATGGAGACAAGTATTGGTATTCAGACCTATGTAAAACAAGATTTCCCACCATGCCACAAAATACTAGTTAAAATAAAACTAAAGAATGATGGAGACAAGACTATTGATATTTATATCTATGTAAAACAAGATTGGCCACTATCTCCCATCCTTTTTAGAGTCTACATAGATAAATTAGAATAATGCTTAAAGCAAGTAGGTTAGGAATTAGATTAGATATCCTAACAAGAATACCTCTTCTTTATTCAAATGATATATTCCCAATGGTCCAAAACATTTAGGACATGAAGAAATGATTGATGTTTGTGTAAGCTATTAGTTAACATATCAAATGGTTAATAAATATGGATAACATTAATAATCATGGTCATTAATTCAAAATCTTGAAAATATGGAGAGATCTTGTATGAAGGTTGCACCTTAAAAACTTGAAAGAGTGCAATCATACGAATATCTAGTAACAACCTTAAATTCAAATCCTTGTAAAAAACCATTGTAGAGGTTGAAAAACTAATTTGGGATGGAAACAAGATATAGATTAGTCAAATTCAAGTTATGGTCAAAGAATAAAGAACTCTTTTAGAACTTGAGCTACTTTATAAGTGTGAATTAGAGGCGACCTAAGAAGGAAAGTCCATGCATAATGGAGGAAATCAAGTTCAAAGAAATCTACATATAGAAGCTTGTTATAGCACAAGTTGTAAGTTGGGCAAAGCCCAACCCAACCACAAAAAGCATGTGCTACAACTATGGGACACTACACCCAATGTCACTTCGATGTAGGTCCCGCACTTGGGGGGTGACTAAGGTCACTCCTGGGAGGCGATCCCGGAGACCCTAGGGGGGAATGAGAAAGATGAAGGGAAGTGTAAGGAGAAGTCCCCTAGAAGGTCAAGTGATGGAAGAATAGATTGGTTGGAAATGGTAAGTAAAGAGAGGTAAATGGATACCGAGTAAAGAGATAGTTGCCGGTGCACCTGTACCTGCCCGAGACACAAGAAAAAACACTTTTCCAACCAAGTATAGTAATGGATCAGCAAGTCAAGCTTGCTGTCCCTAAAATACAACAGCATAAAAGTTAGTAAATCAGCAATAGATTACATTCAAATCAGCAAGTAAAAGGTCTATATTAGTTAGCAATGTCAACAATAAAACTAGTAACCAATGTGGACCGGAAATAGCACTTCAAGACTGAATAAAGATGGCTGTCATAAAAGTAAATTTCTGCAGCAATATATCAGCCTTATGGCTGTAGCATTCAATGAAGTACAACAATAAATTTGACCATCAAAAAGTGCCAAAAGCTAGCCCAATAGATGCACCTAGGTTAGTAGGTTAAACTAGCAAAGTTAGAGGGTTAGTCTAGGGTTAGTTTGTGAGATATTAGCGGTTAGGGTTAGAGTTTAAATCAGCCATAATGGCTGTAGGTTTGTTTTGCTACAGCAATAAGAATTTGTAGGAGAAAGAGGACGCCCTAAGAGAAGAAGAATCCCCAAGGCATCAAGATCATTATCCAAAAGGGACAACTCCAAAACTTGAAATTTGTACGTTTACCAAGGCAACAATTTATTTCTCCCATGCAATAAGTAAATGACTAGTGCCTTTAAGAAAGGGTTAATGGAGTGAAGAGAATATGAAGAAGCTAGATAGGCTACTTCCTTGGGGGTGTAAACCCATTTACTCCCCAAGGCAAGCTTCTCTTAGCTAGGGTTTTAACTAGGAGGGTGTATGCAATTATACTCCTTTTAGTAAACCCTTATGAAGCAATATTCCCTTAGCAATAAAATGGTGGAAACACAAGTAGGGGTGTATGCCTTTATACTCCCTAATTGGCTCAAGAAAATAGAACCTTTAACTTGTACAAATGATAATATAATGAAATAAATGGCACCTTCAAGCATTAAAAGGCAATAAAAGCTAGACTAAGTACCCAAAAAAGTAACGAAGAAAGCCTTCCAAGGCTAGCGCACCACCTCCATCAACCATAACCAAGACATAGCCATAAACAAAAGCACAAGAGAGAGAACTAGTCAAAGAGAGCGAAAATTTCAGTCCAAGAGCCTCTCACAATGGAGAGTTATATATCAAAATGATCTCTATTTATACATAGTTTGTCCACATAATATTAGGGAAAACACAAGATTAGGGGTCAACAACCCTAATCTTGCCCCTTTACAAAGATAATATTTAAAAATTCTCTTTAATTTCACTTTTGCACAAAGAAAACTCTAAATCAAAGGTGACGTCATCCCTTGAAGGAGGACGTTTTGGAAAATTGAGCAAGTCATTGGAGTTGGGCTACAAAGTAGGGCCTCCAAAGGCCACGTGGCAATCATCCAGAGCCTCTCCACCTCAAAATTCCATGTGTCATGCTCTGATTCATCATTAATCTCCATATGCCCCTCAAATGTGACGTCAAGCCCCTATGGAGTGACGTTTTTCCCCTTCTCGGCAAGTCATTTGGAATGCAAAGGGTGGGCTATGTCTATCCAGCTGTCTCCTAGGCCTCTGAAAGCATCTCTCTGTCATCTGGCATGTGGGCCTATGTCATCCATCCTGTGGGTTGCTTGCCCTCATGGAAGCCCAAGCTAGGCTTGTTCTTCCAAAACTGGCCACCAACCTGTACCTGTAAGACAAATGGATACGCCCTCCAAGGATCTCAAGTCAAAGCATCATGATGAGTGAATCAAGTCAATAAAAGAGCCATTAAAGCATGTATACCAGGACTACATCATACAAACATGTGCTTTAAGAAACTAGACGTTTTGCCAAGTTTGGTTGTGGGAGGGTTGGCATGGTACTTCTTTTCAATGGGTCAAACCCCCTAAGTCTAGGAACAACCCTATCTGAGTCATGTTCATGAAGTGGAATGAATGGGGGAAGTACTCAATGGGCATGGGGTTCATGATATGCAAGGGTCCATAGTATCTCATTTATGGGTGCCTTTGTGGAGGGTGTGCCACACCTTCATCCATAATGCATTTTTTCCAAGCCCATCAATTGCCTTTTATCTTTCTTTATTTGTATTTTCTTTCAATATAGCATAGGGTGAGTTGGAGGCCACTGCCTTGGCGTGGTGACCAGATATCGACAGTGTCACCCGTAAGTACTTTCACTGAAATGAGAAGGCTGGCTCGTGATGAGACCCCCTTTCCCTCAGCCATGCAACTGAGACCCATTACCCCAGTGTGATGGCCAGAAATGGTAATGTCATATTGTTAGATACCCATGGACGTGATAGGTTGGATCGTGATGAGACCCCCTATCCTCAACTGATCCTTTAAGCGACTTTATTTATTCTTTTCATGGGGTCCTTATTTTCTTGCAGAGAAGCTTTTCATTGCTTTCTCGAGATCCCCTGGGAGAAGCATCTAGAAGGTTCTTTCATTAGGCTTTTATCTTTTTCCAGCTAACTCCCCTTTGGGCCTTCAGCCCCTTCTTCCCATGAAATGAGGAATGGTCCCTTCTAGGGTTAGTCTACTCCAAAATCCCAAGAGATGATGTCATGAGGGGAAATAATGATGGAAAGTGGTAAGTATGGTCGGGAGTGGCATGATGACTCATCAAAGGAAGCTCCCAGAAACACCCCATCCTAAGGGTGACCATCTACTTGAGTGCCTCAAGCCAACCACCAACATTTAAACAAGGTAAAAGGCATAGTTTCCAAAGAAGATGTCTCATAATAAAAAATAACCTTTGATATACAAGCTAGAATGCCTCTAATATTAAAGTGATATCCACCATCATACCTGACTTGTACCGCATGGAGCAAGACCCAAGTGACATGTGGTGGCAAGCTGGTGTGGATGATGACCAAGTGATGGGTCACTGTGGTGGTGATGCGGGTCTCTAGCTGTGCAAAAGGATACTGTTGGTCATGTGGTCTCTCGACACTCCATATTTACAACCTGAGGGCCTCGAGACATAATCTCCTTAGTTATCCACAAAATGGGGATAACAAAGCCAACATGATAATAATCAAGTTCAAAGAAATCTACAAATTTCTTTCGTATTAAATGAGAGAAGTGAGATGAGGAAGGGTAAACTACTACTTTGTGTCTAAATTAATTGATTAAATTCTAACATAACTATGTAGCATTGTACTTTTGTTTCTTGAAAGTGACACTTCTTTTAATTGGAAAAATTATCATCAGATATTCTTAAGTCTTTCCCCGAGCACTCAAGGGGACTAGGGATAAAAACAACTTGGTAAAAGTCAAGGGACGAGTACAACCTCATACTAAGTATTCTAAACCACTAGTCAACATGGCCTATATAATGAAACAAAACTAATCCAACTCCGTGTGTAAAATTCAAAATATCAAAATGGACCTTAAGCCCAAAGTCCAAAGTTCCAATATCATTATTCAAAATTTAGCTCTTAATAGGCACTGATTAGTGTTGAATTAGATGACCAATCATTTGGAAGACATAATAGGATCAAGACTTTCCACATTAAGTGATTTAGGGTCCCACCCGACCATAGTTGATATGACAACATTTGTACCCCAACTTGTTTAATCTCCTAGATTTCCTCCCCACCTAGGGGATGTACGGTAGCACCTGCAATCTGAACTTTGTACTACCGACAATCTGTTGTATTTGGCAACGCCCATTCTCTTCTTTGATTGGATAGTCCTTGTTATTGGATAGTCTTCCTTGTAATTTGCTTATCCGTTTGCTCAAATATTTAGCTAAGTTTCTTTGGGAAAGAGTGGAGTGGTTAAGCATGTTTGTGAGAGAATTTGTGGTAAAATCAGTCATAGACTCAAAGTAAAGTGGTCATTATCAAACCAATAATTTTTGCCACGAATAATAATTGTATGGGAATTATTGTGAAGTAAAAGGATATTATATGTTAAATTTATGAGTTTGATTTAATACTGTAAGTACTTCTTTAAATTCTGATTGTACTTTGAACTTAGCTTGACATCTTTCATAAATTAGAACAGCAATAATAATAAGAAATTACCAACATGCAAGATCACAACACATGTACCCTGGGGAAACCCTATACAGGGAGAAAAACCCCAGCAAACAATCTCCTTTTATTGCATTAGTAATGTATGACCACTTACAAATATTCCACTATGAAATTCTGCTCTTAACGAGCTTGCCAATATGACTTTGACGTGACTGTGTGTGACCTGTAGAAGACTTAGAAACTTTGCGGATAAATACCTCTAATATAAACCAGCACTGTGGAAGAGGCTATGAACAGCCTAGGCGCTTCTTTGCTGCCTATTTCTGGACTGATATACACCAGCCTTGGTGTATTTTGCTGCCCTCAAACAGAATGAATTGCTGCCTTCTAACACTGATATTTAAGCTGCCTACTAACTCTGATATTTGTGCAGCCTGCTAACTCTGTTATGCATGCAGCCTGCTAACTCTGTTATATGTGCAGCCTGCTTGACTCTGTTATGTGTGCAGCCAGCTAACTCTTTTATATGTGCAGCCTGCTAACTCTATTATGCGTGCAGCCAACTAACTCTGTTATATGTGCAGCCTGCTAACTTTGTTATGCGTGCAGCCAGCTAACTCTTTCTCCCCCCCACTCCAAAACTTGTCTGTATAGAATGAGGATCGATCTCTTCTTATATAGGAATGGAGAGGTGAAGGAGAGGGCTTGAATTAGAAACTCTATTGCATGCTAGTCATAACTTGGCTTTACACTTTAGTTCAAGTTTAGAACTAGACATTACACTTCAGTTACAACTCGCCCTTGACTGGACATGCATGCGAACTACTCAGCATGCACATGACATGCATGCATGCAACATGCAACTAGACATGCATGCAACATGCAACATGCATGCATGCAACATGCGACATGCGACATGCAACATGCGACATGCGACATGCAACAAAAACTTGACAACTTTGACTCTGACCTAGACATTCAATTTTGACTTTTACAACTTGACTCTTTACATGGCAATTCAAATTTCTTCATGGTGGATGGTGTTACACATGCCAACGCACTAGATCAATACATTTACATCATTTACAATATCAGGAAGATTGTTTGTTTCTAGCTCGTTGGAATTTTATGTTCAACCTAACTTTTGTTAGATGCCTTGACTTTTGCTCATGGCTCACAAGGCTTGACTAGGCTCACAGAGGTTGTACGTTCCCCCTGACTTTTGCACTAGTTTGTCTATGCTCATAGTGGTTGTACGTTCCCTCTGACTTTTGCACTAGACTGTCTATGCTCATAGAGGTTGTACGTTCCTCTTGACTTTTGCATTAGACTTACATCTTGACTTTTATCTTAGACTTACAAGGCTTCTACCTTTGCCTCGGGTTGACTCACAAGATCATATAGCGTCACGTTTGTCCTGACTTTTGGTTTGACTCACAGAGGTTGTACGTTCCTCCTGGCTTTTGTCAATACCTCACAAGATTGGTTGATTCTCCAAATCTCCTTGGCTAGCCTCAGGGTGGCCCATATGGCCTCTCATTTGAGAATGACTGTCGATGTTGTCAAATTTAACACTCCCTCTCAGCGAGGGAGTCATTCTCAGCCACACCAAGCTTGCCTCTTAGCTGCACTAATTGTCCCAATGGCAATGGCTTGGTCAGGATATCAACTACCAGCTCGCTCGTGGCTATGTACTGTAGCTTTACAGTTTTTCTCTGGACCAAGTCTTGAATGTAGTGGTACTTCATGTCAATACGTTTTGCCCTGTCGTGAAATACCGGGTTCTCTGTTAGTTTTATGCAACTTTTATTATCACAGTGAACCACCGTCGTATCGAGCTTGTCACCAAACAACCCAGAAACCCATTTTCTGAGCCATACTACTTCCTTGCTAGCATCAGTTGTTGCAATGTACTCAGCCTTTGCTGTACTTTGTGCAATGGATTCCTGTTTTCTGCTTGACCAAGAGATCATAGCGGATCCTAAACTGAAGGAGTATCTGGAAGTACACTTCCGGTCCATTGGACTTCCTGCCCAGTCAACATCTGCATACCCATGCAGAAATACACCACCACTGGATGTATATCTTAGACCATAGGTAATGGTCCCTCTGAGATATCTCAAGATGTGCTTTGCTGCCACTCAGTGTCTCTATCTCGGTTCGGCCATGAATTGACTCACTGCAATCACTGTGTAGCATATATCTGGCTTGGTGTGGATCATATACATCAATGATCCAATCAACTGCCTATACATGGTGGGATCCACCAAATCAGAGCCTGTATTAGAATCATGCAGCTTCCTCAGGTTGGTAATCATTGGAGTAGACATGGATTTACAATCCATCATACCAAACCTCTTTAACACATCCATCGTGTATTTTCCTTGTGCTAGAAATATCTCGCCCTGTCTTTGCCACACTTCCAATCCTAGGAAGTAATGCATCAAGCCTAAGTCTTTCATCTCGAATTCTGTGATTAGCTCCCTCTTACACCAAGCTATTAGCCCTTCATCTCCTGTCAGAAAGAGATCATCAACATACTAGATTAGTATAACATGTTGGTTCCCTCTTACCTTGAAGTACAGATTCGCATCAATCCCGTTAAGAAAGGCCAGGCTTTTAAGAAAGCCATCAATCCCGTTATACCAAACTCTGGGAGCCTGCTTAAGACCATACAAGGCCTTCCTTAGCTTGCTGACATGAGTGTCTTTGTTATGTAATACAAAACCATCTGGTTGTTCCACAAGGACCTCCTGTTCAATCTTTCCATTCAAGAATGTTGTTTTTACATCCATTTGATGTAACTTCCAAACAAGAACTGAAGCTAGAGCAATAATAACTTGAATGGATGTATACCTGGCTACAGGGGCAAAAGTCTTGTCGTAGTCTTTCCTTCTTTTTGAGTGAGGCCTCTGGTCACAAATCGTGCTTTGAACTTTTCCACACTCCCATCGACTGCATGTTTGATCTTATAGATCCATTTGGAAGAGACCATCGATTTGTCCTTTGGCCTCCAGACATTGTTCTTTAGAATTGACCTGTATTCCTCAAGCATGGCATCCTTCCATACTTGTAATTTATCTGCTACTTCAAATGAAGAAGGTTTGACATCACTGATGCTGCTCATCAGTGCAACATAGCCTCCAAACCTGTGAGGCTTCTTACTTTACTTGAAAGTTCCTCTGGGAGCAACTATCTTTTATGCTTCCTGCACTATTTCTTTAAGCCATCCTGGCTTCCTTTTGGCTGGAGGTTCATCAAGAGTTCTTTCTAACGCTTCAACAGGTTCTAGGGGCTCATCACTTGGTCCTTCACGAGGTTCCTCCTTCTGATCATCTGCCTCTTCACTTTCTGAGGAGGGTGAAGCTTGCTGAATTGCTTTTGATTCCTGTTGAAGCTCTCTGGATTTCTTTAATGCGACTTCCTCATGGAAAGTCACATCCCTGCTTACCTCTATCTGCCTCTGACCTGCAACATAAATCCTGTAAGCCCTGGAACATAAATCCTGTAAGCCCTGGAGTTCTCGCTGTACCCCACAAAAACCCCTTTCTTGCCCGAGGATTCCATCTTTGTCCTCTTCTCCTTAGAGACATGAATATATACTGGACACCCAAATATCCTTAAATGCCCTACTTCAGGTTTGATTCCTGAGAAGACGTCTTTAAGAGTCTTGTCTTTTAAGATAGCATGTGGACACCTGTTCTAAATATACACGACAATGGAGGTAGCTTTTGTGCATAAAGAATTTGGCAGATCCTGGTCAAACATCATGGCTTTCGCTGCCTCACAAATTGTCATGTTTTTCCTCTCAGCAACACCGTTTTGTTGAGGATTATATGGCACGGTCAACTGTCTCTTGATTTCTGCTTCCTTGCAGAAATCCTCAAACTGGAGAGATTCAAACTCTCCTCCATTGTCTGTTCTAAGGATTCCGATGTGTTTCCCTGTCTGCTTTTCAATAAAGGCTTTGTACTCTTTGAACTTATCAAAGGTGTCACTTTTAGCTTTAAGGAAATAGATCCAACATTTTCTTCAGTAATCATCAATAAAAATGACATAAGACAAACAACCATTGAGTGAGGGAGATGACATCAGACCACATACATCAGAATGAACCAGATCTAAGATGCCCTGAGCTCTCCTGTCACTACTAGGAAGTGCTTTCTTTATATTTTTACCTAGCATGCATCCTTTACAAATTTCATTTTTACTAAGAGAGATAGAGGGCATGCCACATACCATATTTTGCAGATCTGGAAGTGCTTTGTAATGAATATGTCCAAGTCGTCTATGCCACAACTCGCTGGAGCTAGTCGCATCATGATCTAAAGCCGGAATTGACTGTTCGGTTGCAACGTACAGTCCTCCTCTACGAGTCCCAATAGGTTTTGCTGTATTCAAGTGGCTACCTTTAGCCCACAGAAGTGCCTTCCTGTCCTTGAAGATCACCCAATATCCCTTGTTCTCAAGGGTTGCAACTGATAGTAGATTCTTCCTGAGCCTTGGAACATATAATACTTCATCAACATGAAGCCTAGTCCCAGATTCCAATCTGAAGGAGATAGAGCCTACTCCCTCTATCTTGTAACATTTGTCATCCCCAAGCTCAACCTTTGGTGTTTGACTTCCTTTGAGAGCCTTTTTGGAAAGTGACTTTTTTCTTTCCCTTGAATCTTGATGCTAATGCTGAATGCTCTTCTTTGGTTGGCTCGCTCCTGGTAGCAGTGCAACTCTCCTCTTGGAGGCAATCATGCCATAACCTCTCAAACGTGGGCTGAATCTCTCTCCCACTCACACTGGATAAGAAGGTCTCCCATGAAGAAGGAAGACCATCAAATATGGCCTGCACTAAGTCATCATCGTCTACTGTGACACCTGTGTCCAAAAGATGATCTCTGATCTGGGCTATCCTGGAACAGAAAAATGCTACTGATTCACCTTTCTCCATCTTCAAATACTTAAGCTTGTGCTTAAGTGTCCTCTTCTGACTTGGTGCCCGTTTCTCATATAGATTCACCAAGGTATCCATACAGTCCTTGGCAGTCATTAACGAAGCAATCACTGGCATTATATTGTCTTTGACTGAGCCAAAGATGATTCGCTTAGCCCTAGCTTGACTCTTTCTGAAGGCTACTCTACTTGCATTAGAGGTGGGTTCCTCCATCACTATGGTCACATACGGCGCAAGATCATGCTCCTGCAAGATATTCATAATCCTGAGCTTCCACACATTGAAGTTGGAAACTCCTTCGAGCTTATCCTCGACCTTGAGTGAAATGAAGGATGCCATGGACCTCACACTAGAAAATTTATCAAGCTCGCTTGGATCTCTGTGTGTATCTACTGTTGCACTTCAACAAGCTTATCACACCCTAAGCTCTGATACCATGTTAAATTTATGAGCTTGATTTAATACTGTAAGTACTTATTTATATTCTGATTGTACTTTGAACTTAGCTTGACATCATTCATAAATTAGAACGTACAAGATCATAAATTGGCTTGACTAACAAGATCATATAGCATCTCGTTCGTCTTGACTTTTGGTTTGACTCACTGAGGTTGTACGTTCCCCCTGGCTTTTGTCAATACCTCACAAGACTGGTTGATTCTCCAAATCTCCTTGGCTAGCCTCAGGGTGGCTCATATGGCCTCTCATTGGAGAATGATTGTCGATGCTGCCAAATTTAACATTATAGGCATCATTCAAAATCAAATCAAAATTGTATATAAATCATCGCTAAAATCTAAAATTTTAAAATTTTATGATGTGGCTAAACATCACTTCAATGCCCTCTAAGTCGAGTTTAGGATAATGATGAAATCGAACAACTAATCAAATATGGCACACAGATCTCAATTGAATTGATGAGATACAACCAATAATACTTTGTTGTAAGACATACAATATCCTTCGGGAAAGGAACAACTTGGTCTCTGTTTTGACAAACCCCTATGGGAAGAATGTTCTTAGATGATAGGGAGGTAAAGTCTGGTAGTGAAAGTTGATCAAGTCGCATAACATTCGAGTGATTTAGTTAAGACACAAAAATTGATGTGGGTTAATGTGGTGCTCGGTGGGTATTATATCATGTAGTTTTTTTTGGAGTAGGGGGAAACTCTTTAGTGGAAATGGGTAGAGTCCACCTAGAAGAGTTGGAAGACTTGTGATGCATTCTATTCTCCACAACATGACCGATGGGTGTGTATGGTAATTGATCAACCATTTGTACCATAAATAGGTATGCCAACTCCTCTTTTGTCATGGGGAGAGATTCAATATGGGGTGGATGGGAAAATTTCTCACTATTGGTTAGTTGTTGGGCTAGTTGAGACTTAAATGCTTGTTGTTCTCATACCAAGATGGAGGGTGTTTCCTCCCCTTCATTGTGTGTGGCTTTGATAAGTTGGCGAGAAATTAGGTTTGCAAGTGCAGGATGAAAGGGAGATGGATCCGTTTTAACGACATGTATTTTTTCTCTCGGGAAGAATCACATTTTTGGAAAGATAAGAGACACTATAACACACGTAGCATCAAACCATGGGTGATGAAGGATGTTGTACCCTAACTAATGGTTTAAAATTGCAATATCAACTATTATGACCGATTGTAGTGATGGGAACAAAAGCCTTTCCAAGAGGAGCAACATCAATGCATATAAAACCTTGATGGACCTATGTTGGTAGCATAAGATAATGGATACCCATTGTTTGCATAAGGGAAGTTGGCATAATATAAGCCACAGATCCAAGATCTTCAATCACTCTCTAGATGAAAATGACAACATCTTCAACTTGAAAATAGAAGGGAGAGGTAACCCTCCCCTTCCACTCGACTAGATAGTTGTGATAGATCAAACTTGAAAATAGTTCTATCATGAGCAAGCCAAGGTAAGAATTCCCCAATAGCTTTTAGAAACCAAGGCTTGTTGATTAGGACTTCATAAATTAGAACGTAAAATGGCATTCTAATATTGTGCATAGATAATTGTTATGAGGAAAGAATCAAGTTTGGTCAGCCCAAAGGCTTATTATTAGCTCGAAGGTTATTAATGACACTAAGCCTGTCAAACTTCCCTTGCGGAGCACTCCCCCTTCTTCCTTGGAATTTTCGGATGGAAGGCAAAGCAATCGCCAACTGTGGAAGGAACTGATAACCCAACAAGACACCCTTGGATTTGACCCTGTGACCTCTTGGCAACATGCCTTCAAACAATCACTTAAAACCAGTTGAGCTAACCTAGAAATATGATAGATGTAAAGCTCAAAATACTAGATGTAATAGAAAAAAATGTAAAATATTTGGGGCACTTGCACATCCAAGTGGATTGCACCTCCAAATTCACATTTAATGGAGGGTGAGCCTTCCAAATAATTTGTTGATTAAATATTAGAAGTAAAAAGTTTTAAAAGAGATGGGGAACCCTTATTTATAAAAAAGGAGAGACACCCTAACTTACGGTCCAGGTTATCTTAAAGGGGTACTTAGGCCCTTATTACATGAAAGTGGCCTCTATAAATCATCAGAAATTTGATAGATGTAACGCTCAAAATACTAGATGTAATAGCAAAAAATGTAAAATATTTGGGGCACTTGCACGTCCAAATGGATTGCACCTCCAAGTTCACATTTAATGGAGGGTGAGCTTTCCAAATAATCTTTGTTGATTAGATATTGGTAGTAAAAAGTTTTAAAAGAGAGGGGGAACCCCTATTTAGACAAAAAATGAAACACCCTAACTTAAGGTCCAACTTAACTTAAAGGGGTACTTAGGCCCTTATTACATGAAAGTGGCCTCTATAAATCATATAATACAATAAAGATCTAAGATCAAAACATTGTTACAAAATTATGAGCTTATATTTAAAATAACTTATGTACATAGGTTTTATTTGCATGAAATTGTGTGTTTAGGGCCTAGGTACAGAAGATTTTATAGGTCAGAGGAGAGGCATGTTCGATTGACTATAGCCTAGGATAATCCAAGTTGATGGTGGGAGATGCATTAGGATGATGTTACAATATTTTTAGTTCTTGGTTATTGTCAGGCTCCAGTACACCTGTGCCTTCATCCACTCTCTTAAAGGAATATACATTCCTCTATGAGAGCAGAGATGCTAGTTTTTATGAACGACAATACCATCCGAACTACTGAAAGAATATTTCATATTTGAATTATGGTTCCTTTATGATATAGGACAAGGTAATGGGGGAATGAGAGGGCATGAGACATAGGGGATCCCCTAAATATTTTATAAAATATATATTTTTTATCAATGAATCACGATTAATCATGAAGAAACACAATTTCACATATACCCAATTTGAAACTCAAAGAGGCAATACCCACACATCCATATAACATAGATCACGATATAAAAGTTCTAAATGAAAAATTTATTTTTGTATAGTCTTTGATACATACATGAAAATTATTAATGGGTTTAGACAAAATGTGGGAGTCTTAATCACATTAGTGGGGTTCTCCCATTGAAAAAAGAGATCATGCTATTTTCTAAACAATGTATTTGTAGGAATTCAACCGCATCATATGGGACACCTAGATGTCTGTGTGGCTCCCATATGATAGAGGATGTCCTTGAGACGACTGCTTTTGACTAGGGATGGCGATGTCCCCAAGCTGTCATCCCTTGTGTTTAAGGATGGCAGGGGACCTTCTTGAATTGTCCTCATGTCCTTATTGTGTAGAGGACATAGTGGATTTGCCCCCAACTGTCAAGGATGTGTCCACATGGTCCAGAGTATTTGAAGAAACTCACAACATGTTGGAATGCAAACTCAAAGGATGCCACACATATTGATGTGGAGGATGCCCTATTTCAAGAAGGCTTCATTGAGGTGCCACTAAACATTTATGTTATGTTAAAGGATAGTGATAAAGATAATGAGGGTGGCACAAATGAAATCGAAGCATTGTTGGATCACCAATATGTAGAGAATTAAAAAATGACTATTTAATTCTAGCTAATGATGTCCTTAATTTTCTTTGTATCATGTAGAGTTATCAGGTGTCATCCCGATGATGTCATGACAATGTTTCTATTGTCAATGTATCATTGAATTGTCACTTTTCTTACCAATGAGAAAGTCAATTATTCACTTTATTCAATTTTCATGAATTGTCTAATTCATGGGCTTTTATTGTTTACAGCCCCCTTTCTTAGGAGGGAGGTGATTTTGAGAGTGCCCCATGTCATTGATACTGCTATGAGTGAAATATTATGCAAGTGAAATATGCTGATAAATTTTTTGTAACTGGTTGGTGCGGACCTGCCAAGCCATGATGAGAACATGGGTGCCTAATAGACATGGGTGCCTAATAAGCACTCAGTTACATTTGTGCCATGAGCTTCACCAACACAAAATAAAAATAAAAATGTAATCAAAATGTTGCAATGTGTGTATTTTAATCATTTGATTATATTGTTTAACTTCCCTAAATAATTCTTTACTATTTAGATATCCAATTGCTTGAAATTTTTGACCATTCATTGCCTTTTTGCCTAGTCCATTACGTTAGGACTGTACGTGAGAATTCAATGCTAAATAGGAAGGACATTTACTACGCATTAATGACAACCTATATGGGTGCAATCTCTTGTGTTTCCCCTTGAAATTTGACCGTTCATAGCCCCATTGCCTGGTCCTTGATGTTATGACTCTACATGCAAATTCAGTGCTAAATATGAAGGACATTTACTGCCCATTAATGACAACCTATATACACTAAACTATTATACTCATAGATGAAATACTCTCCGATGAATTAATCCTGATTAATCCTGATGTAATCAATGAAACAGATTTTTCTAAATAATCCTGATTATTTTGTTTAACACTAAATGTGCAGAAGATTGGCCTATTTTTCTCGGTTATTTCCGATAATTTCCCTATTATTGCTGATTTAATCTTTTTGGGATCCTCACCAATTCATTTCTGATTATGATTATTTCATCTATGATTCTACTACACATTATCAACATTGGGATCCAATACATATTAAAGTACAATACAATAATGATAATTGTATTATGCACATTTATGATAGGAAATGAATGTAGGCCTTATTATAAGGAAATTTATTGATTATTATGAAAAAATGAAATAAATTTAGATATTCACAAGGAACAAAATACATGTATACCATAAATGTATCAATCAACCTACAATAAATGCAGGCTGTCCGTTGCATGAGTTTGCAAGCCTACACATGATGGGGTGCTAACCAAAATTATGTTAGAAAAGCATGCTCTGTTACCATGTTAGAAAAATATGCTTTTGATACCATGTTAGAAAAATATGCTTTTGATACCATGTAGAGTCTAGACAATAAAGAGAGCAAAGATTAATAACATTCTAATCTCTTATGAGCATGCACCATTCACATAAGCAAATTAAGAGAAGAAAATATAAGAGACTCCTCTACTTTTCTATAATGTAGATGTAAATGTCGTTGTGCTTAGTAGCTTGCAGCTTGTTTTCGAGACCAATTCCTAACACCTGAAATTAGGTGTTACTTGGATCAATAGCCGATGGCTTGTTAAGAGTGTTTGTCACAAGGTAATGCCTCATTAGGGAATTTTTGACAAACCTAGTGAAGGAGTTTTTTTGTTGATGTTTAGTCTTCTTTGAAGGGTAATGCAAATGCTCATCAAGGACTCTAGCACACTTACATGATCATCAAGGATCCTGGCACACATGTTAATCGTTTCTGATAATCATGAAAATATCATGTCTTGTGCTTTAGAAACATAGGGACTTAATGCACAAGGTATTCTATGCAGCCTCTCTCAGATGTTGAACTTAGGAAATTGGCCAGAATTTAAATATGTTAAATTTGGACCACTAAGGGAAAAGGGTATTCTTATGGGTATGGCCCACCCTGTCTTTGACCTCAAACATCTGGAGCTGCTTATCTATACCCAAGTATTTATACTTAAGGAAGATGCCCTTTTAACTAAATAAGTTTTGTATGCAATGTTACTTGTAAAAAGCTTATCTGGTATTTCTTTTGTGATTCGTTTGCAGAAAGTTGTTGACATGATCATTGTTCTTTTCTGACTAAATCGACAGGACTAGCGAATAATTATTTTCAGTAAGCACAACATGGCTGGGGCAATGGCTCACCAGATCCTGCAGAGAGCCCTGAGATTACAATCAGCTTCATCAGCTGTAAGACTTATACTGGATTGTTTCATTCTTGAATATTATTTTAAAGTTTAATCTTCCTTCAATGAATCAGATTATTAGGGAAAGAATCAGTAGCCAATAAATTGAGTTTGAACTGTTGGACACTTTCTAACTTTCTCTATTGTTTAATGTTAAATGATCATAGGTTTTCAACAGATAGAGAAGTAGGACTAGACATTTTGAGTTTGAATTATATGAGGTTGTTTCTATTGTACTCTAGTGTTGAAGAACAGGAAATGAACCATATCTAAGATGGCAGAGGCAACATCAATTAATTTTAAATAATATCTAGAGATTTTTATCTAGGTTGTGGAGTTTTGAATCTACGTGAAGACCTTGATCTTGTTCATGTTAAACTGGGCAGGTTATTGATGTTTATAATGCTTGAAACCTTGGCTCAAAATCATCTTGTTTCCACAAGCTAGGCGATTTCAAGATCGACTCTATCAGTTGTTGAATAGGGTTGTTAGGATTTGTATTTCATTAAAGAGATTCATGGAGTAATTTATTTAGATTGAATAGTGGGTAGCTGGCAAAAGCTTAGGAGTCAAATCTTATGTTACATCTGCTCAGTGTCATCCATGTTGATTTTTTGCTTCATGTGCAAGTTTTGTCTTGTGAGGTTGCTCTTTTCTACATTGTTTTATAGCTGAGCGTGTCTAAGATAGTTACTTAACTGGCTATCTTTCAATAAATACCAATACTGATGATGGGAATACATGTCAATTCTTTTACTTCCTGTGTATATATATATTTTTTTTGATGAGAGATTAATCTGTTTCCCATAGTTTCTCACTGAAACATTTCAGTCCACCTGAGGGTAATGCCTGTCTTAGCTTGGGGTATATATAAATTTTTGCCATTTAACTCAACCATCTTGTAAGAGGTACCAATGCTTGTGATGGCAAAGCACCAATTTTCATCTTTCTGTTTTGGAAGTTGTAATTAATGTATAATTTCCAAATAGCATGCACCATGCATACTGTTGTGAAAAATAGTATCTACTATATCATGATCATCAATAGAAACAGATCCAGTGGAGTCTTTATGAGATTGTATGTGGGTGTCTGTTATTATGTTGGGTGGCAGTTTTCATATCATGTTGGGTAGAAGCATTTGTATGATGAACTTGGTCATAGGAACCCTGTCACTTGGTATAGGTTATACTTTGATCCTTGTGAATATGCTAGATTATAGAATACATGATAGTTGACAATGCATCCAGTTTGTATCTGATACAAGTAATTTGATAGTCTAATATCTCATTGAGAGCTTGCTGCAGTCTCAGTACCTTTCTCCCCATTGATGGAGCATTCGCTTGAAAAAGTGAGATAATATGTTGAGTCCTTTATGCCCTTCGAGTTTTCTATATCAACAATTAGTTACTATGAGAGAAATGTTCCATTGAGAACTGATTTGATTTTTTGGACTCCAGAATTATAAGAATGTTGATAGCTTGTTTGGGTATAATATGGTGATCTGGGGTGAGGAAGATGATCTTGCTAGGAAACTTTCTTTTTTTCCGACAGAAGAAATCGTGGGAAACCCTCCGAGTACTTCCTCACATTTCGTGGATGGTAAACGGGGTAAGCCGTCGGCCCTGATTATGGAGCCTAAACCTAAGGGGATCAAGAGAGTCAAACCCGTGACCTCCCAAACTGATCACTGGGGGAGAGATCTCATGTCTGGCTCAAGATTGCTTGAGTTAACCCTTGGGGCTATGTGAGGAAACTTTCTTTGTTTTCATTAGAATCTGATTTGAGTTTTGTAGTTTTATTGGTGTACTTAGGTATAAGAGCTAATTTCTTATTTATGGTTGTCAAGGATATATCTTCCTTGAATGAAACTGATCTGTTCAGGGTTGATAATGAAAGGTAAGAGGTTTTTAACTCTATAAGCAGGAGCCTGCAGACATTCATTTGACAAGTTTTCCATCAATATTGATCATCTTGATCTTAATTTGTACCAACTTGTGCTGAAGATGAATCGGACTAAGTCAGTTGTTGAAGCTGTGGGATGTCAAATTATATCGCTAAGGGTGTGTTCAGGGTTGTTGGGAGTGGGAATGCAAAGTGCCAATTTCCAAAAGACCGTGGGAGCGTTTTTTATATAATCAATATTTTAATATATTTTGATGCATATGTAAAAAGAATGTAGAATGACGAATTAGTTGCAGAAAATACGAAAACATAGATTTTTTTTAGTAGATTAATTATAGCCATTAAAGCATCAACCATTTAGTTCACAAATAATTGTTTTGTGGTGGAAAATAACATAGAGAAAATACTTGCATTGGGAGTAAAGGAACACGACCTTTATAGATTTATGGCGAGTTATGTAATAATCACATGTTTTGATGACTAGTTGTGGAAGTGGTAACAACAACAACAACCACAACTTGTTGTGGCATCAAAGGTATGTGGATGTAAATTTTCAGTATCTTTCATTACCAACGAAGTGCAAATTGGTTCTTGGATTACCAGATTTATTGGAAAGAAAAGAAGATATATATGAAGTGTTTCTAACAAGTAGGCAATACAAAGTAATTTTTGAAGTAGAAAAATCTTGGAGGGCTAAGGGTACTGGAATTGGTGCATTGTGACATTTGCTGGCATCTGTAGATAACCATGATATCAAGTGCGAGGGATTGCTTACTATTTGTAGATGACTTCTCTAGGAAGATGTGGGTTTATTTCTAGAAGTGGTAGCAACAACAACAGCAACTCACTTGGCATCAAAGGTACGTGGATGTAGCTTTTTAGTATCTTTCATTACCAACAAAGTGCAAATTAGTGCATGGATTACCAAATTTATGGAAAAAAGAAGAAGATACATGTGAGCATGTCTAGTAGGCAAGCAATGCAAAGTAATTTTGGAGTTGAAAAAACTTGAGGGCTAAGGGTATTGGAGTTGGTGCATTGTGACATTTGCGGGCTTATGCAGATAACCACAATATCAAGTGCGATGGATTTCTTGCTTTTTGTAGATAACTTCTGTAGGAAGATGTGGGTTTATTTCTTGAAGAATAAATCTGATGCATTTATTGAATTTAAGTATTTAAGGCCTTCGTAGAAAGGAGTTTGTTCGGAAGGGTCCTCTGATTTGATAACGGAGGCAAATTTTGTTCTAATGAATTTGCTGATGTTTGTAAGAAAGGCATTCAATGTTTGCACCATATAATAATAAACCACAATATAATGGAGTTGTGGAGAGGTAGAGTAGAACATTTATTGGGATGGCAGGATGCATGTTGTAGTGTAGGGCGACATTGAACAAATATTGAGTAGAGGTGGTGCACACCGTAATGTACGTGCTAAATAGAATTCCTACAAAGATAGTACAAGACATGACATCTGAGGAGGCTTGGTGTGGGAGAAAACTACATGTCATCCATTAAAAATGTTTTGGTACTATGGTATATGTATTGATTCTAATTGAGAAGAGGTCTAAAGTAGATGCAAAATATTGAAAGTTGATGTTTATTGGTCACAATGAACAATATAAGGCTTATAGAATGTTAGATATTGCTATTAACAAGGTAATGATCAATAAACATGCGACTGCAGATGAAAAACACATAATTTTCAGCCTAAAACATATCTGCAATCTGATGATAATGGTCGTTTGGAAGCTGAAAATTCAATTATGTTGCAAGGTACACACTTGCAGGAAGAAGGGGAGTGATCAAGCGTGATTATGTGGGTTGCATAGGGTGTTTAGGAGGCTGAGTTAATTCAAAATCTCGGGGAAGATAATGTTGATTTGGAGAGGAGAATTTAAAAGAGAAGATCAATATGGTACTACACCACTTTGGAAGATGTTAGGTTGGAGGAATTTCCTCAACCAAGGGAGGAAAGGCCAAGTGGAAAATCAATACGTCAAGGTTAGCAAGTTTGGCATGTAAATTTTGCTTCAATGTTTGCTGTTTTAAAATATTACGAGCCTCAAAATTATGAAGAAGCCAAAGGATGGGATGGGTGGGGAGAGCCACAGAGGCTGAATATGATACATTTGTGAAGAACAACACTAAAGTGTTGGAAGAAATGCATCCAAGTAAGAAAGCCATTAGTTTGGTTGGAGAAACATCATCAACAAAGGGAGGAAAGGCCAAGTGGAAAACCGACATGTCAAGGTAAGTAAGTTGGACATGTAAACTTTGCTTCAATGTTTTCTTTCTTAAATTCTTATAAGCCTCAAATTATGAAGAAGCCAATGGGTGGGATGGGTGGGCAGAGTCTCGAAGGTTTAATATCACGCATTCATAAAGAAAAACACTCAGGAGATGGAAGAGATGCATCCAAGTAAGAAACTCATGAGTTTTAAGTGTGTTTATAAAACAAACTACAAAGTTGAGGGTTTGTTGGAAAACATGAGGAAAGATTGGTTGCAAAGGGGTTTTCAAAATAGGGGTGGTTGGACTATTATGAAACTTTCGCCCATACGACACAGTTGGTCACCATAAGGTTAGTTTTAAACATGACAACCTGATTTGGCGAGAAATTATTTTAAATGGATGTAAAGAGTGCTTTCCTCAATGGACATTTAGAAGAGGAAGTGTTGTGTGTGTCTCTCTCTCTCTCTCTCTCTCTATATATATATATATATATATCAACCATAGGGTTTCTAGGTAGCAGGTAAGGAGCATTTAATGTGTAGGTTAGTAAAGTTTCTTCAGGGGTTAAGTAGGCTCCAAGGGCATGATATATCGAGATTCAAAATTGATAAACAGCTTTCAAGTACTAGATTTAGTAGTAAGGTGTCCTTATAATCCAAATTTATATGTCAAAAGTACAAGGGATAATTTGGTGGATTTTGGTTGTTTATGTTGATATAGTTATCAGAAGTAATGAGGTTGAAGCAATTTAGAATGTAAAATCTGATTTGTTTTTAGCTTTTGATATGGTTAATTTATGTCTCCTACATTATTGCTTAGGTGTAGAATTTTGGCAAACTAATTGGTGTGTTTATGTCACAAATTGAGTATGCTAAGTGTTTGTTTGAAAGTCTCAGGATGGAGGATTTGTAAGGAAGATTCTACATCTATGTAGTCTGGGATGAAATTATCAGCTAAAACTGTCTCTGAACCAACTAATGAGTCGGTCTATAGACATCTCACAACCATGAGGTCGGACTTGAGTTTTGTAGTTAGTTATATCTCCATATTTATGACAACTCCTAAATCTAAACATTGGACAACAAAAAAGAGATTTTTGATGTATGTGCACGATACCTTGAGTATGGTAGAAGTGAGGATTTGCAGTTGACAGATTATTCAAATAGATTGGGCAGGTTCAGTGGATTATTTGAAATCTACTACAAGATACACTTAAAGCTTGATACAGGTGTTGTATCTTGGTTTAATAGGTTATTCAAGTTCAGATTGGGCAGGTTCAATTGTCAATTTGAAATCTACTACAAGATACACTTTAACCTTGACACATGTGTCATATCTTGGTTCAGTGAAAAGCAACATGCAATAGCACTTTCATCTTCGAAATCAGATTATAGAGCAATAATGAATACGCCTTGTGAAGTGATTTAGTTGAGAAGGATACTTGATGATTTGCAAGTTGAGAAAATGAAGTCTATACACTATATTATGACGATTAGCATGTAATTAAGTTGGCTAATCTTGTATTTCATGGCGAAAGAAACTTGGGGAGGTACAATGTCACTTTATTCGACAACGAGTGGAGAGTGGAGACATATTGTTGTAGTTTTATGAAACTTACATGTATACTGTAGACATTCTTACCAAGCTTGTTGGTCCAGATACGTTTGTAAAATTTTGAGATAATCTTGGGAACATTTGTTGTTTAACTATTATGGAAGGGCAGTAGAGTATTTAATAGTGGTCATGTATAGACTTGGGCCTTTAAGTTAACTTTTAGATACATTATAATGTTATGTTTTAAAGTTATGTTAGATTACTAAAGTGATGTAAGGTTGATTAGTTGGAAGTTACTTTATGTAGTTACGTAAGTGGTTCCCCAACTTTTTCTTGATCAATAAAAGGAGTTATATTATATTGAAAATACTTACATAGGTTACTAAATTTGCTTGGGTGGATAGAGCATTGATGGTTTAAGCCATGATCTTGGCTATCAAAATGGACCTCTGTAGACTAGCTCGATAACTAGAGAGTGCTTTTAAAGACAGACAATGGTGAATTGAATAACAACCAAAGTATACAGGGCAACTTAAGAGTCCAACATGGTGGACAACCCAACAATAAATCCTACGGACAATAGATAATAGGTAGTAATTAGACAAAATAGTAGAAATCCATGACCAAACACAATAGAAGATAGCTATAGAGTAACAACAAAGCCATTTAGTGTCTAGACACAATAAGAGATAACCAAAAGGAAGCAAACTAAGAATAGAACTACTAGCTTGAACATTGACCTCCTTTGCATTGATCTTCTTAGTAACAAGCAAATTCCTTGTTTGTAGCTTGCTCAACCTAAACATATCCTTGCGAAGCATTGACAAGCCTTTGGTGATGGGCCTGAGAGTTAGCTCTAGGATGTTCAACATGTCATAAACAAGGTCACAATATTGGCTATCAAAATGGACCTCTGTAGACTAGCTCGATAACTAGAGAGTGCTTTTAAAGATAGACAATGGTGAATTGAATAACAACCAAAGTATACAGGGCAACTTAAGAGTCCAACATGGTGGACAACCCAACAATAAATCCTACGGACGATAGATAATAGGTAGTAATTAGACAAAATAGGAGAAATCCATGACCAAACACAATAGAAGATAGCTATAGAGTAACAACAAAGCCATTTAGTGTCTAGACACAATAAGAGATAACCAAAAGGAAGCAAACTAAGAGTAGAACCGCTAGCTTGAACAGTGACCTCCTTTGCACCGGTCTTCTTAGTAGCAAGCAAATTCCTTGTTTATAGCTTGCTCAACCTAAACATATCCTTGCGAAGCATTGACGAGCCTTTGGTGATGGGCCTGAGAGTTAGCTCTAGGATGTTCAACATGTCATAAACAAGGTCACAATATTTCTTTTGGGAATTTTAATTTCTAAGGAGGACACAAAAAGGTTCCGCTACATCCTAGCCAACCTTTCTCCTCTATTGTCTAGCCTCCCTCTTCATTTGCTTGACTTCCTTCTAGGATTCATTAGAGTGACCATTGTGAAAAATCGAGTGCAACTTTGCATTCATCTCATAAAACTTGGAGGGAATGCCTTCATTAAAGATGAAAGGGCAATCCCTAACAACAATAATCCTATGTGCACAAGAGCTTGAGTCTTCAGGCACTGGAGTGACCTCCCTAGTCCTGTTTTTCCTAGGCTCTCCCACCTTCTTTTTGGAGACTTTTTTAAGCATTGCAGGGCTAGGTTGATGCAATGCCTTGGGGGGAGACTCATCTTTGCCTAGGTGACCTTCAGTTCCCCAGATGAGAATTGTGTAGGCATGATCCATTTTCTTCCAAAGCTTGTTAATTGAGTAGATAAGATAAAATAATATAATTTTATTAATGTCCAACAAATGACCACAAAAATAGGCCTATGGGACTAAAGGATACATCCAGTTTGAGTACAATGTGAGAGTGCAAAAGCAACTCCCATAGCATAAGAGAAAGATAAGATATAAGGAAAAAGAAAACTGAAAGTTCAATCTAGGTAAATATTTGACAAGGCCAAGCCCTAGGTCTAGCTAAAATAAAAAATAAAGTGTATATAACAGTATCATAGGTGCTGTGATACAAAGTGAGAGTGTCCAAGGTAGGAGTTGGACAACTCAATACTAGTCGAGAGAGAAATATTTGAAGATGAAGCCGATGAGGATAATGTCTCTTGGATATGATGACTGATGGCAAGTGGGGCAACGAGGGTCGCATTGGCTCGTCGTTGGAATCCTCGAGTACCATAGGGAGATTTGGTTGTATGAACCTGGGGGTGATGTAAGAGCGAGGAAACTCAGTTCTCCTACCATCCAAGGTCAAAGGGATCTTTGTAGGAAGGTAGAGAATTGTGTTGGGAGAGGGATGTGGAATGACCCTCTCTAGGTTGCTTAGAATGGGATGCTCAAAGGGGTGGAGATTTTTAGTGAAAGAGAAACTACCTAGACACACTAACGTGATGACAAAGTCCCTGCCATGCTTGGACACTATGCCCACGAATACCCATCCTTCCATACATAGACGAGCAATCATCATCATTTCAAGTTGGGGTACTAAGTGGGCTTAGCAAGGTACTATTGATTTTTCAATATGTTAGGTTAAGCATGAAGTTCATTCTATTTTAGCATTTGACCATAACCATAAATGTTGCTGCAACCAAGATCACAAGAAGAAGCACCATGCACAAGAACACAAGATGTATCTTGGGAAACCCTTCTCAACAAGGGAAGAAAACCCAGCCAAATCCTTTGCTATATTCTTCAAGAGAAAGACCTTCACCACCAAGATAAACCCTAGCACACAAGAGGGTGCTCAAACCCTAGAACTCTAGCGCCCAAGAGATGTGCACACACCTTTTCAAAAGAAGTGTACTTGCTGAAATTTCCAAACACACAAGAAAGATATGATTCCACAATGGGGAATCTTCCTTTACTTATATTAGACTTATCATATCAACAAAAGTGTCTATTGTCTCAACAAGGCCGACCTCACTAAGTCACAATATAATAATATTATTATAATTAATATTAACCGGATTAATTATCTTTTACATTTATTATTAATCATATTAGGGTGGGGTCGACCTGTACCCTTTACATAACAATTAGGGTTACAGGCAGGTCTGACTCTTGAACAATATATAGCAAAGGATCTGATACAACCACTAGTGCTCATCCACTAGTGGCACATCCATAGGGATGTCATATCTTTGGTTCACTGCATTACACAGAAGAACCAGATCTTCACACGTTCACATGTGCTCGTCCACAGGCACGTCCACTCTACAGATCTTCTTTCCCACTACCTCATACAGGAGAACCATCTGGAGTCTTCTCGTCAACTCTGCTGCTCAGAGGAGGCTAATACATCATCTTCATTTCTGTTCACATGATGATGCACCCAACACTTTGGGATTTCACACGTTCACCTTGTACTCAGCCACAGGCACGTCTAACTCAACAGAGCGCCTTTCCCACTGGATAATCATCTGGAGTTCTTTTCAACTCTCTTTATGGAGGAGGTCATCTCTACGTTCCTTGCTCTGTCTTAGGCAGGAACCACGTACCCTTCTTAGGGGCTTTCTCTCAGGTTTGTAAGCTAAGAGAAAGACTCACATAGTTGCAATGATCCACATCTCATAGGTTTGTAAGCTGGAGAATGTCTCACATAGCTGCAATCATCAACACTCCCTCTCAGCTAGGGAGGCATTCTTTATCATGCCAAGTCTCATACAGATGTTCTCTGAATTTTGTTTTTGGCTGGAGTCATCAATACTCCCTCTCAATTAGGAAGGCATTTTTCACCAAGTTAGTCTGGTGCAGATATCTATAATCTGCTCATGTGTAGGAAGATACTACATGTGTATGATTTTCTTCTGCATCATATCTTTGATATAAGGATGTTTCATCTCATTGTGTTTCGATCCATTAGGAAACACTGGGTTCTCAAGGAGATTTACACACGGCTCTTGGTTACCATCATAGGATCCATCTCATGGTCAAGTAAATCTGTCAGAAGCTTGTGAGGCCACATTGCTTTGCACACTCATTGCTATATACTCTGCCTCTGTGGTACTCAAGGCCATAGAGTTTTGTTTCCTGTTGCATTAGGAAACCATGGAAAACTTCACGGTAAGACAACAAGTGGATGTGCTCTTCCGGTCCATTGTACTCTCTGCTCAATCTATCTGTATCGGTATATCCTGCAAACTCAAGTTCACACTGGAGGGATATCGCAGGTCATATCCAACTGTGCCTCGTATATATCTCAATACATGCTTTACTACTATCCAGTGAGTTTGTCTTGGTTGACTCATGGATTTGACTAAGCACATTCACTGTATAGCATGAATCAGGTATGGTGTTAACCAGATACATCAATGATCCAATCAGTTGTGGATCAATCTCGTCTGAATCATCATCATTCATTTTTTTCAAATCTATCATGGTGGTTTTGCATTCTGTCATACTGAACTTCTTTAATAATCCCACCGTGTGTTTTCATATTCCCATATGAAAATCTCATCGGTCCTCTGTCATACTTCTTGTCCGAAGAAGTGGTGCATCATACTCATATCCTTCATCTCGAATTCATAAGTCAAAGCTTACTTGTATCCAACAACAAGGCTTTCTGAATAAGTCATCAAAATCAGGTTCTCGTCACCAACACTGTAATAGTATAAGTTTGGATCAACAACACTCTTGCTAAAACCCAAACTCATCAAGAATCCATCCATCTGATATAGTTTTCAACTCATGGATGGTAGTACGGATGGAAGTGTATCAGGCTTACTGGATCAAGTGTCTCATCATAGACAACTCCCTCTGTTTGTGAGAAACCTCTGGCTATAGATCTTGCTTTGTATTTCTTGACATTTCTATCAGTTGCATGCTTGATCTTATAGATCCACTTGGAAGTCATTATAGGCTTCCCTTTTGTTCTCTGAACAATATCTTATACATCATTCTTTTAAGATATACTGGCATTCTTCTGTTATGACATCTTGCCATGCCTATTCTCTTGTTGCTTTTCTAATACAAGGAGGCTCAACATTAATGAAATGGCTCATGATTGAAGGATAGCTCGGAAATCTCTTTTGCTTTCTCGGGATGTGTCTTGAGAGGCTTGTATGTTTCTTTGCCTCTTTGCAGAGTGAGTCTATGTAGGTCTTTTTACGCCCTACTGCAATATCTCTGATTATATCAACTGAAACAACTGGATCAATTGGAATAAGATATGTCTCCCTCTGAATTGCTGAAGGGGGAGAAAGTATTTGTCTTACTGTCAATCTGGATTTTGAAAGGCTATCTCTTTTTCAAGGACAACATTTGTTCTTGTATAATGAACAGATTAAATATGGTTTGGACTCTCGTACCAGGGATAATGGTCCAAGTCTTTGAGAACTCTTGTACTAGGAATAATATCCTTCATTTATTTGAAAAAAACAATCAACTATAAAATTAGAGATCAAATGATTTACCGAGTTTGTAGTCATGTCCTTTTAGAGGAATTACTTCTCCTCTCTCTTCTCTTCACTCTTTTGAGGTGGATCTGGATCAATGTCAGCGGTGGAAGCATATTGTCTTCCCTTCTTCCTGGTTGGACAGTTTCTTGCAATGTGTCCATACTTGTCACATCTGAAGCACTGAATTTCTGAAAYATCTCTTCTTTGATAACCTGGATTGGATGAAGACTTTTCACCTTTAAATKTTTGCCTGRAATTTCTTTTGAATTTTCCTCCCTTCTTTGTATGAAGTGCAAGAGCATGATTTTCTTCTGAAGAATCTTCCACTCCTCTATTTCTAAGTCTAAGTTCTTCTTGAGTGCAATCTGTCCATAGTCGATCAAAGGTTGGTAGAGCTTCTCTTCCACTGATACTCTGAATGAAAGGCTCCCATGATTTTGGAAGATTTTGGAGAGTGGTTAAGGCAACTTCTCTATCAAACATGATTTCCCCAATGGTCTCTAGCTGTTTTTTAATCTCTGATAACTTCATAAAGAAGAGTGCAAATGTGTCACCCTTTGTCATCTTGGTACTTTGAAGTTGGCTCTTTAAGGTAAGAGCTCTGAGAGTGTTGTCACTTTCAAACATTCCTTTTAAAGCTTCATACATATCATATGCTGTCTTTAGATTGGCAATACGAGGCAAGAGGTGATCTCTTACTGAGTAGATGATTATTTTTCTTGCTTTGACATCTTCTTCCTTTCTTATCTACTTCTCTATATTTGTAGCTGTGGCTGATAGAGTTTTAGTTGTCACATCCAAGAGATCATCTTCTTCAAGAGTGACTAGAAGCTTTGATTTCCAGGGGCTGAAGTTGCTTGCTCCATCAAGCCTATCTTCTACTAATGTTTTGTTCTTCATTTGATTGGTTTCTTCAATTTCTTGTTGACTGGATCTTGAAAACCTAATGATCAGGTTAAATTAACAACCTTGGATTATTTTGGACTTATGACTGCCAACAATCAATTTGATAATGTCACAGAGATGCTTGTTGATTCAGGAGAACGTTTCTTCAGAAATCCAGAATTAATTCTACAGGAAATTTCGGCACCCTAGAAACCCTACGGCCAAAAATCAAAATTTCTCGGAATTTTGTTTTGAGAGCTTCTGGAGATGCGCTGGAAGAGGCTGTACTCTTCTAAGCCAAAAATAGCCCCAACGTCCAAGTATGAAGGGATGAATCACCATTGAAAAGGAGGTCGTACGAAATTTTCTGGAAACCCTAGGAGGGCCGTACGGTTCTACAAAGGGTGTGCTGAGACTTGGTGGATGCTTGTGCAATGGGTTCTTTCAAGACCTATGCTTTGATACCATGTTGATTTTTCAATATGTTAGGTTAAGCATGAAGTTCATTCCATTTTAGCATTTAACCATAACCATAAATGTTGCTACAACCAATATCACAAGAAGAAGCACCATGCACAAGAATACAAGATGTATCCTGGGAAACCCTTCTCAACAAGGGAAGAAAACCCAGCCAAATCCTTTGCTATATTCTTCAAGAGAAAGACCTTCATCACCAAGATAAACCCTAGCACACAAGAGGGTGCTCAAACCCTAGAACTCTAGCGCCCAAGAGAGGTGTGCACCTTTTCCAAAGAAGCGTACTTGCTGAAATTTCCAAACACACAAGAAAGATATGATTCCACAACAAGGAATCTTCCTTTCCTTATATTAGATAGTAGACTTATCCTATCAACAGAAGTGTCTATTGTCTCAACAGGGTCGAGCTCACTAAGTCACAATATAATTATAATTATAATAATTATTATTATAATTAATATTAACCAGATTAATTATCTTTTACATTTATTATTAATCACATTAGGGTGGGGCCGACCTGTACCCTTTACATAACAATTAGGCTTACAGGCAGGTCTGACTCTTGAACAATATGTAGCAAAGGATCTGATACATCCACTAGGGGCACATCCATAGGGATGTCATATCTCTGGTTCACTGCATTACACAAAAGAACTAGATCTTCACACGTTCACCTGTGCTCGTCCACTCTACAGATCTTCTTTCCCACTGCCTTTATGTCCTATCAATAGTTGTGGTTTAATCTAATGTACTAGACCTTGTATTCACAACTTTGGTAATAAAGATCATTACTTTTTTGGTGACCAATTTCATTGATGTTCATAGAATTTTGTAATTGGTTTGATGGATTTTTGAGTTGATTGGTCTCAACAATATTTCTTGCCCAATCAACTTTCTCTTTTATTTCTTTCTTTTCTCACACACTGGAGTAAGGGCACTGATCACTTCTTTAAATTTGTTTTTCTAATCTTGAGTTTTACTAGGAATTCTCCCCTGAGGCTAGCAAGCACTAGCCCAAAATGAGAGGGATTGCATGATACGATATTGGCACTTTCCCTAAATGATTCATTCAATTCCTTCTAGTTTTAAGTTTTGGGTAATAACAAGAGCTAAAGCAATCCCACCTTTTCCTTTACCTCGTGAAATGATAAAGGACTAACATAATTGTAAATAGCTAATATACAAAATAGTTTAAACTTAAAGCTTGCTGATTTAATTTGTTAGTGGTACAAGCAATTTGAAGGCCCCTCTATAGACTCAAATACATTTGACCAACATTTTTATGGAGGGACGAGACAATCCATGCACATTCCATGATAGAAATATAACCTTTGGATGGGGATATTTTTGTGCATTAGTCCATTATTAGGCCCTTTTAGCACATCAAATTAATGGCAATTTGCTTGATGTTTTTACGTAATCTTTCAATTTTATAGGATTCAAAATTGCCATTTCACCACGTTCTTTCCCTGGATAGGACTTTGGGTCAATAGTGGAGGTAGAGAGAGATGGGAAATTTGATCTTTTGACATTGGTATTATCTTGGGCTTCATCAAACGTCTTAAGTCACTTGTGCCAATATATACTGGTCAAATGTAGGATAGGATATATATCATATGAAAATAAATGTAATGTAGTAGTGGCTTGACAAGCAGGCACGAGGTGTCAAGCTAGGAAGTTGAAAAATTAAGTTAGTAAGTTCAAAGGTTAAGTTAGGAAGTTGAAATGAAAGGTCATTTCAAGGTTTAAAAACATATGTTCCCTTCTGGGGATGAATGAGCCTTCAAAATAATAAAGCCCATTATTCTTATCATCTCTATTCTTTTGGGTGCACATCCTCTGAAATTTAATATGGTATCAGAGCCATATTGACTTGAACCTGTGACTGGAGTCAAAGACATTAAAGAAGTTTGTGATTATTTTGTTCTCATAGTATGCAACTATGAAGGGTTCGAGCTTTTTGAAAGGAAAATCAATGAAAGAAAGTTTCAAAGACATTTATAAAGTTGAAGTTTTTTTTTTTTTTTTTTCCTTTTGAAGTTCAAAGGTAAAATTTTAGAGTTGGTTTAATATAAAGAGACAAAGGGAATTTGAAGAACAAGGTAGGAAAAAAGATTGACAAGAATGAGAGTGGTACAAATAAAAAGAGGGTACATTATTACTATTGAAAGCCAAGACACGTTGATTGGAATTGCATAGTTCATGCAATAGATTTACTTAAGGCAACAAAGAAGAAAGACACAAATAATAAAGTTATTCATGATGAAGCTAATGTAATATACCTAGGGTATATAATTACGACCATTGTAATAATAATTCAACTCCTAGGATATATTGTACAATATAATCATAAGTCATAAATGCACATTTATTATTAATTAATGTAATTATGACAAGTCACCATTTTTGCCTACAGGCATGACTTTCTTTTTCCTTGGAAAAACTTGTAAACTTATATTTCAGTATAAAAAAAATTTACATTTTTAAAGAGCAAGTAGTTCCTTGTGTGTGCGAAGGAAGCTATTGATGCCTTCACTTGTTCAAATAGTGGTCTCAAAATAAGGTTATGCATCCCAATGGATCCTCTTATCCAATCAATAAGTAACTTTGAGTTCTCTATTATGTTAATATGAGTAATGTCTCTTTCCTCAGCCAATCTCAACAATGTTGACGATACCTTCCATTTTGCAATGTTATTGGTACCTTCCCTAGTCCTATGATTTTTTTTGTCTGATTTTGAGAGATATATTACTCCTTTGGCACCACGTAAACTAGGTCTTCCTTAGCATGCACCATAAAAAAACCCATGGCTTGGACTTATCTACCTTTAGTTTTCCTACCTTCCTTGGCCTTTTGATTTTTGGGGCCTGTTTGATTCCATCAAAAACAAACTTTATTTGATGTTGCAATTGAAAAGGAGGGGAATCATCGCCTTCAAAAATACTTGCATTTTTGGCTAACCATGTAGCCTAGGTCAATATTAAGAGTAAGGCTCTAAATTGGTCAAAATATTTCTCATTAAAGCATTTCTTCATGCATTCCAATAACGAGTCCTCATTCCAGCTTCCCTTGCCTTTTATTAGAGCCAAGATAGAACCCCATACCTCCTTTGTGTATTAACATTGAACCAATGAGTGATCAACGTCTTCACAATCTTTTTTTGCACAGGTTGTAGATACCAAGCGTTTGCCTTGTTCTTTTTGAAAGTACATCCCATGTCAATGTTTTTCTAACCAGTGATAGCCACATGAAGATTTTGGATTTCATTGGTGCTTTTACTTTCCAAAATTTTCTCCACCATCGGACTTCTTCCTCATTTTCTTTTACAAACATGGCCTTATACCATAATTTTGTAGTGTTCTTACCCTCAGATAGATTTTTGTACTAGACCAGGGTGTTCTCTTCTAGACTTGATTTAATATGAGCCTATGATAGCCTCTTAGTGGATCTCGACCAATGTTCAACTAGCATGCCTTCTAGACCTAGTGCCTCTGCCTTCTTCCATCTCTGTTGCCATACCTTGGTTTTCATACGATCTGTTGCATGGCAAGAACAATAATGCCAATATTGCTCATCTAAATATCAAGTCTTGGGGAGGAAGAGAATGTCCAACACTACCTATGTAATGTCCCTATTTTCGGATTCCCTTGCTCTACAGTTGGAGATGACTTTATGGGTTTGTGTCAGCCTGTTCATAGGGGTAATTGTGTTGATATTATGGTAGCTGCAGGAGGTATTAACCTCCATGTGTAACCTTTGACTATAATAGAATATTCCGGAAGGCATAGAAACCCTAAACGGATGTGTGAGAACCCTAGAAGACAAGTCGACTCAATAAAATAAGTAATATTAAAGTATTACCCTCCAAAAGGAAAGTCGGCCTAGACAATTGAAAATGAGCACTATAAATAGAGGGCGCTTGAGCTCATTTGGACACACTCACTCACAATCTCATACTAGACAAGTAATGCGCAAGTTTGGAGGAGAGCTGCAGCTACTGCAGTGGTGACTGGTTTTGGTCTATGGTTTTGGGATTCTCTGCTTGGTGCCTTATCTTTGGTTAAAGGTGCGTTATCTTGGTTATCTATTGGTTCTAGTGCTGCTTCTGGAATTATTCTATCTGTCAAAGGTTAAGGTGCTCAGGGGTGGCTGCGTGCCTATGGTTGGTTGGCAATATTGTGATATTGTCTATGGTGAAACGAGCACATTGAATATTTTAACAGGTTATGGGCCCACATTACCTTCAGAACAGTCTAACCACCGGAAGATAGATCGACAGTTCATTGGCAAGCTCGTTTTGGCACCAGTTGCAACTGCAACTAAGGTTTTTGATTTTGCAGCTGCAGCAAACCCTAACCTAACTCTTTGGGCACTTAAAGTAAAACGTTTGGCATAATTCTTGGACATTCTAGTGCACCTTGGCCTAGCGTACATCTTGGTACCTTCAACTAGCAAAAACGTCAAGGTTGAATTTTTGGGGTCAAAGTCAAATTCAAAGGAAATCATAACTTATTCGATGAAGTCAGAGAACAAGCTAGAATGAGCTTCAAATTTCAGAGCATGGAAGAGAAGGACCGACCTCATCCTTGCCAAGAACAAAGTTCTAGATATCATGAAGGGCAAGATCATGGAACCACAGTTTGAAGCAGGAAAAGAAAATGAACCTCAACATGTTGCAACAATGGAGAAGTTCAAGGACAATGACATCAATGCCATGAGTATCATTGTGGACTCCGTCAAAGATCACTTGATACCCTACATATCCAATCTTGACTCATCCAAGAAGATGTATGATGCCCTAACTAACCTTTTTGCAGTCAGAAATATTGGACAAATGATGAGTTTGAAGAATGAGCTTCATGACATAAAGATGACTAAGGATGACACTGTAGCCTCATACTTTGTGAGGATTTCTCAATTGAGAGATCAACTACAAGTTATTGAAGAAGTTATTCCAGAGAAAGAAATTGTGAATATAACACTTAATGGTCTTTCTAGATCATGGGATGCATTTGCTGCAAGCATGAACACAAGGAGGGAATTTCCAACGCTTGAAGAACTTTGGATCTGTTGTGCACAAGAAGAGACAAGAATCAACTCAAAGGGAAGATCTCAAAAGGAAGAGGATGCTCAAGCCTTTGCAACAAAGTTCAAGAGACATGGAGGTAAGAAAAGATTTGGCTCAAGAAAGAAATTCAATCATAAGAGGGATATGTCAAAGGTACAATGTTTTGAATGCCATGAATATGGCCACTACAAAAAGCAGTGTCCTAAACTAGCAAAGAAGAGAAACGAAAGACACCATGTGTCGGTTGCCAATGATGAAGAACCTTCAAAGAAAGCCAAGCATGAAGAAACATATTTCTTCTACTACTCAGCTCTTACATAATCTTTTGAAGACGACATGTGGCTGATCGATAGTGGAGCTTCAAGACATATGACACGCGATCGTGAAGATATCTCAAGCATGAAGGAAAAGGAAACATCTCATAAAGTGGAACTTGGAGACAAGAACTCTTATGTAGTCAAGGGAATTGGAAAAGCTTCTATCAAAATGGAATCGGGTAACAATGTTCATCTTAGCAATGTTTATATGTTCCTGGTTTGAAAAAGAATTTAGTATCTATTTCTTGCTTGGAAGACAAAGGAGATAGAATAGCCTTTGTTGATGGAAAAGTTCTTGTATGGTCTAAAGATTAAAAAATAGAAGATGCTAGAGTCATTGGGATTCGTGAAGGAAGATTGTATAAACTCCTAGGTGAGAATGCTCAAGCTCTTGTACATAATGAACTCAATCCTAGTTAGTTATGGCATAAAAGGTATGCTCACTTTAATTATCAAGCAGTGCCATCTCTAAAAGAGATGGTTGTAGGCATACCGGAACTATAATCAGTACACGAAGGTGTTTGTAGAGGATGTGCACTTGAGAAGAATATTAAGAAGCCATTCCCAAGCAGTGAGAATAGATCCAAGGAGATCTTGGATCTGATACACTCAGATGTATGTGGTCCTATGCTAGTGAAGTCTCCAGGAGGCTCTCTTTACTATGTGACATTCATAGATGATTTCTTAAGAAAGACCTGGATGTATTTGTTAAAGATGAAAGATGAAGTATTTGGCAAGTTCCAAGAATTCAAAGCTGACGTGGAAAACTTGACAGATAAGAAGATCAAGACGCTAAGATTTGATAATGGAAGAGAATACAACTCCAAGGAGCTCGTTGCCTTTTGTAAAGCAGTAGGGATTAGGAAGGAGCTAATTGTCCCACATAATCCTCAACATAATGGTGTGGCAGAAAGAAATAACCGATCCATTGAAGAATTTGTTAAGGCAATGATGAATGACCATAATCTATCCATGTTTCTATAGGGAGAAGCAACTATGACAACCGTATATATTCAGAATAGAAGTCCTCATCGTATATTGAAGAACATGACTCCAGAAGAAGCCTTCTCCAGAAAGAAGCCAAGTGTGGAACACTTAAGGATCTTTGGCTGTCCTATCTATATCCATGTTCCCAAGGACAAAAGGAAGAAGTTGGAACCTTTTGGAAAGAAGGGCATATTCGTTGGATATAGTGAGACATTAAAAGCTTACAAAATCTATGTCCTAGGTCAATAAAAGGTTGAAATCAGTAGGGACGTGACTTTTGATGAGAAGATTGCCTTCAGGAAATCTATAGAAGATTCCATGGACTCCAACAATGAAGACGAACATGAAGATCCCAAGGAAGAAAGTACATGTTCTCTAGAACATCCTAGTGAAGAACCAGACCAACCACTTGAACCTGTAGAACCAATTGTTGTACCTGTTGACCGCCTATTCAGCTAGGGGTCAACTCATGTACCATGAATTATTCATCTATGTTGAAGACAGTATTGGTTCTACTTGGGCGTTTGATGCCCCAGCACTAAATTTTTGTAAACGAAATTTTCGCACCCCTGCGTGGGTTAATAATGTAATAAGTCGGCATGAGTCATAGTTAGGTCAGGTGCCTTGGGATGTTTCCATTAGGGGAGTTCCTTTCACCGAGGGTTTTTTATCCTCAGGTTGTTAACTGGGCTCTCGGGCCTGGTTGACTTCCCTTGAGTTTTTCCCTCCACACATGCAATAATTTCCTCCAAAGTGGTAAACGACGTCTTAATGGTCTCGTCCTTTGGTAACCTTTGTTTAGGAATGTTGTAAATGACCATGCCAGACAGTGTAGAAAGTTTCGCGGAATTTCGTCGAGTCTAGATAGGTTTTTTTTAATTAATTAAATTATTAATAATTTAATTAATTGATTATTTTTTGAGCAAACATTGTAAAAACTCGGTCTTGGGGATTTTGATAGGGGTATTTGTGCTCAAAAGAAATGGAATAGCACCCCCTACACCCATAGACCAAGTTTCAGCTCAGTCGGACAAGTTTTGCTATGTGTTTGTCCGCTTAGAGTTAGAGTCAGTCAAAACAACAATTTTAATTGCTAAGGTGACATTAGTCAAATGTCAAAATTTTGTAATTTTTGAGTTAGTGAATTAGTGGTAAGGTGGCAATGAGCAAGTTAGACCCCCCTAACCTACCCAAACCCATCCTAACCTCTTAAAACTTTAATCTACCCATTTAACTTACATTATCACCTTCATAACCCATGCTCTAAGGGGAAAAACGACCCCCCCTTTACCCAGACCTTAATATTATTGCATAAATCTTTGAGTGGGCCCCTCCCATGAGAGGTGCGCCCCTCCTAGACCCTCACGTTACTCTTACCTTGGCCCCACGCTCCAACTCACTCCACATGTCGCGCCCTCTCATCTAGCTTGCGCCCCCCTTCTAGAACTTACGCCCCTCTCTCATAGCTCAYGCCCCATCTCCCTTTTTGCCACTTGTTTGAGCCTTTGCTTGTGTTGTGGGGCCCTCTCATGAGAGGTGCGCCCCCCTTAGCCACTCACCTCACTCTATCTTGTCCCCACGCCCTCCATGTCATCAATCCACCTCCAAAACCCTAAGGAGGGCGCCCCTTGCATAGAGATTCTCAATCTCTCTCAAGTTTTAACACTTGGCATTCATCTAAGGCCCCTCACTTTGCCTTTTTGGGTATAAATGAGACCCCTCCTCACTCATTTTCTTCACCATTCTTTGAGCTACTGTTATGCTGCTGAAATTTCATTCCATTCTCTTGCTCTTGCCACCAAGCCACCCACTCATTGCTCTTGAGAGTTTGCTCTCACATTTTGGAATAATAGAGAAAAGCTTTGGAGGATTATGAGGAGATCTTTGAGTATTCTGGATTTTTTCTACATATGAGGTGATATTGTGATCTTGGTTTTATATGTGTTGATGGTAGTAGATCTTTGGTAAGAGTATTCTACTAGGGTAAGATAACTAAGAGTATTCTAGTTGTCTTATGTTTATGTTGGATAGCTTAGGATTCGTAAGTATTTCGTTCTAGGCTTATTCAATATAACTGTCTATTCCATTCCTCGCATCTTTTTCCAAGTTTTGCAGGTCATTTCAAAAGGATCATTGGGATAGTATTCGAAGAGGAGTCTACCCTTGTCCCTTTCTCAAACTCCAAAATTCTTTCTTATTGTCCATTTTATTTCTGCATTCATTTCAGCTTTATTTCAGCATTTTAACACTCTTAGATAGGTCATAAAATCATATTTTTCTTGCAGATTTTTATGTGAAAATTTTCTGTGTTAAAGCAGAAAATTTTCTCTAACATTTGGTTGTGTTTTTCAGCATTTCCAGCAAGCTTTTGCTTGTTGGTTTTTGCAGAAACTTACCAGCAACAAGGGGAAACTCTGCCCAAATTCGTCCACAAGGCTTCATCAACACATCTTCTCATTTGGGTAACGAATTTCCAACTCCTCCTAGTGTATTTTTGTATATTTTGTACTATTTCATTGATTTTTTTCTTATATATTTGTTAACTAACTTATTGCTGACACCTTGGGAGTGTGCTTGGCCTAGCCAACCCCCCAAAATCGTCTTGGCTTGATTTGTTGTTCATTTCTAAGTTATTCAATCAATCTTTTGTTTTTTTTGGTTAATATTGCTAAGATAGTTTCTGCCTGAGCAGTCGGCCAGGAGCCTATCTGACATTCTCTCTCTCCGGATCTCCGGAGCTAGAGAACGAAAATTGAATGCCCTGCTTTTCTGTGCAGTTATATCTTAGGAGTATTAATCTAATGTGCCGGCACCTTGGGGGAGTCATCCCCAAAATCGCCCTGGCCTAAAGGAAATTAATATTTGATTCGGTTTTGTCTTTCATATTTGCCGGCACCTTGGGGGAGTCATCCCCAAAATCGCCTTGGCTTAAGGGAATTGACTTGTGGTGATTTACATGCTTACTAGTTAGATATCTTAGATATTGATCATCATTTCCAAGTTCTATTTCCTTTTAAGCTATCTCATTTTTTGCCTATGCTCTCATGATGAATGACTAGATGTTAGATGCAATCCTAAATGCTATAGCTCGTCTTTCGTTTAGTTATTTCAAATCTTTTATGCATATGATATGGATGTGATCTAAAAGTCTTCTCATTATCTTGCTAAGTTTCATATTTTTAAGCTCTTTCATTTTCGTAGGCTTAGCATAACGTATTATGTGGATGATGGTTAGTTCTTGGATCTATTTTTGATGCTTACTTTAGCTCACGTCCTACTTCCTTTTTGCAATCAATGGTTTATAATGATGATGGAGTGACATATGTTGATGTGGATTATCTCCTAGAGCTCACGTCTTAGTTTATTTGTGGTTTAAGCACTCACGTCTCACCTTCTTTTTAACCACGTCTTGCACATGAATCTAACGTTTATGGTTAAATGTTTCACTTATTGAACATCTTTGAGCTCACGTCCTACTTCATGGTTAAGCAATTATACCTTTGATACTCACGTCTTGATTCATGGTTTAGGCAATCACATCTTAGCTTCCTTTTTAGCCACGTCTTGCACTGTCTAACTTATGTTTATAAGCTGAAGCATCCACGTCATTTTTATGGTCTCCAGCATACACGCTTACAGTTTATACATCCTGCAAGCTCCTACGCTTCATCTTTACTTTTCAGTTCATGTGTTGAATGGTTCATGATTTATGGTTTAATATTGTGCTATATTTTCCTTACGTTTTGACATGTTAATGGTGATCTGATTACACATTGCAAGCACGCGATTATACACTTTTTCATTTCGGCCATACGCTAAAAAGTAAAATTTTTAAGGTCTAAAACTTGTTTAAAAGCGACCCAACACACCTAAAGACCCACCCGCGGGTCCTAATAACTTTTAGCAACATTTTAGGGGCCTCATTCATCTGCCTCCACCATCTAAAACGGGTTTGAGGGATAGTCAAGGGGGAAGTGGCGGGGGACCGTCCCGTGATTTCGTTGGGGAGATCCCTTCTTGACTACCTCTTACTGTCAGGGCTGACCTTGGAAGCTAGGGTAAGGCCTCGTTAGCCTTACTATCTTGAGCACCGGGCAGTCATTTGGCCAAGGGAGGAGGAAGCTTGAAGCACACACCTAGTTAGGGGGAAGGGAAATTAAAATTTGTAAAATCTTTAAANAATTACAACACTTAGTTGCATAGATCACTTGTATATGTTTGGGGGGTATTAGATGTATGCATAGGCAAACATAACTTGTGGAATATTTCATTGTTTATCTATCTCTGTTGCAACTATATGTTTATGTCCTTTCTTTTTACATGAGCAATTAAGTATTTGTTGAATATCTTATCTATTTGCTTATTGTGGTGTGGATCAAGTAAGTGATTGAGTATCCCACTTGGGGAGGCATCACTTCCTTTGATCCTTGAGTGCTTTGTGTGATTGTTGCCAGTGAAGGCAGTGCAATAGTGTAAGTGCTATTGGGGCATGCTTGGCTCTTGTTTGTCTCACTTACATTGATGTATCTTTGTATCTGATTTGTATATCTTGTATCTTGTACATCTTTGTATTTCATGTATATGGTGTAATCTTGTAATATTTAGAATTCTTTGTATAGTTGTATCTTGTGGTTTGGGGTAGTTTAAACTTGTAACACTTGTAAAACTTCTGTAATTGAACCACCCTCAAACCTTAGTCGACCCCATTGCCCAATCATAGGCACTAGTCTTAGTTGACTTAGGGAAAGGGCTGACTCTCATAATAGATTAAGACTTGCACTTTGCATTGCTGCTTGATCATCTTAGGCTAGTTTTCCCCCTTTGGCCTTTAACGAATTAAAACTAACTCCTAGAACCTTT